>JZKD02S2100646.1:95803-107294 GCA_000966675.3 Picea glauca | reverse complement strand
TCTATTGTGTCATTAGGTAAAAGTGTGTTTTCTAGTGTGTTTCTTTAGTATGCATTAGTATGCATTTGTAGTTAGGAAATCCGACGGTCATGATATGTTCCCGACATAGAGTGATTGGACGGTTCATACTCACCTCAATCTTAATGCCCATTGATCCCGGGCTTAACACCCAATTGGTCCATGATATCTATTTAAAGAGCATGGAGGGTCATTTGCCGATGATTGATTGTGAGAAACTCTCTTGTAAAATCTATCTATAATCTTTTTATTTTCATTAATAAACTGCTCCAAGTGGCCGCGTTGGCTGGGGCCGTGGATATTTCCCCGTAGGGATTTTACCATGAGAAAACATCGGTGTGTTGATCTTTGATCTAGTTATGTGAGTGGTTACTGAAGGTGCTCATCCTTTGTTGGAATACCTGTGTTGTTGAACATCCACCTCAACATCAAGTATAAAAAAGGAAGTACCAACCGAGTTGCTGATTGCCTCAACCGACCTCCAGCCGCGACACTCACCACAGTGCTAGAATCTTGCGGCCATGAGACCTACGGATGGCCCCACCTCTATGAGACAAACCCCAAATTCTTCACCACCTACCAAATGTTGGGAGAAAAATCAATGGTTGCTAATTTCCATCTTTAGGATGGGCTGTTTTGTCGTTTGGGCCATCTCTGCGTTCCATCAATTGAGCGCGTGAAGCTGATTTGGGAATCCCACTACAATCGGGTGGTAGGACACTTTGGTGTCGAAAAGAGAGTGGTAGTGATGCAGAAACATTTCTACTGGCTGAAACTTCGATAGGATGTCGACAAGTATATCAGGTCCTGCACTGCGTGCGCTATTTCCAAACCGACCACTAAGAAACAAGGCTTGTACACCCCTCTACCTACTCCTGAAAAGCCGTGGGAATCCATCTCAATGGACTACATGTCAGCCACCCATCCACCAAGAGGGGAAATGACTGTGTTTTTGTGGTTGTTGATCGCTTTTCCAAGATGGTGATTTTGGCCGCCTGGAAGAAGAACATCAATATAAAGGCCACTACCAAGCTCTTATTTGAATGCGTTTGGGTACACTTTGGGATCCCACAAACCATTGTCTTAGATCGGAATAGTCGGTTCCTCAACACATTCTGGTCGAGCCTCTGGTCACAGCTGGATACCAAGCTCACCAAATCCACTGCCTTCCACCCCCAGACAGATGGCCAAACTGAGGTCGTCAATCGAATGATCATACATATCCTGTGCATGTACAATTCCAATCAACCCCACACATGGGATGAGAGTCTTCCCTATGTCCAACATAGCTACAACCGAGCTCTGCATAGCTTAATTGGCCACAACCCCTTTTAGGTGGGGTTGGGATTCCAACCATTGGGCCCCATGGATGTTGCACTACCCCTGGCGACCACCTCGACCGACTTGTCCCCTGCTCCACCAGAATATGACAAATCCACACGGTTCATTGAGTGTATCTATCACTCTACCAACAGGTTCAAGATATTTTATAGAAGTCCAATTCCAAGTACAAGTAATGCCATGATCAACACCGGGTGGCACATAAGTTTCAGGTGGGCGACAAAGTTTGGTTGCACTTGTAGAAAGAACACCTTACAGGGCCCCATCAGAGGATTTTGCCAGTTTGGTATGTGTAATACACCATCACCAAGTCTGTGGGTGACAATTATTTTGCGCTCAACATTCTCCCTTTCCTTGGCCTGCACCCGGTCTTCAACGTCATTCTCCTTTGGCCATATTTCCCACCATTATTGGACACCTCAAAGATAGTAGAGAAGTTGACATGAACATAGCTCAAACTTGAATGCATACAACATGCATACAATGATCATATTGTGGACACATAGATCAAGGGCACTCGACAACAAAGGATCCAACTTTATCGAGTTGTCAAAGAAAGACAACTCCTGCACCAAGGCAAGTGGCTCACCTGGGGAAAAATTCAGCAAAAATTTCCTCATCTGATGGTGGAACTCAACACAATGGAGACCATTTCTTCCTAAGGGGGGATGATTGATCCAAATAGATGTCGGTGGCCTCCCACCCATTCCAACTGGTTCATTTTGGAATTTTTCCAGTTGGGCAGTGTTTTTCCTAGTTTTCGGGTCCTTGACTTGCGGGGCAGTTTTGAGGCCCTAAACATCATTTTTACGGCCGACCATAGTCAGAAATGACCTTAAATAGATAGTAGCAAAATGTGTATTCCTCGGATATACCTTTCCAACGGTCTATCGTGCACCTAAAATGGATATCGTATGCAAAAGTTACGACCCCAGGAAGTTGATGTACTAACTTACCCAAACGTGGCCCACATGACTTTTGGCACTTCATCTCCTAGGGTTAGGTTTTTGGATGTCTAGGGTTTTTGAAATTCCTGTTTATTGTAAAAATACCTTCAGAGCCTCATTGTAATCATATTCTTGCGAATGAGTGCAACCGTTACATCTCTTCTCAGAGATAAGCCGCCACCATTCCAACAAGCTTGTTTTTCGCTGCAGTTTACAGTTTCAACTTATTTCCTTATTGAATAGAAAACCAGTTTTACTATATCTCTGTTATTCTTTGTTAAGCATATTTTAATAATCTGTATTCATTTTTTTCTACTCATAAAGTCCATATCAGTGGTATCAGAGCGGTCTGCTCCTTGTCGTCTTAATGCATGTCCCCAATGAGTTTAGGGTACAAAGAATTGGGTCTCGAGCTTGTTTCTCTTGAGTACAAAATCTCTCGCATGCCCAAACGAACTCTCATGGCATGAGAAAAGAAAGATGAAGGGAAATGATATCCTTTCAAAATTTTGCTGAAGGAAGCCCTCATGCAACAGAGGAATGAGATGATGGATAGTTTCACGCAAATCCTTCGGCGACTACCAATAGGTGATGCATTTTCCTCAAGCGGAGGCGTCRCCCCCTTCAAGGTACAAATCAACTTAGATATTCCTATATWTGAAGGTCAGATAGACGCATATGCTGTAGATAAGTGGTTGAATCTACTAGAAGGGTATTTTTTTGTCCATAACTTTTCAAATAGATAAAAAAATACTTTTGTTCTCCTCTAAGCCSTTCCCCATGTCAAAKATTGATGGGAAACTTTTTGTGAGAAAAAGGAAATAGAGGAAACCTAATTATTCACAGTCACGACCACCYGGGAATCCTTCAGGGATRCTATTAAGGAACAATACTACCCTGTYGRAAGTTATGACGACTTGTATACCAAATGGACCACATTGCGGTAAGAAAGAGACCAACYARTGTYGAATTTCACAAATATCTTCCATACCCTACGCACCAAGTTGGGTATCAAATATTCTGAGCAACATCTGGTCCTTAAGTATCGCGGTTCTTTRCATAGATATATCCAGACTGAAATGGAATTTTTGGACATCTCGTCSTTGGGCGCGGCCTATCGACATGCCGTCAAAATCAAGYAGAATCTCAAACAAAAGATGCGACAATTTGGGCCTGGGAATCCCTCGCAGSAAAAACTAGGAAAGGGTGGCCCCAACCTACAAAACAAAGGACATAKAAAATATGTACAATATCAGAAAAACCAGTCCAARYCGCAAGCAAAGAAGGACACCAGAAAGACAAAGAAGGATATCAGGAAGTGGTGTGACTTCCATCAGAGCCCTTGACATAACACTACCRATTGTCGCTCAAAGCAGTCACTGGTGGCCAAAGTGAAAGCATATGCATCAGAAGTGGGTTATGACTCTGAGTTAGAACCAGAAAGGGGAAGACAGATCATTGACGCGGAACGTAGTGCCACCATTGCTACCACTAGTCTTTCCCATTCGTAGATGTGGGTAAAAGGCACCCCGCTACACTTCATCGTTGATAGCGATAGTCTGAAGAACCTCATCTCAGCAGAGGTCATCAAGCGGATAGCCCTACTGACAACACCACACCTACAACTGTACACCATTGAATGGCTCTGCCAAGGAAGCGATCTCTGCGTCAACCAACCGTGTCGACTGTTGTACGACATCAAGCCCTTCAAAGACGAGGTATTATGTGATGTTTCTCCTCTTGAAGTTTGTAATGTTCTGTTGGGACAACCTTATTTATGGAAACATCATGTTGTATATGAGTCTAAGCCTCGTAGTGTTATTATTAGTTTGAATAGAAAATTATATAGGATACCTGAGGCAGTCCCTTCTAGTGTTATTTCTTTGATCTCTGCCAAGCAATGCAGGAAGGTCATCTCTCAGACCGAGAAATTTGTCTTCTTCATGATTCACTCTCAGAGTAAGCAAAAGATCTTAGCCACATCCAGGGCCTCCATGGAAGATCTCTCCACGCAACAAAAGTAAGTGGATAAGGTCATGGAAGAATACTCAAATATCTTCTCCTCTCCTACCAGGGTACCTTTGCACTGCCAGGTCAAGCATCCCATCGATCTGACCCTAGGCGCACCACTACCTAATGGGCTGGTCTACCACTTTTCTCTGTTAGAAAACGAGGAGATTAAGAGGAAGATCCAAGAACTACTCCACAAGGGGAACATTCGTCCCAACTCATCGCCTTGTGGGAGCCCAATCATACTGGTGTAGAAGAAAGACGGGACCTGACGACTTTACATTGATTATCGGGCCCTGAATAAAATCACAGTCTGGAACCGACACCCGATTCCCCGAATTGACGAACTCCTTGATCAGTTCACGGGGGCCAAATAATTCAGTAATATTGATCTGAAGTCTGGCTACCGCCAGGTCTCAATAGAACATAGAGATGTATGGAAGACCGCTTTTAAGTCAAAAGAAGGTCTTTTTTGAATGGTTGGTCATGCCCTTTGGTTTAATAAATGCTCCAACAATTTTTATCAGGATGATGGATGATATCTTGTGACCTTTCACAAATAATTTTGTAGTGGTGTACTTGGATGACATCCTCATCTACAACAAGACTTGGGCAGAACACTTGCAACATATTCAACAGGTTTTGCACACCCTGCAACATCACAAACTATATGAAAACTTGGAAAAATGCTCCTTCGGCATGGGCATGGTCCATTAATTAGGCTACATCATTGATCAACATGCTATGCATGTGGATCCAGCCAATATCCAGGTCATCCGTGACTGACTAGACCCAACCACACTCATTGAGCTTCAGAGCTTCTTGGGCCTCACCATTTCTATAGCAGGTTGGTGTTGGGATTCTCTCATATCGCATGATCCCTCAACCAAGTAACTAGGGGTAGGGATAAGGAAAAAATTGTGTGGGGCCTGTCCCAACAAGAAGCCTTCGATGACTTGAAGCAACGTTTGTGCTCATCCCCAATACTTTCATTATCGGACTTGCATTATCCCTTTGAGATCGAGACAAATGCTTCAGACTATGTTGTGGGTGCCGTTCTCACTCAACACGACCACCCTGTGGTGTATCATAGTGAGACACTATCAGATGTTGTCCATAAGTACCCTACTTACGAAAAAGAAATGTACTACATTGTGCAAGCCTGCTGCCAGTGGAGACATTACATTCTGTAGAAGGAGACAATCATCCACACTGATCACAAGCCACTATAGTTCAAGCAGACCCAAGGAAAATTGCAGAATGACCGCCATAAGAACTGGTCCACATAATTACAACAGTTCCACCTCAATATCAAGTATAAAACAAGAAGTATCAATCAAGTTTCTAATTGCCTCAGCCGACCTCCAGTCGTGACGCTCACCATGGTGCTAGACTCTTGTTACCATGAGACATCCGAATGGCCCCACATCTATGAGATAGACCCTGACTTCTCCACCACCTACCAAATGTTGGGAGAAAAATCAATGGTCGCTAATTTCCATCTTCACGAAGGGATGTTGTGCCATCTGGTCCATCTCTGCATTCCATCAAGCGAGCATGTGAAGATGATTTGGGAAACTCACTACAGTTGGGTGGCAGGATACTTTGGCGTTGAAAAGACAATGACAATGCTGTAGAAACATTTCTACTGGATGAAACTTTGACAGGATGTCGACATGTACATCAGGTCCTGCACCGCTTGCATTATTGCCAAACCGACTACTAAGAAATAAGGCCTATACATTTCTCTACCTACTCCTGAAAAGCCATGGGAATCCATCTCAATCGACTACATGTCGGGCCTCCTGTCCACCAAGAGGGGCAATGACTGTGTTTTTGTGGTTGTTGATTGCTTTTCCAAGATGGTGATTCTAGTCACCTGCAAGAAGAACATCACTGTAGAGGCCACTGGCAAGCTCTTCTTTGAACGCATCTGGGTACACTTTGGGATCCCACAAACCATTGTCTCAAATCGGGACAGTCGATTCCTCTGCACATTATGGTCGAGCCTCTATTCACTGCTGGATACCAATCTCACCAAATCCACTACCTTCCACCCCCAGACAGATGGCCAAACTGAGGTCTTCAATCAGATGATCGTACATATCCTGCGCATGTACAATTCAAAGCACCCCCGCACATGGGATGAGAGTCTTCCATATGTCCAACATAGCTACAATCGAGCCCTACATAACTCAACTGGCCACATTCCCTTTCAGGTGGGGTTGGGATTCCAAGCATTGGTCCCCATGGATGTTGGACTACCCCTGCCGACCACCTCGACCGACTCGTCCCATGCTCCACTAGAAGCTGACAAAACCACCGGGTTCATTGAGCGGATCCAGCACATCCACCAACAGGTTAGGGATATTTTACAGAAGTTCAATTCCAAGTACAAACAACACCATGATCAACACCGGGTGCCACATAAGTTTCAGGTGGGCGACAAAGTTTGGTTGCACTTGCAGAAAGAACGCCTTACAGGGCCCCATTGGAAGCTTCGACCACTCCGGTATGGGCCATAAACCATCACCAAGGTTGTGGGTGACAATGCTTTTGCGCTCAACATTCCCCCTTTCCTTGGCCTGCACCCAGTCTTCAACGTCGCTTTCCTTTGGCCATATTTCCCACCATTATTGGACACCTCAGATATAGCAGAGAAGTTGAGACCAACAGAGCTCAACCCCGACTGCATGCAATATGCATCCAATGATCATATTGTGGACACACATATCAAGGGAACCCGACAACAAAGGATCCAACTTTATCAACAAATGATTCTGTGTTAAGCATCTTTTAATAATCTGTATTCATTTCATTCTGCTCATAAAATTCGAATCAACCTGTTTCAAGTAGTAGTTTTTCCACGAAATTTCCAGACATACAAAGATGTATTAGGAAAATCAAAGACATGGGTTTTGTGTAGGATGCCCCAAATTGTATGACAAGTGGACATATTTTCAAAACAAGGAACAATTTTGGAGATATGAGTGGATCTTCAAAGTAGATTTTCCAAGAAATCCCATTGTGCTCAAATTCCTATAGTTACGCCTCTTGTGGACAAATTTGGGAATATAGTTATGTCAAAGATTATGTCTTCATGATTCCATGCTATTCAAACATATCCAAAAGCCATTAATTAACCTTAATTTCATTAATCAAGTTTGTGATGGTTGTAGATCCATGTATTTGGGATTTGGTCTCATTTTGTTGTAACCATTTTCCTCCTTTGAAATGTAAGCCATATGTATAAATGTAAGGAGGATCGATGTAATTAGGAGTAGAATTCTGGAATAGAGAACTTGTTGCATATCAAGAGCTCTCCAATATAGTCTTTATTGGTAGTGTATGCCAAGGGAGACATGATCCTTTCCTTTGGTATATGTTGTCCACTGATTTCTTTTTGTTGTGTGAGTTTATTCAATTTATGCACTGTAATTTTATTTATGTTGGGTGGGTCAACTATTGATTGTGAGAACATGAGTTTCATGTTTGGTTTCTTGTCAATTTAATTGGTGATTCTATGGACAAAGAATTGTCAGAGCTATAGATTGATGCAATTGATGATCACTGATCCTTCACTGGTTGAAAATTGCTCATAATAGATATCTTGTTCGTATGCATTAAGTTTCTCAACAATGCTGTTTATAGTTTCAATTGACACTTGTCAATCTAACTCATAGAGTGAATCCAATAGAGTATTGTTGAATATAAGGATCTATATTCAACCTGCAATTCTACCTTAGAATATTCAATGCTAGATGAGCAATTAGTTCTGTTAGTTTTCCTTCATATTTCATTAGAAAATGTTGTGTTAGACACTTCAATATTATCTCTTCATATATTGTTCCTGGCACTTTGTAAGTTTACAAACCCGGATTGATAATTAATGTATCAAATTATTACCATATAATTTGCCCCACATTTTGGCACTATTGTCGGGGAAGTGCTTAAGGAGTTAGTCTTAAAGTGAGTGTGTCTTCTAGCTTTTTAGTTTGAATCACTACTCATGTCAATAGGGTATTGGTGACATCATGACCTAAGTAGCATGAGAGTATGAGTGCATGCTTTGCCTTGAAATTTACTTTATAAGTTTTTGATTTGTAAACCCATGTGCAAGATAGGAATTATCAGCCAACGATAAGTGTTTAATAATGCTCAAGAATTGTTGAGAAAAGAAGAATTATACCTCAAAAACTTTCTCAAATTCCGAGGGCAATTGAAGATGGATCTACATATTAGGAAGTGATAGAAGAACAAAAGTCCCATGAGAAACATCTACAACAAATTCTTGCATTTGATTATCCTTGGGATATCAAATAGCCACAAAAAATATACGATGGAGAGAAGATCTTGGAGCCTGAAATTGAAGAATTTCTTGCATGTCTAGATCCCTTGTGCATTCAAGAATGTGAGAGCCAAGTCTTCAAAGATATTTAGAGTATGACAAAGGAGGATATGCAAGTCGTTATCAATGAAGAATAAAACGTAAGGATGCATGACTACATTGAAGACTGGTTTTAGGCAATCATCAGGCTAGAGCACCACTTTTTTCTTCAACACTTCTTGGTGTCAAATCAGTTAGATCAATTGGTTCCTCATATCTAGATAGTCATTGAGGTATATTTTTCATATTTGGATATGAGTTTATTTGTGATTCTATTGCACACATGGCTTCATTGAATATACTCGTACATTTGAGGAAGGGGTTCCTTTTTCAAGTAGGGTAGGATAGTCAATAAATAAATCAATAAATGTTGCATATAGTTGTTTGGCTTAGTTTCAAGTATATCTCTTCAACCTAAGCAATAAGAAGCTATCATCCTCTTAATTACACATGTTCAGAATTCCTGCAATAGTCATTCTGAGATCTTCCTGTTCCTGTTCTTGTTCCAATAGTATTCCATAAATTTTGTACCTGTAAGAGCATTTTGATGGTTATATAATAGTGCCAAGATGAATATTCAATGACACTACAACAACATTCTCAGTACAACTCCTACAAATTTTGTTGCAAATATTTGGTAGCCACCAGAGTGAAAATGATTGATTTCCTAAACTGTCCACGCATAGAATTCCTGTAGCTAGACAATTCCTGTAGGTTCCTGTAGCATGTTGCTTCAGGGGAAATTTTTGCATAGAGATTGCAACTAGTTCAGGCCAAATGATGAAAAACTAGGACATGGGTTTTATGCCCCATATGGCCCTTACGGTAAGGTGTGGGTGAAATTTCCAGAAAATACATAATGAAGGATGTATGGGTATGTATTTGAAGCCATTTTTTTAGATTTTCTTGTAGCTTCCTATGGTAAAAGGTCAAAATATTTTTCAAACAACAAAAATACAACAAAAAAGTCAAGAGTATAGCCCATCAACCCCATTTAACATGATCAACATTCAACATTACTCTGTCAACATCTACGCTGTCAATCCATTTCAACAACAGTCTCTAGCATCCTTCGTATGTTCACTCTTCACAACTCCAAGTATTCCTACAAATACAAATCATGCACATTCTAGCCATGTAAGTATCTTTTCAATTGAACAACAAGGTAACTGGAGGTAAGAAATTTAAATTTTTTCCTAGTTCATTTAAAGAGTTGGAAATTGATGTAAAATAAAATACTTTGAGCTTGTTGTATCGTATCACCCCCCTTATACCCACCATTCATTACTCTACCTATTCTCCTATATTATATCTACTCCATGTCAACATATAACCAATGAATTGAAATTGTCATTTTTCCTACCATTCAACTATCACCTAAATCCACTAAATCATGAATAAAACGATCATATTTCACACCCATTCAATGTTTAGTGTAGAGATGCCAATTTTGTGTGTCCCAACATTTCCAAGCCACGATTCTTCATGGTGAACAATGCATATTGTAGATGGGTAAAATAAGTATGTGCACAACTCCTTGACTCAGAATATCAACAAGCTGACTAGGCCAAGGGTGTACTGTGATCGTGGATCAAGGAGAAATTATGGAACCCCCTTATTCATCATGTTGAGGAAAAGATATGAAATGATCTTACTCAAGCATTTTCAGATTCTGCTTGGATAAATAAAAATAGATGGGAATGTCACCCTATGTTTATAGACATCAAAAATAATATCCTAACTCACAAGTTCTTAGGCTGGTCTTTCAACAGTATAGCCAAGAGTATAGCCCATCAACCCCATTTAACATGATCAACATTCAACATTACTCTGTCAACATCTACGTTGTCAATCCATTTCAACAACAGTCTCTAGCATCCTTCGTATGTTCACTCTTCACAACTCCAAGTATTCCTACAAATACAAATCATGCACATTCCAGCCATGTAAGTATCTTTGCAATTGAACAACAAGGTAACTGAAGGTAAGAAATTTAAATTTCTTCCTAGTTCATTTAAAGAGTTGGAAATTGATGTAAAATAAAATACTTTGAGCTTGTTGTAGCGTATCACCCCCCTTATACCCACAATTCATTACTCTACCTATTCTCCTATATTATATCTACTCCATGTCAACATATAACCAATGAATTGAAATTGTCATTTTTCCTAACATTCAACTATCACCTAAATCCACTAAATCATGAATAAAAGATCATATTTCACACCCATTCAATGTTTAGTGTAGAGCTACCAATTTTGTGTGTCCCAACATTTCCAAGCCACGATTCTTCATGGTGAACAATGCATATTGTATATGGGTAAAAGAAGTATGTGCACAACTCCTTGACTCAGAATATCAACAAGCCGACTGGGCCAAGGGTGTACTGTGATCGTGGATCAAGGAGAAATTGTGGAACCCCATTATTCATCATGTTGAGGAAAAGATATGAAATGATCTTACTCAAGCATTTTCAGATTCTGCTTGGCTAAATAAAAATAGATGGGAATGTCACCCTATGTTTATAGCCATCAAAAATAATATCCTAACTCACAAGTGTTGATTACAAGTGCTTAGGCTAGTCTTTCTATAAATAAAAGCTTGCTAGAAAATTCATTATTTATATGATTTTCTGAATATAACAGTTGCTGAAATAAATGTAGAGATAGAAGCAAAGACACCAAGATGATAATCAAGACATATGAGACATAAAACAATCCTTTATTTCATTCCAATTCATCAAAGAGTCATTCTCTTTACAAAATTTCGTGAAGAAGTTTTGGACCAA
>JZKD02S2100646.1:72264-92618 GCA_000966675.3 Picea glauca | reverse complement strand
TAATAAAGGGAGACAACCACAATATGCCTTACCCCATTTCTCAAATCGATCAAATTGAAACAAAACCATATTGTTTAAAAATCCGTGACCATATCTAATGGTGCAATCAAGTAATATCCAAAGCATATACAGTGGATATCCATGCCACAACTATCGTGATTGCAATACTCCCATTTGATAATTTAAACACAGTCACAACAATCATTAATTCAACCTAACATGTTGTAGGAAGGCCACACATATCCACGCATCATGCACAAAGCATTGATGTGACTTAATCAATTTAAAACTAATGTTGGGTTAACAATTTAATGATCATAATGTAAAATACAACGACTGTATATCCAATCCCATTTCCCAATCAACCAATGAACTAAAACCACTGTCGACATGATCAATAGAGACAAGCCAATGATAGAATACCATCGACGATGCACCACCAACTCATAACAATCAACAACAAACTCGATCAGACATAATGGTTACCTCTATCAAAAACCAGGCTTGAAAAGTCAAGGGCTTTCTCTATGGACCAACACAGGGAGACTAGAGTTGACCCCCCAACATCGAGTGAGAACCTCTGAGACCAACGGTGCACACACAGTGTATAACACCAATAAATTCATAGACATGGTGACAATTCCCGTGATAGGAGAGATTATAAACAGAGGAGCAAGGATTCATTTTGGTCCTATAACAATACTTATAACACGCAGGGTATAACCCTCGTTGTTTTCCCAATTAACTGAAGAATGTTGAGATAAAATAGAGTTGAGAAATAACAATCAACCTTAAGAAATCCCTTTGGCATAACGACTATCATAACCCCCCATGCAAACACCAGTAACATGAACGAACCCATGAACAATACACAGTGACACAAAGTGTTTCAAACCCAATAAGCCCCATAACAACAAACAACTGGGTATGGTGATAAGAAAACATGGAGATAGCCAACCAATCTGGACTGAATGAAAACCCCTAAACCAAGACCAATAAGGATAACAAAGAGCCTTGATGGATTCTAAACTCAGAAAGATCAATGAAACTGTAAATTCAAACATTATGGTAATGAGACCACACCAACCATTCATTCCATAAAAATATCACAAATTTAAACAGTTTCCAGACTTAAGGAAAGCACAGACCCATACATCAACGAGCCAATATCTATTTCATAACCAGAGTGGGTTCATGGATGGCGAAAAGACATACCTGTAACCATGAAAACCTTAAAAACGCGAGCTTGGCCGAACAATTCTTCCTCTGCTTGAAAATTAGAGCTTAGCCACAATGAACACAATTGAACAATAGCCAAGGTGATGGCCAGTGGAAGGGGTATGGAGTGACACGCAGTAAATTCATGTCATCTCCATCCTCCAGTCATTCAATTCTTTAGTACACACTAGCCCACTAATCCATTAATTCATCCAATTAAACCATGCATCGAAACCAACATCCACTAATTGCCAAGAGCGCCACCCTATGTCACATTAACCACTGCCAATCATACTATAACACATACCACATGTATTTCCATATAATTCAATAAATCATATAGCCATTAACCCATTAGCTAGGACTAACAACAATCCATTAAAATTCAAAAATGCATAGTGCAACATCATATAGCATAGTAACATAGTTCATCTCTTTTGGATTTATTCACATTGTCTTATTTCTTTTCAATTATTCTTATTTGTGGTTACTAACATGTATCTTTTGCAGGTGACACAAGTAATAATTCAAGGAGTAAATGACAAGGTAACAATGGATATCATAAGCCATTTCAACACGACATTAGAGCCTACAATGACATAACACTCATGCTTTATCCATCACTCATTTGTCGCGAATAGAACCAACATTTATCATCAATCATGCTCAAACCTGTAAGCAATGTCGAAAAAGGGAAAAAGAAAAGAAAAGAAAAACCAGATCTGATCCTCCAATCTACAAGGGGGTCCCACCTACTAGTATTATATATATCATTATCTTATAATTAATAGGCTTTAGCAATACTTTGTGGGCAAAATCCTCGTTGCGATTTTAATCATCAACATATCCCACAATAATACTTGATCGATGAAGGGAGGTATGCGACACACATTTCTATGTCATATTCAATTATTGTTGTCAAGCTCAATTCTCCATATTTCCTCTGGAAATACTTGGCAATATGTCTCAACAAATCAAGAGAAACACTAGGAATCCACATGGATGCATCTATCATCATTACGTTAGTCAAAATTTTGATTATGGAAGAGTTGGACTTTGAAAAATATTCTAAGTCACAATGAATGTTGAGGGAACTATAAGAGGCCACCAAGATCTCAAAGTTTAGGAACAGGGTGTTAATCATGATAATGATGAAAAACTCATATCCCTTGGAGCTGAGGGCTTCATTGCTCTTGCAATAAATTCAAGAAGGGAAATTGTGAAGAAGACTCCAGAAACACTCCCATTTCTCAAAGGTTTACATGAAGTATGGAAAAACAAAGCAAGGTACACAATGTTCATATTTTAGTCCCTTTTACTCAACAAAGCATAGTAAGACAATCACCCATCGACTTAGAACATCAGTAGGAAGAAGGGAGTCTTCATATATTTTTATAACTTTGAGAAAAATAGATTAAGAATACAGAGGGATAGGGCAAGGGCCAATATCAACATACTCATATATGCCATCACACTCTGCTAAGATGAGTGAAATGATTCAATTTTTCCAAATTTTTCAAAACCACCAGCTGAATTTATTTGCATGAGGACGTGCAAAAGTGCAGGTGTGGGGGAGATGTTGGGTCACTATTTTGTCTCAATCTACATGATGCAGATGCCACCTCTCTGCCTCGGCAGAGTCTCTGCATGACCTCCCGGTCTTAAGGATCGTTCTAATTTCACCCTCGAGCCGAAGTGGGTCTTGGAATCCTCACTGGAATCTCTATTAAAACCTGATCCACAGGTCCTTTCGGAACTCCCCTGTGCCAACAGCACTAGGCATGAGCTCCTATCTTCCCAAGTGACCAAAATGCTATGACCATGAGCCTAACCCAAGGTCCTTTGTCTTAACTCGCCACTCGCGAGTTCGCGAGTCGTGACTCCCGACTCTTCCTTCTCAATCCCGCGATACCCGAGATCACGAAATGATTATAGCCCCTTTCCTTGTCAACGCCTCCTACGTGTGACCGTCGGCTAGGATTAACACTAGCACTTCTCTCCTTTCGCCACTTCGTAAGTCGAAAGGTCAGACTTCCGTCCCCTTATCTTACGAACCCCCAAGACACGAAAAGTCAACGGGGTGTTGACTCCCTTCAATGAACAATGCGTGTCTGCCTGTCTATTCCATGGGCCCACCTTGCGATTCCGCCACATGTCTCTCGTGCCTGTCTTCAACACTTCTTGATTTCACTCCTCAAGCGATACTTTCTTCGTATCCCTGACACCCGAGTGCCGAGATCTCGAAATCCTCAATACTCCTTATCGCCACTTGCGACTTTGGGGCTTTTGATGACGAGACGAGGTCCTCTCAACCTTCGAACCCCCAAAACACCGACTATGCGATGGGACTCTGATCCAACGATCCTCCTGTGACCCAGA
Organism: Picea glauca; assembly: GCA_000966675.3. Lineage (NCBI taxonomy): Eukaryota > Viridiplantae > Streptophyta > Pinopsida > Pinales > Pinaceae > Picea > Picea glauca. The sequence continues at coordinate 89,021 of JZKD02S2100646.1, read as the reverse complement.
TCCAACGACTATCCTCCTTCCTCGCTCCTCGTGACTTGGAGCACCCAATGCTTGGGCTCTCACCTTGCGAACTTTCGAGTTCGCGAGATCCTTAGATCTCTGCCACCTATCTTCCTCTGACGGACTGTCCTGATCTTCTCTCCACTTCACTACTCGCGAAGTCAACAGACTTCCTCCTCTGGCCTCTGATGTCCAAATCCCTGATATGGGTGATCTCGTGACACGTGTCTGCTCCCAAACAAATGACTCAGATTCTTTCGCTACTTCGCCACTCGCGAAGTCTATGCGCTCACCTTTGTGAGTCCCGATGCTCGAACCTCCAAAATGGATGATTCCACGACACATGTCCTTCCAAAGATGGACGGCTCTAATCTAATTCACCTTTTTGCTATTTCTAAGGTAGAGTGCCGGACTCTCATCCTCTAGACTCCCGAACACTCCAAATGCTGATATCCCGATATGATCTCCTTCTCGGGACTTTTCTCCTCTGCTCTGCTGTATGAGGGTTTAAATCCCTCGTAAATATCGACAGATCTAATGACTGTCGGGTAATTGGATCAAGATCCGACATTACAGATCCTTTCTGTTCCGTGTGCTCCTCTGCTGCTTCCTGGATGGGAAAAAAAAACCAATGGTGCAGATCTTCTCGGCTGATCTAATGGAAGCTGTGTTCCTCTTGAGCTTTGGCGTGTTATTCCTAGACTTGGAAGAATTTCGAAAATCCAAAAGGCCTCAGCCTTTGTTCTATTTCTGCGAACTCCATGACTCGATTCCTCCCGTGCGTATATGAAAACGCTGTCCCTCCTGAGCTTTGGGGACTCTAAACTCTTCAAAGAGTTCTGTGGCTTTTGCGCTCCTTACAGTTACGCTCTATGCACCTAAATCACTAACCCTCCTGAGCTTTGGCCTTCTCTGAAACCTTAAGAGGTTTCCACGACTCCTGCACTCCTCGCAGAGCCTTTGCACGCACGCAAAGGTGCTGTCTCTTCTGAGCTTTCCTACCCCTCAAATATTAAGGAAATAAATCTTCTTTCCTTCTCCTGTAGATGGAGAATTACGAGGCCCTCCTGGCGCTCAGTCTTCTCAAACAGACTATTGCTGAGTATTCTGGGTATTCAATAATCCTATGTATATGCTTAATGCCCACTTGGCAGAGCCTCTTGCAGAACTCCTCAGAGATTCTATCTTCTTCTGAACTCAACTGAGTTCCTCTCATGCACTCTGGCAGTCACTCAATGTCCTCCTGGTAGAGTATCAAGAATCCTTAGTGATTCTTGCTTCTAATTAACTCACGACCAAGTTCCTCCTCTGTGCACTCTTTGCACCGACTCAATGCCCACCTGGAAGAGCTCTCAGAATCCTTAGTGATTATGGCTTCTGGTCTGAACTCACAATAGAGTTCTTCTGTCTTATGTGCACTCCTTGCATCTGCTCAATGCCCTCCTAGTAGAGCTTCACAGAACTCCTTAGATATTCTGTCTACAACTACGTTTTCTCATACACAGCCTTGCCTCCAAAGTGTTCAACAACCTTGAGGCCTTCCTCCCAAGTTGTTGATTTCAACTTCTGTGCCCACCTGGCATGCCTCTGTCTGACTCCGCAGAGTTCAGAAGCGCAATTTCTGTGCACAGCTATCAGAACCCGCAACGTTCTGTCACACCCTTCTGGTGTGAAGCCTCAAAGACCTAACCAACTCCTGCAAATTCCTAACATACATCTACAACATACATTCATATCATATAAAGAACACTCACAGACATTCATTCAACACATGAAAGATGCAGGAAAAACTGCTATTTGTATTAAAATGGCAAATGCCTGTTTTGTACAAGGGTGTTCCTGAGCACGGCCTGTAACAAGGTCTCGACTCCTCTCCTCTCTATGCTAACTACTCCACTCTGTTTTCAAACATGAGATCTTTTCAATCTTTTACCTGAGGGGGCTCTTCGAGCTCTTCCCTCCAAACCTCAACTACCCTATTCAATTACATTAAATGGGCTGTCTAGTCCACCATCTGGATCTAGATCTCAGCCTTACAAACATTAAAGGCCTACCTACTCTAATGCCTGCACAAAGGCATGGCTTCACGGCTCAACAGCCTAAGCAGTTTAATTACATTTAATTTCAAATCAAAACGAGGGCTGTGCCTCTCTTCAGCTTTGAATGCATGCGCTTGACGTGGCTGGTTGGCTGACGTGAGATGATGCTCCTGCATCACTACACTACCAATTGGCCTCCTTTTTGTCCATTTTAACCTATCCTTACCTATCGCTTGGCCATATTTCCTTATGTTTTTAAGTTAAAGTGCCAATACAAGCTCCAAGGTATTTTATTGTTTAATTCATTGTTTTTTCTTACTCTTTAGTGAATTAGAGAAGTAAAGGAATGGTTTTACTAATGATGGTTTATGCAATTGAATCCTATAGCAAGCATCTTCCTATTCCTATAGTACTACTGGAATTCTGTAGCAGCCTGGTTCTAGAAGTAGTTTTTCCACATAATATTTAGAGATATCAAGACGAATTAGGAAAATATAAGACATTGGTTTTGTGTAGAATTCCCCAAATCGAGTAACACACTAGAAGATTTTCAAAAAAAGAAATGATTTGGGAGATATGGGCGGATTTTCAAGGCATATTTTCCAAGAAATCCTGTAGCGCCTGAATTCCTATAGTTACGCCTCTTGTGGAGGAATTTGGTAATATGGTTTTGTCAAAGATTATGTTGTTGTGCTTCCATGCTATTAAAACATATCCAACATCCATAAAAAAAATCTCCATTGCCTTAATCAACTTTGTGATAGTTGTAGATTCATGTATTTGGGATATGGTCTCATTTTGTTGTAACCATTTTCCTCTTTTGAAATGTAAGCCATATGTATAAATGTAAGGAGGATCAATGTAATTAGGAGGATAATTCTGGAATAAAGAACTTGTTGCATATTAAGAGCTCTTCAATGTAGTTTTTTTTGGCAGTGTATACCAAGGAAGACATGGCCCCTCCCTTTGGTATATGTTGTCCAATAGTTTCTTTTTGTTGTGTGAGTTTATTCAATTTTTGCATTGTAATTTTATTTATGTTGTGTGGATAAACTATTGCTTGTGAGAACAAGAGTTTCATACTTGATTGCCCTTCAGTTTAATTGACAATTCTCTGGACAAAGAATTGCTAGAGCTGCAGATTGATGCAATCGAGGATCACCAATCCTTCACTGGTCAACAAATGCTCATGATAGATATCTTGTCCGCATGCATTAAGTTTCTCAATTATGTTGTTTATAGTTTCAATTGAAGGTTTTCAATCTAACCCATAGAGTGAATCCAATGGAGTATTGTTGACTATAAGGATCTATATTCAACCTACAATTCTACCATAGAATATTCGTTATTAGATAAGCAATTAGATCTGTTAGTTTTGCTTCATAATTCATTAGAAAATGGTGTGTTAGACACTTTAAGATTATCTCTGCATATATTGTTCCTGACACTTCTTAATTTACAAACCCAGATTGATAATTAATGTATCAAATTGTTACCATATAATTCACCCCACACTATATACATGGAAATGCTATGTTTGTATTTGAAAATATTTAAGTAATCAGACCGACTATAAAGAGGTCCAAAAAATGGCATAAGTGGCACTAGTTGTTTAGGAGGAACAAAAGTAAGTGAAAGGATAAACAACCCAAGCTTTGCAACATTTATTTTAGATTTGTAAATCATATAACTATTAACACAAAAAGAGAATTTGGTTCCGACATCGGGCACAAGCATGGATGACGAGCAAGTTCCATACAAATATTGGTTGTAATAGGTTTGGTATTTACTTTGCAAATGGATAGGAAGAGGGAAGTCACCACTACCTTCCAACAATTGAATAGACTGTAGTGTGTACTTGGACATTTATGCTCTTAGCTGATACAACTTTTTTAATCGAGTCCTAGTAGTGATGTTTTGGGTAGTATTGATATCATACTTTGACTCTCTATAAAAACTCTTTGTTGACTCAACATAAGGAGATGAGTTAGCCAATTTAGGATGAAACATAGTTGATCTAGCATCCAATTTTTAAAAAAAGGAGCATATGGAAGTGTTCCTACATGTCTTTTCTATATCACCTATTGGATTATTGATTGCAGTGGGAGTTATTAGATCATCAATTTTGGGTGGTTGATCATTAATATATTGAGACAATGTGACACGTCGAGAATTCTTCTTCAACCCTTTACATTTTAAACAACCACATATCACTGGCGTGCCATAAAATAGATCTAATTAATAGTGTAATACCGTTGACCCAAGTTGCAGGTTATTGGAAGATGACATGTTACAATTGGCAGGGTAAAGCAGGTGTCCATTTTCATCAAACATTTTCCTGCGATATCTTTCTCCTGATAAGAGCTTGCAACATTTTTGCATTGGTGGAATATCTTTCTCATCCAAACTCGATCCCAATTTATGATTCTAAAAAATTCAATGAACAATTGTTCAAATGCATGTGCATGAATGACATAAATTCAATCAGATAAATGATTTATAAATAAAATCTAGACTTACTTCAAAGGGTGTGGGAGAAGTTGACAAACTTGCAACGATATGGAATGAGATGGAATCTGAAGTATTGACCATTTGATATTATAACCTTCTCTTTTCCCTACATTTGAGAAAAAATCATCATCAATATGTGCATTAATTTGATATTAAAATTTATTGGTGCTTTTATTTATTTTAAAACATACTGATATATATACAACGCACCAGTGCGATAAACTATGAAATGCATCGAACTTTTACATCCGTTAGAACCTCCGCAAACCAAAATATCTGTAAATTTTAATAGCAGAGGTTTGCATTTCTATTTTGTTGATAAAAATGGCATCAATGCATTTTTTAGTATATATGCAACAACGCACATGAATTGGTGAGGTGTACCAATTTGACGAAAAATTTAATTTTCTAAATATATAGTTTAATAAGTCTTTTTATATACAATTTGAAAAAACATAGTGAAAAAAGAGAGGGAATTTCATTTTTCAAAACGTATTTGTTTATAAATTAAAACACTATTCATTATTTCATTTTTTCGACAGAATTTAGAGGGAAGATTAATGGAAGAGAGATTTACCACAAAATACTTTGGAGTGGTTGGATTTTTTGAAGAGCCAAATTTGGATGGGATTCGTAGGGCACACACAAATCTTTAGAGAAGAAATTTTAGGTATGCGATTTCATTCTACTTATCATTTCAATCTTTCCTTATTTGATTCAGACTATTTTCAATGCATGTTAAAAAAATACAAGGGTTTCATAGTTACTTTCGGTATTGGAAGCCGTAGCTTTCTTGTTCCCCTCTTTTTTTAAGCAATAGATTTTTATAGGTTTTATTTAGTTGCATATGGGGCATTTGGTATCTGTTGCAATAGTACCACTCATTGCATTGGATTCCAAACCTTGTCAACCCTGTCATTGTCAATGATTTTTGAAAAAGCTTTTCCGCACTACGCGATGCACATTGTATAGGAAATTCACCCTAGTGTGAATTGTACAGAGGTAGCAACTTGATGCTCAATTTATAGAAAAACACATTAGGGAACATATATCTGTGAAAAGCACCGATTGGTCGAAAAAATAAATAGTATTGATTTTCGTATCATATGCATACGAGTTAGCGGTGTGCAATGACCAATAGTATGGAATGGTGTGAGTATATCTTTGATGCCCCAGTGCACATATATGTTTGACACCATGGTGCATTTTTTTTAATGAAACAGACTTGAATACTATATTGTATAAAAATTCCATAATTTCTATTTATGATGATTCTTGATTTTTTTTTATACAAGATGGCTGATAGAAGTTCAAAGAAAACATCTTATTGCAACGAGCATAGTGGTAGCTCATCCCAAGAAGAGAGGGAGGCAAGTTCTTTAGATTTTATTAAAAAGTTAATATATTTGAAATATTTGTAAGTTTAAATTAATGATGTGTATTGGTTAATGCGTGTCATGCAAAGCAAAAACTTGAAGAAACTCGATAAGATTGTTTGCAATTTGAGTGCAAAAGAGAATAAAATCTTTATGAAAATGTTGCAAAGAGTGGAAATAGGAGGATCAAAAGTTAATAAACATTAAGTTTTTCTTTGACTTCTACTAAAAATGAATTTCTTATCATTAATCGCTAACAAGTTTTAAACACTCAATTTCACATTTTTTTAATGTTATGTAGGGACCGATAGCGAGGGAATGGAATCTCGTCCTAAGATGACAAAAATTGTTAAGGATGTAAATGATGATGATGACTTGGTCATCAATTCATCTGGAGTGGTGCTTGAAGTTAATGAGAGGGGCAAATTGTTTTACAGAGCTTTGAGGGATATAGTGGAAAGAACGTATAGATGTAATTTCCACTTACATTACAAAAATCAATCTAGTGACTCCAAGAATCAGGTTATACGTACACTACAAGAAGCGTTTTCGAATCTATGGTCAATGAGACCCGTGAAACATGCAATATCAAAAAGTTACAATAACAAAAAAGAATCATATAAAAAGTATTATTACTAAACATGTTTTTCTATAATATAATGTTCCAATAATTACCAAATTAATTTGTTTTGCTATGTTTACTTTCATGTCCATTTGAGAAATTTTTTTTTGTGTTTTTTTTAGTTTTTTAGGAAGATTATGAAAATTCCAAGCGGTAAATAAGGGGATATCCAATACATGTTGATAAGGATGTCCAAAAAAGTGTACAAAGATATGGTAAAAGAAATGAACATAATTGCATCACATGATGATGCATCCCAACAACATTGTGCATCATAGGTATGTGATCATTCATTTATTCTTTTATGTACATCGAATTTATTTATCATATTAAATACTAATTTTCAATTCTTTTGTTGTAGAAAAGAAAAGAAAATGGAATTGAATCAACACATAAGATAGGACGACAAGGAAGAAAATGGTTGATCGCAAAGTTTTTCAGTGCTTATGTTTTCAATGTCACTTAAGTTTTCATATTTGTTGTGATCTTTATATTTAAATAATTTATTTACACTCATCCATGGATGTCTTCTAATAGGTGCTAACATACAAAGAAGATCCAACCGAACACTTGATTAACATTGGGTTAAGTGAGGGATATGAGTATATGTTGAAATATCAATGTTTAATTGAACAATTTTTAAGTAGCAATATTGTTTAACTTCCCTTGTTTTATAATTAATGGAACAATAAGAAACCTTTATATTAATTATATCGACTATACTTTGTCACGCTGTATTATACATGTAGGAAACAAAGTATGAAGAGGAGCCAAAAAAAATTATTTTGTTAACCGACATGAGGCAAGGCTTCGAAATGATGTGTATGGTTTATGAATCACTTGTTGCTATGGTACGCTTTTTGATTCACGCAGTCATGTATATTTTAATATATTATAAATGTATATCTAGACTTATTACACTTTATATCTATGTTTGTAGATGGAACATGAAGAGTTGGAACGTCAAACACAAGTAGGAGAAGAAAACATCAGTTTCAATAACCAAAGTACAATATCGCCTACAACTGATCAATAAATGAGGGATGCACACAACTCAAGCAATTACACCGGTTCAACTGATTAATGACAATCAATATAATTGAATGTATCTACAAGTTGTATGTTTTGGAATATAAATTTGTAAAAATCAGGGATTTTGCTTAATGTAGTGGACATAATGTTCCAATTGCATGATGACATGCTACCAATAACTATAGCAATTACATATTGGTTCCATTTTGATTATTGTGGACCTTTACGTTGTTCCATTTTTGATGACCATGGGTCTCTTATTCATATATAATAAAATGGGTTTCTTGTTTTATTGCATTGTCAAATGTTGTAAAATGTTGCGTTGTTGAGTAATTACTATTGTGAATGATTTACATTGTTGCAAATGACTGATTAATTAATATGTGAATGATTTACATTGTTGCAAATAACTGATTAATTAATATGTGAATGATTTACATTGTTGCAAATAACAAAGGTGTGTCTGTTGGAAAAGGCATTAATGCAATCATTATATCAAAATGCAATAACAAAAATACAAAAACAATACTATTATAAAAAGTATTTGTAAAAAAAACAATTAATTAAAATATGTACAAATTCGTGCATTCTTATGAACTCACAATATGGTGGCTGAAATAATATAGAAATCAATGTTTTTTAAGGGGTTGTACGCACCGGTGCATATTAAGCATACTAAAGCATTGATGCATATTAATTATATGGAATCACTGGTGCATAAAATGCCTTGCAATGTATATCGTTTTAAAATTTTATGGTGGACATGTGATAAATACACATCGATTTTTTAAATATAATATCAACACCAGTACTTAAAAAAATTTAAACGCACCGGTGCATTCAATAAAATAAATGCACCGATGCGTTTAATAAAATAAATGCATCGGTTATATATATGTGATATAGGCACCAAAATGTACGAATTATACAAGCACCGAGACATACATAAAATACAAGCGCATGGGCATTGCATACAACAAAATGGGAATATGGGGTGTAATAACCATAACTGCCCTGGTGCTTTGCATCATAGGTATGCACCAGAGTATTATTGTAATGGAGAACTGACTCGTTTTAGTCTTATGTACACACTGGGGCATTTCATGTAATGGCGTACCGATGCATTTTTGTTTTATGTACGCACTGAGAATTTATGTAATGACACACAAGTGCATTTTTTGGTTTTATGTATGTTTTGGGGAATTTTATGTAAGGTCACTCTAGTGCATTTTATGTTTAGGTATGAAATGGGGCATTTTATTTAATGGCATACCGATGCATTTTGACAATAAAAACATTGAAAAAAAAAACATTCGCTACAACCTTTGCCCGCCCAATTTTTTTTAGTTATATGGAACATCTGTTAAAACCTATGTAGCCAATAGAGTAGGTTGTAACATAGTTTTTTTTGAAAAATTTGGCAAATTTTGTAACACTAAAAATCTTTGCAAAACCCTTCACCAGAAGGTGTTCTCCTTGTAGTGACTTGTTGTTCCAAATCTCAACAACAAGTTGCCCCTAAGCTAGGGCTAGGAATCCAAAAAAGAGGGTGTCTTTCCATTATCCACTCACAACTCAAGTTACCCATGACCCAATGGTATTCTCCTACAACTATCCTAATTCCTCCAACTCTCTTCCTCTCAACCTTCTTGGCCCAAGGAATGTACTCCCTATTCTGCTCATAGTCCCTTGGGCTATATCATTCGTTTATCAAGGATTCAAGCAAAGGTTGGCCAGGGACTCTAGGGATGTCAACTACTAGGAAATGTACCAACAACAAGTTTGATGCTCCAATGAAACTCTCGCACATGGATTTCAATCCCTAGGTACGATAAAATGCTTCTTCTGCAAGCCTGAAAACTTTCTTCTTCATCCTTCAATAGCTCCAAAATAGTTTTGGAATGTGTCCACCATTGTTGATTGTCATCTCTAGCACACTTTCCCTTGTTGTCTCCCAATTCCCATGTATAAAAATTGTCCTATGCTCCTCTCCATCCCCATATGAATTTCCTCCCCTTCTCCTGCTTGCTTGATTCACACTTTTCCCCAAGATGATTGTAGTCCATCCCAAATCTCAATAACTATGGTATGTGATTCTCACACCCACCCTATTACATTTATTAAATCATTGGACTCTCCTACACTCAAGGGAATAAATAAAAGGTTCACTCAAAGAAATAAAATCAAGAAAAAATATTTGGGATTTAAATTCATGAATAAAACCCCCTTAGACCCCTTGTCTCTTGTGGATAGCTCAAATCCAAACTATGTCCATGTCCATCTATTGCTGACATCACATTTTATTTATTAAATTTGGATATACAAGTTCACATATTACATCGCTGGGCCCACATTTTTATATCATATCTACATTACACATTACTAAACTAGGGATTATAGTGGGGATGTTACAAATAATTATAAAATAAACAAAATCATAGGCCCATAGATCCAACACATGATCCCATGAATGTGTTTAAAGGTTGAAACAGACACCCATTTCAAATATGGGTTGAGAAAAAATATAGTAATTCTTTCTTACAAATTGGCGATTTCTCCCATTTAAAGTCTACGGCGAAGCATACTTCATTACCAATCCTTTAACACACCTATACAATAACATGTCCAATAAGAACTATTCCTTGCATAGAAACTAAATTAAAAGACTTCAATAATCAAACATGGATGAAAAAACCATAATGACTATAATTCCTTTGTGCTAAACATTAAGATCTCTACATTTAAAAATGTCATTTAATTAATAGAACCATCTCTAAGATTTTGAAGGACACCCACATAACCAAAATTGGCATATGATATGAACACCATCCATTCATGGAGAATTTACATACTAGCTAGTTCACCATATCCTCTATATGGATTTTTTCCTTTCAAATTGTATTTCATGGTTAATCTTGGTAGTAAAATCCCTTATGCACCCGTTCAAGTCTTCAACAGACATGGTAGCYTCATTCTCAACAACAGTTAAATTACTTGAAGAAGAAGAAGAAGAAGAAGAAGAAGGCTTATATTTGTCATTAGGAGGCCATTGGTTTTCCTTGTTGAAGAATATTCATGAGGAGAYRAATCAATAGTTACATTGATGTAAAAATAGAGTGACTGKATATTTCAGGTTCATAATGACTTAAGAAGCATTAGAARAATATTAGTTCACTTGGATCCATTCAAATATGGTTACAATGTTTTTGATTTATTATTGGTCAGTGMTCACTAACTAAGTTTGGGTTATTAGGGCTAGTCAATTTCCATATTGGCAATATTCCTTAACRCACTATCACCCTCAAGATATGTTCATGAAAATTATTGAGGCTAGAGTACCCAATAGGATCTTGTCGACACATAATTAGATTTAGTTGTACCTTGTTCGGATTATTTTAGTATCTCAATATTTTGGCCTTTAGGGAGGCCATCCTTGGCTTATTTTTGAGTTTCAAAATACTCACATGTCAGTGAAGTGCATTTCCAAGCTTATTAGAATATATTTAATCAAAACTAAGTAAACTTTGCAAATATTTCAATGTCGACCCCTTTCACTAATCACTAGATGGGATCCACACGAGTCAGGTCTTGCATAAAATATAAAAAGAATTATTTTTACTTTTTAGAGAACGTAATGGCCATACCCTATCATTATTAGGACAAGCTTTCCAACAATCCCTCATTTGCCCAATTTTGAGTTTGTATGCCCAATCTATGAAAGGTGCAAGATGAGTGTCTCCTAGTGGGAAAAATTTGTAGTTGTGACTTCACTAATTAGATTCTATTATTAATTTGATCTACAGAGAAAATATAGCCTAGCGATGATGTAGGATTGTCCAAGATATTTTTTTATGGTATATCATATGTCTAGATTCAAGCCCTGGTTGTTAAGAATAAACTTTTGCAAGATTGGCACTAGTTTGGTGGTAGAAATTCATAGTTTAAAAAGTTTCATTGATGGGAATTAGAACATAAAAACATATTTTCTAGATTATATCTTACCTCATGACCTTTCCAACAACATTTCATCTACCCCATTTCAATATCAAATGACTCACTTAAAGTTGTCACAAGTGTCTCAACCAGTTTTGACAATGTGCTCTAGGTAGCTTGCATAATAGAGTTTTTAGGTAGTTAAATGAATAATTGGTAGCCTCAATTCAATTTTATAATTGAATGTTGGTACTTATTGATACCTTTTCAAATATACTTCATTTTGACGTCGTACGACCAAATGAAAACCTTCACAAAATCAAGAGGCTTGGCAATCCCACTAACAAACTAGTGTTTCAAACTATGACAACCATAACCCATAACAACCATGAGCATAGTCCACCTCCATCCCCATTCACCAGAGCCATATAACCCTTCTTGCATGCCCCCTTTTCTTGTTTCTTAGACCTCTATGTGCTTGTAGGTCACCTTCCACTCTAATTCTTGTTGGTCTACCAACATAGATATGTATGATGCAATTCTTTCACTGAATTATAAAAAAATATAAAGTCATGGAGAATATTTCACTAATGTCATTGCCATTATATTGTAAGTTGCAATATTAATAAAGGTATAGAAGTCATTGCCACAAATCATGGGTGGCAACTTAATAAAATATGTAAAACTACAAATTGACATAATTTATGTTGAAATGTTATAACTATGGAGATTACAACATATGGCACATATATAAATGTAGAACATATTGTGAAACAACGGGGATGGAGACACTGATACATTTATTTCATTCAATGTAACCTTATTATTTACAAAGTTTCTCCAATGCACACTCAGAGCCATCTCTACCTCTATTTTGATGATTTGTTAAATTTAGTGCAAAATTAACAGTTGAAAATATGATGGAAAATTAAATGTTAACCATGAATAATATATCGAAATAATTGAAAAGCTTCTCCTAATCAAAATCATCTATTTTTTGAATAGTGCATCAGTCATTAAGATTATAGACTTGTAAACAAAAAATGTAATTTCCACCTCTGGTGGACAATATGGTAGAAATACATAAATTATGATATAAGTGAAAACAATGACAAAGGAATTCCAACCAATGTACTATATAATGCCACATTTCCAAAATACCTTCATCTATAAGGGATACCCTATGGAAGTATCATATTTATAAATCTTGGAGCTTAAAATAATAGTCAGGAATTAACACCTTTGTCAACTAGTGTTGTTGGATGCTTGAACACATAACTCATTTAAAACAAATTCCATACTAAAAGAATGGAGCCTTTCCAACCATGAAATAAAGTAGGGTAGAACCAATTGACTAGATATTGACTTTGCAACCTTGGTGTAAATATTTGAGATACAACACCTCCCCATGATTTTCTCATGAACCCTAAGCATAGTGTATAGGGCATACGTTTCATTTTCCTGAATCATGTCTTGGATGAAGAGACACATCTTTAGTGTATAATCCTAGAAATCAAACCCATATGCAACATTTGGGATTAATAATCCTTCTAAGAGGATTTTATCATCATTAGGAGGACCCATATGCCCTAGAAGTAATCTATAATGTACAAGGCAATTGAATTTGGCCATGAACCATGTCCTTGGTGCTTTGACCTATCACTAACATGCTAAAACTTTGAATTGGTCTTGTATCCCATTCTTGGGAAAAATAAGGTGGGAAAATGACTTTGGCTAGATGATTCTCACATGCTCCAAGGCATCATGCATGACCAATGTTCCTTAGATAAATAATTTAGGATCCAAGCCCCTTTATTTTAATATTGAAGCATTTATTTGGCCATGATACCCATAATTAGTGTGTCAAACTAGAGAATCGAGCTTGTGTCCCACTCTTAGGGAAAATATCAATTCCAAAGGGATTGTGTAAAGGTGTATGGACTTATGTATGGTGGAGAGGCCATATAAGGTTTCTATAAGTCCTAAACCCTTATTTTTTGTCCTTGAATCATGCCATAAGATAGGAAACTTAGGGGGGAAAGATACCTTATGGAGGGCATGTATCATTGTTTGGGAATATGTGCATATCCCATGAGCCATATAAGCATCGTTAGAGCTTAAGGCCCTAGTTTTTTGCCTCAAACAATGCCACTTTCCAAGAGAAATATGTTTGGTGGTGAAAAACCTTAGAATCAAGCTCAAATCCCACTTTTGGGCCAAATACTCATGATAGAGTGCACATGTTGTGGCCTGGGGAATTTTCATGGTTAATGAGCCACACAAGTAGTGTTTAGGGCCCAATACCTTAGGTTCCTACTACACACCATGTTCTAAAACTAGTGCGTAGTTCGTAAGGCACTAGTTTCCATCCTTGAATCATGTATTGGGTGAGAGACTCACTACCCTTGGTGTGTTAAACCTTTGAATTGGGGCCATGCCTTAGTCCAAAGCCAAAGATTTTGTATAAAGGGCATGTCTCATTGTAGGGTGTTTTAATAATAATTAATAATAATAACAATTTTAAATATTAATAATAATAAAAATTAAAAGAAATTTCTCATGATAGAGGATTTTTGATTATATTTATTGATTATTATGATAATAATAATAATAATATATTTTTAAAAATAACAACAACAACAACAACAACAATTTTTATATATTTACAATAATAATAATTAAAAACATTCCATGATGCTGAGACGATGTGATTTTTGTTTTAGCGTTGTATCAAACGATGTAGTGCGATGCTATAATGACGTGGAATGATGTGGTGGAAACATGTTGGCAATGCTAAGACAATGCACAACAACGTGCACTTTATCTCAATGTCGTAATAGTCAATGTAATCATAAAACAAATGACATAAATATAATCATTGTGTTGCTTTCACTGTATATTTCAAATATAATCTAAACATGGGTGGTCCCCTCATTTCATTTTCACATGAGGGTGTTACATATAACTTCTTGGATTTTAAAGGGATTTGTAGGGGCTCTCAACAAAATAAAGCAAGGGATATTTGTTGGGCATCATTGGATTTTATTGGATTCACATGTAATTTTGTTGTTCTTTTCCCTTGATTTTTTTTTAGATTTGCAAATTTAAAATAAATTGTTATGTAGGTTTTGAAGATGGAATTTTTATTTTGGGTTTTAGAGATGGATTTTTGGTTCCCCCCTCTCTTCCCTTAATTATATCCCTCTTCCTCTCTTCCTCCCCTTACACTTCCTCTCTTAGACTCCCTCTCCCTCTCCTTCTCCTCTTCCACTCCTCATTTTCTTCCCCCCTCCTCTCCTTCCTCTGTCCCTCTCCCTCTCCCTCTCTTTGTCTTCCTTTCTTCCTCCCCCTCCCCCTCTCCCTTTCCTTCCACTCCTTCTTCCTCTTCCTCTTCACCTCCTCTTTTTCTTTCCCCCTCCTCTCCCTCTTCCTATTTTTCTTCCCACCTTATCTTATTTTATCCTCACTCTTCCTCCTCCCCTATTAATTTTACTCTTTATGTTATCCCTCATCCCCTCTTCCTTTTGTATTCCTTTCATAAAATAGTCTAGTAATTTCTCTAAGTTCTAGTGGAGAATTTCCTACCACTACAGTCAAATCAATTTTAAATAGGATTTCTAGATGATTCTCTCCTTGAGTAAAAGGAGCATGTCAGTGATGGAATAATTTTATGTTTGTATCATTGTCCTTAGATATATATTTTTACCCTTGTTAGCATTTCCCTTCCACCCTTATTAAGGCCTACTCATCTCTTCTTCTCTTAGTAAAAGGAAACTTAACGAATATAGGAGTTGAGTTATGTGCATAAGCCTAAAATCATTTGAATTACAATTAGTTCACATAAATGGCCTTAAGTTAAAATATTAAGGCTAATATGAGTGGCATGATGCAATAATGGTACATGGTTTTCATTTGCTTGGATCGTTGGCTTACATGCAACAAGACAACATGGGGTTTCTAAGTTAAGTAGAATGATGAGAGGACCCAACATTGTTTCCCTCTCAATAATTTGGGGTTTCTCATTTTTCTTCACTATTTTTCTTACACACGATGAGCCAATATAGTGGAGGAAACAAAAAAAAGATTTTGGTAAAAAGATAAGTGCGCGGTCACATAAGGAGAGATTTTGTTTACAATAGTACTGTTTGTAGGTGATTTAATTTGAACACAAACTATCAATCCAAATTGTGCACAAGAAAAGTAAGAAGAATTGTCTAAAGCCTCTTAGGAAGTTGGGGTTTATTAGTTAATTATAACAATAAGAGGAGGAAACGCCATTAACGTACGCAATAAGTGTGACAAATACAATGCATGCTAACCTATTCTATTTGACAACCATATTTGTGGTTTATAGTTACAAGGATTTTTGATGACCATTTGAATCCACATTGAAAATTTCAAATGATGGGAGAACCATGAATATTTTATATGCACTTATGGAATATGTGGTAAAAAGAAAGTTCCCAAAGGGGTTGGACAAAATGGTGGAAAGCGATGAGTTTTTCACCATTAGGAAAGGTTCAATTCTAATGAGGGATTTTCTTGGAGCCATGGGGTCACCTTGAGGTAGTGGTCGAGTGTGTGGTTTCACCCAGAGAGATTATATTAAATGATCTCATGACCCATGCACACATAAGTGGATCAAATCCCACCCCCATGTCCTTCAAAGTTTTAGTCAATTGGGTTTAGTTCGAGTGGTTGGGAGGAATGATTGTTATGCTCCCCACCTGGGTTCAATCCATACAAGTGACATATTGATATCATAATGAGTATATTTTTGTAATGGATTTGAGCCTTGTTTTTGATCGACCTTGTGCCCTGACGATTCTAGGGTTTACCCTCGGTACTATATTAAAAATGAGGGCTGCATTAATTCTGTGCATGCTTCTGCCCATATCTCCTACTATAGAAGCTTCTTGCAGGTTATGGATTGTAGTTCTTGCTGTGGAAATTAAGCATGGACAATTTATCCTCAAGTGAGGTTCTCCACACTCCCAACACTTTAATGGTTCCCTGGAGATGTCTCCAACTTTGTTGACTCCCAGATTAACTATTCTACCTCCCCCTTGAGCACTCTGGGTATTGGAATGATAGTCCTTCTTTTGGAAACTCTTTTCCATATTCCGGAAAGGGGCTGGTTGGAAGCCTTTCTTTCACTGATTCAATCTGTCATGTTTCTTGTCCTTCCATGCCTTGGGAATTTCAGACCTCTGTTTGTACTCATCATAGCACATTCAATCCTTT
>JZKD02S2100624.1:28891-48380 GCA_000966675.3 Picea glauca | reverse complement strand
AAAGACCCTACAGATTGAACCTGAAATATAAGGAAAAAGTGAAGATTGAGCTCGACAGGATGCTAGAAGCAGGGATTATTGAACCTGTCGAAGATTCGGAGTGGATTAGCCCCATGGTAGTGCAAGATAAGAAGATAGGTGAGATCAGGATTTGCATAGATCTTAGGAATCTGAATGATGCTTGTCTACATGATCCTTTCCCTACAACTTTCACAGATGAAGTGTTGGATAACGTAGGAGACCAAGAGGTATATTCTTTTACAGATGGGTTTTTAGGATACCATCAGATCTGCATCGCAATGGAGGACTGTCATAAGACTACATATTCCATAGAGTGGGGATCCTACTAATATACAGTATTTCCATTTGGACTGAAGAATGCCCCAACCATCTTTTCAAGAGTGGTGGTTGAAGCATTCAAATAATTTTTACATAAAGTTTTAGAAGCATACTTTGATGACTTGATTGTTTTTAGTTTGTTGAAAAATCATATTGAATGTCTAAGGCTAATGCTGGATAAATGTAGCCAGTGTCAAATTGCTTTGAATTTGAAGAATTGCATCTTCTTCTCACCATTTGGAGTATTATTAGGTCATATTGTATGCAATCAAGAATTGTTGGTGGATCCATCCAAAATTACAATTATAGTTGATTTACCACCACCTACATCAGTTAAACAATTGTGCACTGTTCTAGGACACACTGGCTATTACAGGAAATTTATCAAAGGATATGCTCAGATTACTGCACCAATGGAGAGGTTATTAAATAAAGACTGTCAGTTTGGTTGGATAGATGAATGCAAATAGAGCTTTGACACACTGAAACAAAAGATGGTCACTACGCCTATTTTAGTCTTTCCCAACCGAAGCAAAGAATTTCATGTGCATGTTGATGAATCTTCTATTTCATTAGGAGCAGTACTGGCACAACCTAGAGAAGGGGACATTGGTCATCCATTAGCATTTTCCAGTATAAATCTCTCCATAGCTGAAATCAATTACACTACTACAGAGAGATAGGGACTAGCCATGGTGTATGCATTGCATAAATTCTGCCACCACTTGTTGGGAGGACACTTTAAATGTTTATTGATCACTCTGCACTGAAATACCTAGTCAAAAAGCCAGTGTTGCGGGGGGAGAATATGCATATGGCTTCTCCTGTTTCAAGAATATGATTTTGAGATCATAGTTAAGCCAGGAAGAATGATTAAGGGCCCAGACCACCTGTCGAGGTTGGAGCATGGTGAATAACCTACCAGTTTGGAGGAAACACTACCAGATGAAAAATTTCTTGCCATTAGAAAGGTTGATGACCACTTCGCAGACATAGTCTAGTTCCTGTCAATATGAATAGCTCCATCCAGATACACAATTCTGTAGAAGAAACATCTAGTGGTGTGCGCTGCATATTTTTCACTGATAGTTGGTCAAATATATAAAATGGGACCTGATGAGATCATAAGAAGATGTGTGATGGAGGAAGAATGCCCTATGATCCTCGAAGAAGCTCATGAAGGCATTGAAGGAGGACATTATGTAGGAAAAGAAACTGCACATAAGGTTTTGCGAGTTGGCCTTTGGTGGCCTACGTTACATAGAGATGCTAAAGAATATGCCAGAGCATGCGATGTATGCCAGTGAGTTGGAAAACCATCCCAAAGAGATGAGATGCCATTAGCACCATAGATGACCTTACAAGCATTTGAAAGATCGACCATTAACTTCATGGGACCTATAAACCCACCAAGAAAGCACACATGAGCAAGGTATATTATCACTGCGACAAAATACCTGACTAGATGGGCTGAAGCAAGAGCAGTCAAGGAATGTAGTGCAACTACAGCTGTGAATTTTATATTTGATGACATAATAACTAGGTTTGGATGCCCTAAGGTCCTTATGAGTGATTAAGGTACACACTTCATCAATAAGANAAAGACCCTACAGATTGAACCTGAAATATAAGGAAAAAGTGAAGATTGAGCTCGACAGGATGCTAGAAGCAGGGATTATTGAACCTGTCGAAGATTCGGAGTGGATTAGCCCCATGGTAGTGCAAGATAAGAAGATAGGTGAGATCAGGATTTGCATAGATCTTAGGAATCTGAATGATGCTTGTCTACATGATCCTTTCCCTACAACTTTCACAGATGAAGTGTTGGATAACGTAGGAGACCAAGAGGTATATTCTTTTACAGATGGGTTTTTAGGATACCATCAGATCTGCATCGCAATGGAGGACTGTCATAAGACTACATATTCCATAGAGTGGGGATCCTACTAATATACAGTATTTCCATTTGGACTGAAGAATGCCCCAACCATCTTTTCAAGAGTGGTGGTTGAAGCATTCAAATAATTTTTACATAAAGTTTTAGAAGCATACTTTGATGACTTGATTGTTTTTAGTTTGTTGAAAAATCATATTGAATGTCTAAGGCTAATGCTGGATAAATGTAGCCAGTGTCAAATTGCTTTGAATTTGAAGAATTGCATCTTCTTCTCACCATTTGGAGTATTATTAGGTCATATTGTATGCAATCAAGAATTGTTGGTGGATCCATCCAAAATTACAATTATAGTTGATTTACCACCACCTACATCAGTTAAACAATTGTGCACTGTTCTAGGACACACTGGCTATTACAGGAAATTTATCAAAGGATATGCTCAGATTACTGCACCAATGGAGAGGTTATTAAATAAAGACTGTCAGTTTGGTTGGATAGATGAATGCCAATAGAGATTTGACACACTGAAACAAAAGATGGTCACTACACCTATTTTAGTCTTTCCCAACCGAAGCAAGGAATTTCATGTGCATGTTGATGAATCTTCTATTTCATTAGGAGCAGTACTAGCACAACCTAGAGAAGGGGACATTGGTCATCCATTAGCATTTTCCAGTATAAATCTCTCCATAGATGAAATCAATTACACTACTACAGAGAGATAGGGACTAGCCATGGTGTATGCATTGCATAAATTCTGCCACCACTTGTTGGGAGGACACTTTAAATGTTTACTGATCACTCTGCACTGAACTACCTAGTCAAAAAGCCAGTGTTGCGGGGGGAGAATATGCATATGGCTTCTCCTGTTTCAAGAATATTATTTTGAGATCATAGTTAAGCCAGGAAGAATGATTAAGGGCCCAGACCACCTGTCGAGGTTGGAGCATGGTGAAGAACCTACCAGTTTGGAGGACACACTACCAGATGAAAAAATTCTTGCCATTAGAAAGGTTGATGACCACTTCACAGACATAGTCTAGTTCCTGTCAATATGAATAGCTCCATCCAGATACACAATTCTGTAGAAGAAACATCTAGTGGTGTGCACTGCATATTTTTCACTGATAGTTGGTCAACTATATAAAATGGGACCTGATGAGATCATAAGAAGATGTGTGATGGAGGAAGAATGCCCTATGATCCTCGAAGAAGCTCATGAAGGAATTGCAGGAGGACATTATGTAGGAAAAGAAACTGCACATAAGGTTCTGCGAGTTGGCCTTTGGTGGCCTATGTTACATAGAGATGCTAAATAATATGCCAGAGCATGCGATGTATGCCAGTGAGTTGGAAAACCATCCCAAAGAGATGAGATGCCATTAGCACCACAGATGACCTTACAAGCATTTGAAAGATCGACCATTAACTTCATGGGACCTATAAACCCACCAAGAAAGAACACAGGAGCAAGGTATATTATCACTACGACAAAATACCTGACTAGATGGGCTGAAGCAAGAGCAGTCAAGGACTGTAGTGCAACTACAGCTGTGAATTTTATATTTGATGACATAATAACTAGGTTTGGATGCCCTAAGGTCCTTATGAGTGATTAAGGTACACACTTCATCAATAAGACAGTTGAATCCCTGACTGAAGAATTTGCAGTCCACCATCAAAAGAGTAAACCTTATCATCCACAAGAAAACGAAACAATTGAATCATTCAACAAGATCTTGGAGACAACATTGACAAATATTTGCAGTGTGAACAAGGATGACTAGGATTTAAGAGTACCAACAATACTCTGGACTTATAGAACCACTTGGAAGAAATTAACAATGCAGACCCCTTTCAAGTTGGTTTATGGTCTTGAAGTTGTTGTCCCAATGGAGTACTTGGTACCAAGCTTAAGAATTGTTGCATTTACCAATATGGATGATACTAGCGCTATTCATGAGAGTCTATCACAATTGGTCGAACTAGATGAAGATTGATTCATTATAGGCTTCCATCAACACATTCAGAAGGAACGAGAAAAGGCCTATCATGATAGACACATCAAGAAGAATACATTCAGGCAAGGTGATTTAGTCTTTCTATATGATAGTAATTTTATCAAACACCCTGGGAAGTTTCGAACGGATTGGATCGGACCATATGAGATTGCCTATGTTACAGAAGGAGGAACTGCGTAGCTGAAGACATTGAAAGGATACTGGAAGGAACGCTTGGTGAATTGGAGTCAGCTGAAGTTGTACTATGACAACCAACTGCCTCCTTTCCTCACAACTCTCAGTAGAATCAAGAAGACAATGGTCCAAGTACCAGGTGCATTTGAAACTAGACACCAGACATAGAAAAGATAGTCTACACAAGGATGGAAAGGAGGCATAAAGCAGAAAGCAAGGGCTGCACTATGCAGTCAAAAGTCGAAGAAAAAAATGAGGATCATATTTCAAGTGCCTCGGGACGAGTCACAGGTGAGTTTTGGGGGCTTGTTGGCCCTGGATTATGAAAGAAAGTGAAGAACAAGGAATAAAAGGTAAAAAGCTAGCTTCATGGGAGACACAGTGGTTGTCACCATGTCGAAGTGAGAAAAAGAATAGAGAAGTTGGAGCGAAGTGTGGAAAAGCAAGCCAATTGGATGAGGAGATAGAGGATGATAGANGTGAACAAGGATGACTAGGATTTAAGAGTACCAACAATACTCTGGACTTATAGAACCACTTGGAAGAAATTAACAATGCAGACCCCTTTCAAGTTGGTTTATGGTCTTGAAGTTGCTGTCCCAATGGAGTAGTTGGTACCAAGATTAAGAATTGTTGCATTTACCAACATGGATGATACTGGCGCTATTCATGAGAGTCTATCACAATTGGTCGAACTAGATGAATATTGATTCATTACAGGCTTCCATCAGCACATTCAGAAGGAACGAGAAAAGGCCTATCATGATAGACACATCAAGAAGAATACATTCATGCAAGGTGATTTAGTCTTGCTATATGATAGTAATTTTATCAAACACCCTGGGAAGTTCAGAACGGATTGGATCGGACCATATGAGATTGCCTATGTTACAGAAGGAGGAACTGCGTAGCTGAAGACATTGAAAGGATACTGGAAGGAACGCTTGGTGAATTGGAGTCAGTTGAAGTTGTACTATGACAACCAACTGCCTCCTTTCCTCACAACTCTCAGTAGAATCAAGAAGACAATGGTCCAAGTACCAGGTGCATTTGAAACTAGACACCAGACACAAAAAAGATAGTCTACACAAGGATGGAAAGGAGGCATAAAGTAGAAAGCAAGGGCTGCACTATGCAGTCAAAAGTCGAAGAAAAAAATGAGGATCATATCTCAAGTGCCTCGGGACGAGTCACAGGTGAGTTTTGGGGGCTTGTTGGCCCTGGATTATGAAAGAAAGTGAAGAACAAGGAAGAAAAGGTAAAAATCTAGCTTCATGGGAGACACAGTGGTTGTCACCATGTCGAAGTGAGAAAAAGAATAGAGAAGTTGGAGAGAAGTATGGAAAATCAAGCCGATTGGATGAGGAGATAGAGGATGATAGATCAACAAGGAAGATGGATCGAGGATGACTCAGGAAGTGGAAAAATCCAGCATTAGATTCCATGGAGCACCACGATATGGAGAAGGAAAGACATGCTAACGAAGTCCAGAAAGAAAGGATCAAGTTGACCTAATGTTGGACAAATGAGAGGGGGGGGGGGTGAATCATTTGTCACCATGCTTAAACAATTATGATTCTTTTAAATTATTTACAAGTCACTCAATGATAATCACAATAATGCAGGAAAATAAGCAATGGCACATTCAACATCAATCACATATATGAGATACATAGAGACAGATATTTCCCGAGGAAACCCATAAAGGGTAAAAACCTCTTCTTCTTTATATGATAATAATTATTTACATTCTTTACATTATCATACATATGATCACCTACTCATTATGAGGCTACAACCTCTGTTTTTTCAAGATGCAACTTGCTAAGATCACCAACTCTCTGTTTTCTCTAGCACCCACTAGAAGGAAGCACCAACTCCCTGGTTTCTCTAGCACCAACTAGAGGAAAGAAACAACTCCCCAAGTACCAACTGGATGGAAGCACCAACTTCCAATCATACAAGCACCAACCTGTAAAACAAAGAACAATAGTTCTCCCTTGCACCACCCTGCCTCCCTTGTTTCTATGGCTGGAACTAGATGGAAGCTATAACTCCCTTTGTTCAAGAACCCACTTGAACCTATGAGGACAACATTCCTCCCTAGAACCTTCCTCCCTCCCTAGTTTATGAATATGAATTATGGAAACTTAATACAGTGATATAGTGTTCAACAACAACTTACTAGTCTCATCACTGTTCTACAAGATTTTACTACTTTGTCTTCCTCACTATCTTCTTGCACACATCCATTTCACTTTTATGTTCTTCTACCTCTTGTTCTTTCTGCACCATTCCCATTCAATACACCTTTTGTCTTCTATCAATTTTAGCTGCTCCACTCCACCTCCTTCTTCACACATGCATCCCACACCACCACAACAACACTGATCTCTTCTTTTTTCAACCTTCTTATGCTCTCTGTGCATCTTATGCATGCCCTGTGTCCAATGGTTTTGCATGCTCTGCATGTTGAGTTCTTTGCTTGTTCATCATGGAAACTCTTTAGCTTCTCTGTTTGTTAATCCCATGTGTCCATCATCACTAGGTGTCATGATCAAATTACTTCACCTCACCAAACAGTTAAGATTCTTCATCTTTTGTTACATTCAAGCTCAACTACTCTGTTGCAATTACATGCTCCAATGATCATCCAACTGGCAATCGCCTCCACGAACATTCAGTGTTCTACTTGCATATCCCTTGAGATTATTCACCTCCTCTGTCAATCACCCTGAAGTGTCTTCGAGTCCTCTGGTAGAAACCATCAAAGGTTTTTGGCAGTTACACTGTGATGTGCACTAGTAGCCCAATGATTTGATTCAATTTCATCTGCACCATTGGATGAATTTCATTAGTCTTGCATTCATTTCGGAATTCCTCTCTTTGGCATTTAAGGATTTGTGTGATCAAGTGTCTCGACACTCCATGTCACGATCCCTGAAATGGAGCTTGGTCTCTCTATCTCTTTCCTCTATTTCTCATCGATGTGACCAATGGCTGTGACGATAGCCTTATTCAAAAACTGCATTTTGCAATTTTGCGTTTCGGCACTTCGACATTTTGGTACTCCTATGGTGAAGTGTTTCAACACTTCAACTCCTAATATCCAGAACTTTGAAATGGAGTCAGATCAACAGTCCAATACTCCAACATTTCTAATTTCATCGAATCAACATTTTGGTATTCCTGTGGTAAAGTTTCTTGACTCTCCATGTCGCGTTGCCTGAAACTCCAAAATGGAGATTGTCTGTGACATTTCACGACTTCGGGTTTCGTGATTTTGGGACTCCTCTGATGAAGAGTCTTTACTNGTGAACAAGGATGACTAGGATTTAAGAGTACCAACAATACTCTGGACTTATAGAACCACTTGGAAGAAATTAACAATGCAGACCCCTTTCAAGTTGGTTTATGGTCTTGAAGTTGCTGTCCCAATGGAGTAGTTGGTACCAAGATTAAGAATTGTTGCATTTACCAACATGGATGATACTGGCGCTATTCATGAGAGTCTATCACAATTGGTCGAACTAGATGAATATTGATTCATTACAGGCTTCCATCAGCACATTCAGAAGGAACGAGAAAAGGCCTATCATGATAGACACATCAAGAAGAATACATTCATGCAAGGTGATTTAGTCTTGCTATATGATAGTAATTTTATCAAACACCCTGGGAAGTTCAGAACGGATTGGATCGGACCATATGAGATTGCCTATGTTACAGAAGGAGGAACTGCGTAGCTGAAGACATTGAAAGGATACTGGAAGGAACGCTTGGTGAATTGGAGTCAGTTGAAGTTGTACTATGACAACCAACTGCCTCCTTTCCTCACAACTCTCAGTAGAATCAAGAAGACAATGGTCCAAGTACCAGGTGCATTTGAAACTAGACACCAGACACAAAAAAGATAGTCTACACAAGGATGGAAAGGAGGCATAAAGTAGAAAGCAAGGGCTGCACTATGCAGTCAAAAGTCGAAGAAAAAAATGAGGATCATATCTCAAGTGCCTCGGGACGAGTCACAGGTGAGTTTTGGGGGCTTGTTGGCCCTGGATTATGAAAGAAAGTGAAGAACAAGGAAGAAAAGGTAAAAATCTAGCTTCATGGGAGACACAGTGGTTGTCACCATGTCGAAGTGAGAAAAAGAATAGAGAAGTTGGAGAGAAGTATGGAAAATCAAGCCGATTGGATGAGGAGATAGAGGATGATAGATCAACAAGGAAGATGGATCGAGGATGACTCAGGAAGTGGAAAAATCCAGCATTAGATTCCATGGAGCACCACGATATGGAGAAGGAAAGACATGCTAACGAAGTCCAGAAAGAAAGGATCAAGTTGACCTAATGTTGGACAAATGAGAGGGGGGGGGGGTGAATCATTTGTCACCATGCTTAAACAATTATGATTCTTTTAAATTATTTACAAGTCACTCAATGATAATCACAATAATGCAGGAAAATAAGCAATGGCACATTCAACATCAATCACATATATGAGATACATAGAGACAGATATTTCCCGAGGAAACCCATAAAGGGTAAAAACCTCTTCTTCTTTATATGATAAGAATTATTTACATTCTTTACATTATCATACATATGAGCACCTACTCATTATGAGGCTACAACCTCTGTTTTTGCAAGCTACAACTTGCTAAGATCACCAACTCTCTGTTTTCTCTAGCACCCACTAGAAGGAAGCACCAACTCCCTGGTTTCTCTAGCACCAACTAGAGGAAAGAACCAACTCCCCAGTGTTCCAGCACCAACTGGATGGAAGCACCAACTTCCAATCATACAAGCACCAACCTGTAAAACAAAGAACAGTAGTTCTCCCTTGCACCACCCTGCCTCCCTTGTTTCTATGGCTGGAACTAGATGGAAGCTACAACTCCCTTTGTTCAAGAACCCACTTGAACCTATGAGGACAACATTACTCCCTAGAACCTTCCTCCCTCCCTAGTTTATGAATATGAATTACAGAAACTTAATACAGTGATATAGTGTTCAACAACAACTTACTAGTCTCATCACTGTTCTGCAAGATTTCACTACTTTGTCTTCCTCACTATCTTGTTGCACACATCCATTGCACTTTTATGTTCTTCTGCCTCTTGTGCTTTCTGCACCATTCCCATTCAATACACCTTTTGTCTTCTATCAATTTTAGCTTCTCCACTCCACCTCCTTCTTCACACATGCATCCCACACCACCACAACAACACTGATCTCTTCTTTTTTCAACCTTCTTATGCTCTCTGTGCATATTATGCATGCCCTGTGTCCAATGGTTTTGCATGCTCTGCATGTTGAGTTCTTTGCTTGTTCATCATGGAAACTCTTTAGCTTCTCTGTTTGTTAATCCCATGTGTCCATCATCACTAGGTGTCATGATCAAATTACTTCACCTCACCAAACAGTTAAGATTCTTCATCTTTTGTTACATTCAAGCTCAACTACTCTGTTGCAATTACATGCTCCAATGATCATCCAACTGGCAATCGCCTCCACGAACATTCAGTGTTCTACTTGCATATCCCTTGAGATTATTCACCTCCTCTGTCAATCACCCTGAAGTGTCTTCGAGTCCTCTGGTAGAAACCATCAAAGGTTTTTGGCAGTTACACTGTGATGTGCACTAGTAGCCCAATGATTTGATTCAATTTCATCTGCACCATTGGATGAATTTCATTAGTCTTGCATTCATTTCGGAATTCCTCTCTTTGGCATTTAAGGATTTGTGTGATCAAGTGTCTCGACACTCCATGTCACGATCCCTGAAATGGAGCTTGGTCTCTCTATCTCTTTCCTCTATTTCTCATCGATGTGACCAATGGCTGTGACGATAGCCTTATTCAAAAACTGCATTTTGCAATTTTGCGTTTCGGCACTTCGACATTTTGGTACTCCTATGGTGAAGTGTTTCAACACTTCAACTCCTAATATCCAGAACTTTGAAATGGAGTCAGATCAACAGTCCAATACTCCAACATTTCTAATTTCATCGAATCAACATTTTGGTATTCCTGTGGTAAAGTTTCTTGACTCTCCATGTCGCGTTGCCTGAAACTCCAAAATGGAGATTGTCTGTGACATTTCACGACTTCGGGTTTCGTGATTTTGGGACTCCTCTGATGAAGAGTCTTTACTATTGAATCCTCCTACTCCTGGTATCTGAAACTCCAGTATGGATTCTATATCATTTCTTGACTTCGGGACTCCTTATGATGAGGGTCTTTGTCATTTCCATCTCCTGATATCCAAAATCCCAGTATCCAGTACTCCAAGCGATGCGCCTGTTTCGGGTTTTTTCATTTCATCACTTCAGGACTCCTGATGATGTGAGTCTCTGACATCTCCATCTCCCGGTAACCAAAATCCCAGTATCCAACACTCCAAGTGATGTGCCTGTTTCGGGTTTTTGCATTTCGACACTTCGGGACTCCTAATGATGTGAGTCTCTGACATCTCCATCTCCCAGTAACCAGAATCCCATTATCCAACACTCCGAGTGATGTGCCTTTTTTTTCGGGTTTTAGGATTTCACATTTCGGCACTTTGAGACTCCTGATGACGAGATTCCATGACATCCCTATCTCCTAGTATCCGAAACTCCGGTAGCCAAAACTTCGAGTGATGCGCCTATTTCATGATTTCGGGGTTTCACATTTTGTGACTTCGAGGCTCCTGAGTTGGAGAGTCTTGACTCTTGACTTCTCCATCTCCCGGTAACCAAAAATCCGAAATGGAGTCTTTGTTGAGGTGATTTTTTGGAGTTTCACATTTCACCTTGCTCATTAAAGAGTGTGTAAGTTCTCATGGATCCAACACCGGTCAGACCTTGGGCTCAGATCTAACATTCATCGAGAAATCTTCAATGAGATCCATCATTGCATACTCTGATCTTGTCGATCTTGCTCTGCAGCGTCTTCGCAAAAGACTTCTGGTGCCCTCCTGGCACATCCTTCCTGTACTCAAGCCATCATCGTTGCTGTACTTTCCATCAATGACAAGCATACACTGCTTGTAAAACATGCCAACAATCTCCCCCTTTGGCATTGATGGCAACAAAGGCACTCAAACCTGTTCTTTTCTCCCCCTTTGACATCAATTCCAAAGAAAACACGCTCCCCCTAAGCTATTGTATTATTTTTAGGAGGTATCATATATGAAATCAATACAAGAATCCCCATAACATAATGGACTCTCTTAGGTGT
Source organism: Picea glauca (assembly GCA_000966675.3). Taxonomy (NCBI): domain Eukaryota; kingdom Viridiplantae; phylum Streptophyta; class Pinopsida; order Pinales; family Pinaceae; genus Picea; species Picea glauca. The sequence goes on along the minus strand of JZKD02S2100624.1, from coordinate 36,727 downwards.
GAAACATGATGACACCCAACTTCTGTTGGAGATATTCAAAAGGGGTCTTAGCTAGGGGTTTAGTAAAGATTTCTGTTATTTTTTCTATGGTTGGAATGTACTGAACTTGAACAACCTGATTGGTAACTTTCTCTCTCAGAAAATGGTATTTTATGGGAATATGCTTGGTCTTGGAGTGGAATACAGGATTCTTAGACACACTGATGGCACTAGTGTTATCACAATGAATTGGGATTGGTGNTTATGCATGCCCTGTGTCCAATGGTTTTGCATGCTCTGCATGTTGAGTTCTTTGCTTGTTCATCATGGAAACTCTTTAGCTTCTCTGTTTGTTAATCCCATGTGTCCATCATCACTAGGTGTCATGATCAAATTACTTCACCTCACCAAACAGTTAAGATTCTTCATCTTTTGTTACATTCAAGCTCAACTACTCTGTTGCAATTACATGCTCCAATGATCATCCAACTGGCAATCGCCTCCACGAACATTCAGTGTTCTACTTGCATATCCCTTGAGATTATTCACCTCCTCTGTCAATCACCCTGAAGTGTCTTCGAGTCCTCTGGTAGAAACCATCAAAGGTTTTTGGCAGTTACACTGTGATGTGCACTAGTAGCCCAATGATTTGATTCAATTTCATCTGCACCATTGGATGAATTTCATTAGTCTTGCATTCATTTCGGAATTCCTCTCTTTGGCATTTAAGGATTTGTGTGATCAAGTGTCTCGACACTCCATGTCACGATCCCTGAAATGGAGCTTGGTCTCTCTATCTCTTTCCTCTATTTCTCATCGATGTGACCAATGGCTGTGACGATAGCCTTATTCAAAAACTGCATTTTGCAATTTTGCGTTTCGGCACTTCGACATTTTGGTACTCCTATGGTGAAGTGTTTCAACACTTCAACTCCTAATATCCAGAACTTTGAAATGGAGTCAGATCAACAGTCCAATACTCCAACATTTCTAATTTCATCGAATCAACATTTTGGTATTCCTGTGGTAAAGTTTCTTGACTCTCCATGTCGCGTTGCCTGAAACTCCAAAATGGAGATTGTCTGTGACATTTCACGACTTCGGGTTTCGTGATTTTGGGACTCCTCTGATGAAGAGTCTTTACTCTTGAATCCTCCTACTCCTGGTATCCAAAACTCCAGTATGGATTCTATATCATTTCTTGACTTCGGGACTCCTTATGATGAGAGTCTTTGTCATTTCCATCTCCTGATATCCGAAATCCCAGTATCTAGTACTCCAAGCGATGCGCCTGTTTCGGGTTTTTGCATTTCATCACTTCATGACTTCTGATGATGTGAGTCTCTGACATCTCCATCTCTTGGTAACCAAAATCCCAGTATCCAACACTCCAAGTGATGTGCCTGTTTCAGGTTTTCGCATTTCGACACTTTGGGACTCCTGATGATGTGAGTCTCTGACATCTCCATCTCCCAGTAACCAGAATCCCATTATCCAACACTCCGAGTGATGTGCCTTTTTTTCGGGTTTCAGGATTTCACATTTCGGCACTTTGAGACTCCTGATGACGAGATTCCATGACATCCCTATCTCCTGGTATCCGAAACTCCGGTAGCCGAAACTTCGAGTGATGCGCCTATTTCATGATTTTGGGGTTTCACATTTCGCGACTTCGAGGCTCCTGAGTTGGAGAGTCTTGACTCTTGACTTCTCCATCTCCCGGTAACCAAAACTCCGAAATGGAGTCTTTGTTGAGGTGATTTTTTGGAGTTTCACATTTCACCTTGCTCATTAAAGAGTGTGTAAGTTCTCATGGATCCAACACCGGTCAGACCTTGGGCTCAGATCTAACATTCATCGAGAAATCTTCAATGAGATCCATCATTGCATACTCTGATCTTGTCGATCTTGCTCTGCAGCGTCTTCGCAAAAGACTTCTGGTGCCCTCCTGGCACATCCTTCCTGTACTCAAGCCATCATCGTTGCTGTACTTTCCATCAATGACAAGCATACACTGCTTGTAAAACATGCCAACAATCTCCCCCTTTGGCATTGATGGCAACAAAGGCACTCAAACCTGTTCTTTTCTCCCCCTTTGACATCAATTCCAAAGAAAACACGCTCCCCCTAAGCTATTGTATTATTTTTAGGAGGTATCATATATGAAATCAATACAAGAATCCCCATAACATAATGGACTCTCTTAGGTGTGAAACATGATGACACCCAACTTCTGTTGGAGATATTCAAAAGGGGTCTTAGCTAGGGGTTTAGTAAAGATTTCTGTTATTTTTTCTATGGTTGGAATGTACTGAACTTGAACAACCTGATTGGTAACTTTCTCTCTCAGAAAATGGTATTTTATGGGAATATGCTTGGTCTTGGAGTGGAATACAGGATTCTTAGACACACTGATGGCACTAGTGTTATCACAATGAATTGGGATTGGTGAAATGTATTTTACCTCCAAGTCTGCAAGTGTCTGAATCATCCATAATACCTGAGTGCAATAGGTAGCAACACCAATGTACTCTACCTATGTGGTTGATAAATAAATGGGACATTGCTTTTTACTAAGCCATGCTACTAACAGGTCACCCAGGAAGAATGCTCCTCCATTGGTGCTTTTTCTCTCATCAACACAACTTTCCCAATCTACATCTGAATAAGCAGTCAACTGAAAATTCTGATTTCTGGGATACCACAGACCATAAGTCATTGTTTCTTTCAAATACCTCAATATCCTTTTGACATCTAGTAAATGACTCTGTTTAGGTGCAGACTGATATCTTCCAACCATTCCTACAACATGCATTATGTCTACGTGAGATGTTGTGATGTACAATAGGCTGCCTATCATTGACCTTTATGAAATCTGATCAACATCAGGTGAGTCATCATCCTTTCTTAATTTGTAGCCAGTAACCATAGGTGTGCCCATAGGTTTAGAATCTTTCATTTGAAACCTTTTCAACATTTCTCTTAGATATTTTTCTTGAGAAATGAACATCCCTTCAGACCTCTGAGTAATTTTCAGACCAAGAAAAAATGACAGTTCTCCTATCATGGACATTTCAAACTCAGATTCCATGGCAAAAGAAAACCATTGTACCAATGGATCCTTATTACATCTGAAGATGATATCATCTAAATAGACCAATACGATGAGCATATTATTATCCTCTGTTTTAATATATAGATTGTTGTCAGTTGTTCCTCTCTTGAACCCTTTGTCTTTGAGATACATATCTAGTCTGTGATACCAGGCTCGAGGGGCTTGTTTTAACCCATATAAATCTTTCTTCAGCTTTCATACTAAGTCAGGGTTATTAGATAGTTTGAAACCCTCTAGTTGTTCCATATAGACTTATTCACTTAAATATCCATTTAGAAAAGCCGACTTGACATCCATTTGATAGACTTTAAACCTTTTATGATAAGCATAGGCAAGAAACATTTTGATAGCTTCTAATCTTGCTATGGGCACAAATGTTTCATCAAAATCCAGTCCTTCTATTTGAGCATATCCTTTACAGACTAACCTTGATTTTTTCTTGACAACTTGTCCTTTCTCATTCAACTTATTCTTAAAGATCCATTTGGAGCCAATGACATTTTTATCTTTAGGTCTATGAACCATCTCCCACATATTATTTTTCTCAATCTGGTCAAGTTCATCATTCATTGCTTTAACCCAATGGTCATCTTTGTTGGCTTCATTGAAATTCTTGGGTTCCATCATGGATATGAAGGCTATATGAAATTGTTCGGTGTTTTTGATTAGCTTTCTCCTGGTTTGTACACCTTTGTCTTTTTCTCAAATTATCTGACTTGTAGGATGATTCTTTTAAATGATTATGGAGGAGGAATTTGAGGTTGACTGCTGATTTGAGTCTGTCTGAGTGTCTGAGTCTTCATCTGATTTAGAGTCTTCATTTTCTGATNACTTTCTCTCTCAGAAAATGGTATTTTATGGGAATATGCTTGGTCTTGGAGTGGAATACAGGATTCTTAGACACACTGATGGCACTAGTGTTATCACAATGAATTGGGATTGGTGAAATGTATTTTACCTCCAAGTCTGCAAGTGTCTGAATCATCCATAATACCTGAGTGCAATAGGTAGCAACACCAATGTACTCTACCTATGTGGTTGATAAATAAATGGGACATTGCTTTTTACTAAGCCATGCTACTAACAGGTCACCCAGGAAGAATGCTCCTCCATTGGTGCTTTTTCTCTCATCAACACAACTTTCCCAATCTACATCTGAATAAGCAGTCAACTGAAAATTCTGATTTCTGGGATACCACAGACCATAAGTCATTGTTTCTTTCAAATACCTCAATATCCTTTTGACATCTAGTAAATGACTCTGTTTAGGTGCAGACTGATATCTTCCAACCATTCCTACAACATGCATTATGTCTACGTGAGATGTTGTGATGTACAATAGGCTGCCTATCATTGACCTTTATGAAATCTGATCAACATCAGGTGAGTCATCATCCTTTCTTAATTTGTAGCCAGTAACCATAGGTGTGCCCATAGGTTTAGAATCTTTCATTTGAAACCTTTTCAACATTTCTCTTAGATATTTTTCTTGAGAAATGAACATCCCTTCAGACCTCTGAGTAATTTTCAGACCAAGAAAAAATGACAGTTCTCCTATCATGGACATTTCAAACTCAGATTCCATGGCAAAAGAAAACCATTGTACCAACGGATCCTTATTACATATGAAGATGATATCATCTAAATAGACCAATACGATGAGCATATTATTATCCTCTATTTTAATATATAGATTGTTGTTAGTTGTTCCTCTCTTGAACCCTTTGTCTTTGAGATACATATCTAGTCTATGATACCAGGCTCGAGGGGCTTGTTTTAACCCATATAAATCTTTCTTCAACTTTCATACTAAGTCAGGGTTATTAGATAGTTTGAAACCCTCTAGTTGTTCCATATAGACTTCTTCACTTAAATCTCCATTTAGAAAAGCCGACTTGACATCCATTTGATAGAATTTAAACCTTTTATGATAAGAATAGGCAAGAAACATTTTGATAGCTTCTAATCTTGCTACGGGCACAAATTTTTCATCAAAATCCAGTCCTTCTATTTGAGCATATCCTTTACAGACTAACCTTGATTTTTTCTTGACAACTTGTCCTTTCTCATTCAACTTATTCTTAAAGATCCATTTGGAGCCAATGACATTTTTATCTTTAGGTCTATGAACCATCTCCCACATATTATTTTTCTCAATCTGGTCAAGTTCATCATTCATTTCTTTAACCCAATGGTCATCTTTGTTGACTTCATTAAAATTCTTGGGTTCCATCATGGATATGAAGGCTATATGAAACTGTTCGGTGTTTTTGATTAGCTTTCTCCTGGTTTGTACACCTTTGTCTTTTTCTCAAATTATCTAACTTGTAGGATGATTCTTTTAAATGATTATGGAGGAGGAATTTGAGGTTGACTGCTGATTTGAGTCTGTCTGAGTGTCTGAGTCTTCATCTGATTTAGAGTCTTCATTTTCTGATNACTGTCTATATACCAAGGGTTCATTTTTCTTTGAGCGGACAATACTAATCCACACTTGTCACTTTCCTTCTTCTTCCAAAACTTGACATTTTCAGCAGGGGATTTCGAATTTAACCAACAGTCAATAGATTTATGTCCAAAGTTATGACAGGTGTAGCATTCAATCTCATTATTAAATAGGTCAAACTTATTGTTGCAGTGTTGTCTACTCATTAACTATTGATTATTTCTTGGCCTCCTTAGTTGCATGTCCCTAGACTTAATTTGGCAATTTGTAGTATGTGAAGGATTTTTACTTGGCTGTATCATTCTTTGCTGTGGGAAGTATTTATTCCTTTGAAATCTTAATTTCTCATTTCTAAGTCTTAAGGAATAATTTACATCTTTGTGACCAAAGTTAGAATAGTAGAAACAATAGCCATGGAAAAATTCTTTGTACCTGGGAAATGGTTGTCTTGTTTGTGAAAATCGATTTCTTCCATGCTGATGACGTCTTTCAGCAACAAGCACATTATTTATTTGTTCTACAGATTCAGTTCTGGCATCTTTTTCCTTACTCGTCCTGGGTGGCTGATTGTCTTCCTTTGTTTTTGTAGGTTCATTGTTGTTATTGGTTATACATTTGACAAACTTGATGGGTTCTTCGTTTCTTGGCTTGCCACTACTTGATCCCTCTTCATAAACCAAACCAGTTTTCAACTTTGGATTCCTTTACTGATTCAGGATGGTGGCTAATCCTTCTGAGGCTTTGATACTTGACAGATTCTGATTATACAAGGCTTGAAACTTCTCCATCTCTTTCCTAGTTTTCACTACTTCTTGTTCTAATGCTTCACATCTTGCCTTCTTTTCTGATAACTGTCGTTTCAAAATGTCTTCGATTTTCTTTGCCTCTTCTAATTCTAATTTTAGTAGGACAAGGTCTTGATCAGGTTTTTTACTATCTTTTTTGAACTGTATCAACAATTGTCTTTTCTTTATGTTCTTGATTCTTATTCTATCAATCTCTTCCAGTGCACTCATCAGTTCTCCTTCCATGTCAACCACAAATTCTTCTTCATTAACATCACTCCCCGTGTTGTTATTATCATAATCCTCTTTGGACATAAGTATGAAGTCATTTAGTTTATCTTCAATAGAGGAGTCATTGTTTTCATCATCTGAAGGATCATCATCATTGTTTACGCACAGACTTTTCTTCTTAAAGTTATTCTCTTTAAAGAAATTTATGTGTTTGTACTTCTCCTCATCGTCACATGTCTGATCCTTTCCTTTGTGGGGACATTTATTTGCAAAATGACCTATCCTACCACAGTTGAAACATTTGAAAGGAAATTTACCTTTGTATTTTCCTGATCCCTTCTTTAGTCTCTTCACAAATTTTGCTTCAATTTCATCGGGCTCAGAATCCTCATTCATATCTTCTGTAAATGATGATTCTTTGGAGGTGGGTTTATCTTTAACTATTCTCATTTCATATGCAGTCAAAGTTCCTAGAAGTTGATCAAAATCAAAGGTTTTTAGATCATTAAGTTCTTCTATAGTAGAGACCTTCGGGTTGAACCTATCTGGGAGAGATCTCAAGATTTTATGAACTAAAAAGGGTTCCTCAATTTTTTCACCAAGTGATTTCATTGCATTTACCATTTCTTCTACTCTCAGAAAGTATTTTCCAATAGTTTCATCTTCCTTCATCTTCAGTTGTTCAAAATGCATTCTGTAGGTTTGAAGCTTGGTGTCATTTACCTTCTCATTACCTTCATAACTGCTAATGAGTTTGTCCCTCATTTCTTTGGCAGTTCCTAAGTGCATAAGTTTTACGAATTCTACTTTTGCAAGTCCACTCAAGATAGCATTCATAGCCTTAGCGTTGAAGCTAAATTCTAGCTTGTCATCCTTATTAGCTAGTACAACTAGATTTACATAACCAATATCTACCACATCCTAGACATCTGCACCTAAAGCCATTATGTAGGTTCTCATTCTAACTTTCCAGAAGGCAAAGTTTGTTCCATTGAACAAAGGGGCCTTATTGGTTGAATTTCCTTAATGGCTTGACATGTTTAATCTCTAGGATCTACCCTTAGAAAAAAGGGGCCGACTCTGATACCAAATGTTGGACAACTGAGAGGGGGAGGGGTGAATCAGTTGTCACCGTGCTTAAACAATTATGCTTCTTTTAAATTCTTTACAAGGCACTCAATGATAATCATAATAATGCAGGAAAATAAGCAATGGCACATTCAACATCATTCACATATATGAGATACATAGAGACAAATATTTCCCAAGGAAACCCATAA
>JZKD02S2100624.1:0-28881 GCA_000966675.3 Picea glauca | reverse complement strand
TCTACCACATCCTAGACATCTGCACCTAAAGCCATTATGTAGGTTCTCATTCTAACTTTCCAGAAGGCAAAGTTTGTTCCATTGAACAAAGGGGCCTTATTGGTTGAATTTCCTTAATGGCTTGACATGTTTAATCTCTAGGATCTACCCTTAGAAAAAAGGGGCCGACTCTGATACCAAATGTTGGACAACTGAGAGGGGGAGGGGTGAATCAGTTGTCACCGTGCTTAAACAATTATGCTTCTTTTAAATTCTTTACAAGGCACTCAATGATAATCATAATAATGCAGGAAAATAAGCAATGGCACATTCAACATCATTCACATATATGAGATACATAGAGACAAATATTTCCCAAGGAAACCCATAAAGGGTAAAAACCTCTTCTTCTTTATATGATAATAATTATTTACATTCTTTACATTGTCATACATATGAGCACCTACTCATTATGAGGCTACAACCTCTATTTTTGCAAGCTGCAACTTGCTGAGAGCACCAACTCTCCATTTTCTCTATCACCCACTAGAAGGAAGCACCAACTCCCTGGTTTCTCTAGCACCAACTAGAGGGAAGCACCAAATCCCTAGTGTTCCAGTACCAACTGGATGGAAGCACCAACTTCCAATCATACAGGCACCAACCTGTAAAATAGAGAACAATAGTTCTCCCTTGCACCACCCTGCCACCCTTGTTTCTCTGGCTCCAACCAGATGGAAGCCGCAACTCCCTTTGTTCAAGCACCCACTTGAACCTCTGAGGACAAAAGTCCTCCCTAGCACCTCCCTTTCTCCCTAGTTTATGAATATGAATTACTGAAACTTAATATAGTGATATAGTGTTCAACAAAAACTTACCAGTCTCATCACTATTCTACAAGATTTCACTGCTCTATGTTCCTCACTGTCTTCCTGCACGCATCCATTGCACTTTTATGTTCTTTTGCCTCTCTTTCTTTCTGCACCATTCCCAATCAATGCACATTTTGTCTTCTGTCGATTTTAGCTGCTCCACTCCACCTCCTTCTTCACACATGCATCCCACACCACCGCAACAACACTGATCTCTTCTTTGTTCAACCTTCTTATGCTCTATGTGCATCTTGTGCATGCCCTGTGTCCAATGGTTCTACATGTCGAGTGCTCTGCCCGTTCATCATGGTAACTCTTCAGATTCTCTGTTGGTTAATCCCATGTGTCCATCATCACTCGGTGTCATGATCAAATTACTTCACCTCACTAGCAGTTAAGATTATTCATCTTCTATTACAGTTGAGCTCAACTACTCTATTGCAGTTACAGGCTCCAACACTCAACCAACTGTCAATCGCCTCCACAAACAATCAGTGTTCTACTTGCAGATCCCTTGAGATTCTTCACCTCCTCTGTCAATCACCTCGAAGTGTCTTTGATTCCTCTGGCAGAAACCATTGAAGGTTTTTGGAAGTTACACTGTGACATGCAACAGTAGCCCTTCGATTTGATTCAATTTCATTTGCACCATTGGATGACTTTCATTAGTATTGCATTCATTTCGACATTCCGCTCTTTGGCATTTCAGAATTTTTGTGATCAAGTGTCTCGACACTCCATGTCATGATCCCCAACATGGAGCTTGGTTTCTCTAGCTCTTTCCTCTATCTCTTACCGATGTGACCAATGGTTGTGACCATAGCCTTATTTAAAAACTACATTTCACAATTTCGTGTTTCGGCACTTCGACATTTTGGTACTCCTATGGTGAAGTGTTTCAAGACTTCAACTCCTGGTATCTGGAACTCTAAAATGGAGTCATATCAATAGTCCAATACTCCAGTGTTTCTAATTTTGGCAAATCGGCATTTCGGTATTCTTGTGGTAAAGTTTCTTGACTCTCCATGTCGCGGTGCCCAAAACTCCGAAACGGAGCTTGTCTGTGACATTTCACAACTTCGGGTTTCGTGATTTCAGGACTCCTCTGATGAAGAGTCTTTACTCTTGATTCCTCCTACTCCTGGTATCCAAAACTTTAGTATGGAGTCTTTATCATTTCTCGACTTCGGGACTCCTTATGATGAGAGTCTTTGTCATTTCCATCTCCCGATATCCGAAATCCCAATATCCAGTACTCCAAGTGATGCGCCTGTTTCAGGTTTTCACATTTTGGCACTTTGGGACTCTTGATGATGTGAGTCTCTGACATCTCCATCTCTTGGTAACCAAAATCCCAGTATCCAACACTCCAAATGATGCACCTGTTTCAGGTTTTTGTATTTCAGCACTTCGGGACTCTTGATGATGTGAGTCTCTGACATCTCCATTTGCCAGTAACCAAAATCCCGGTATCCAACACTCTGACTGATGTGCCTTTCTTTGGTTTTCAGGATTTCACATTTTGACACTTCGGGACTCCTGATGATAAGAGTCCATGACATCCCTATCTCTCGGTATCCAAAACTCTGGTAGCCAAAAATTCGAGCAATGCGCCTATTTCGCGATTTCGGGGTTTCGCATTTCGCGACTTCGGGACTCCTGAGTTGGAGAGTCTTGACTCTTGACTTCTCCATCTTCCGGTAACCAAAAATCCGAAATGGAGTCTTTGTTAAGGTGATTTTTCAGAGTTTTTCATTTCACCTTGCTCGTTAAAGAGCGTATATGTTCTCCTGGATCCAACGTCGGTCGGACCTCGGGCTCAGATCTGATGTTCATCGAGAAATATTCAATGAGATCCATCGCTGCATACTCTGATCTTGTCGAGCTTGCTCTGCAGCATCTTCCCAAAAGACTTCTAGTGCCCACCTGGCACATCCTTCCTGTACTCAAGCCATCATCGCTGCTATACTTGCCATCAATGACAAGCATACACTGCCTATAAAACATGCCAACACCTAGGGTTGTAGACACCTAGGGTTTTGGTAATTAGGGTTTTTGACACCTATGTTTCGACCTAAGGCTGTCAGTGAGGGATTGTAATGTATAAGTAGAGGTCGAGAGGACCTAGGTTGGGTTGGTACTATGTTTGAGCCTTATTGTCGAGTATTGTTCACCAGGAGAATATTGTATTAAGGGTGAGAGAAGTGTTGAGAGAGAGAGCCTTCTGGTATTGTAAGATATTTAGCTCGGTGCGAAGATCAATTCCTCCAACTACATGCACAGGAAGGGAGAGAGAAAGAGATATTGAGAGAGAGGATTGTTGGCCAAGAGCATAGATCAGAACTGTAAGATTTATCTTAATATATCATAAGAATAGTTCTGTGGACGTATCCCTAGAGAGAGGGTGAACCACGTACCTCTATTGTTGTGTGTGTGATTGATGCTTTGAGCTCTGATGTTGTTATATTGTTATCTGTATTATTGTATTAGATTAGATCTATAGTTGTGAAGGATAGATCTAGCTAGTTTAATGATAGATGCATGTTATGTTGTTGTTGTAGTAAGAACCAATTGATATTCCCCTGGTTGTAGACATATCTGTCCTACAACCCCCTCATAACTTCTTTGAGTGAGACTTCATCTGCTTCATAGGTTTTGCTAAAAGGGATGGTAGTTAGGTATTTGTTGGTGCGCTCTTAAGCATTGAACCCTGGGTCTGCCCCTATGCCAACAATGACAATGCAATTGTTTTTATTTATGTAGAAGCTGGAGGCTGAATTTGCCCAAACAAATTACATATATGAGTTCCTCTCACAATTTCACTCAATTTCAAAAAACAAATCATACAAAATAGAGTCTGGGAAGTGAATTTATGAGCATTTTAAATTCAATAGTTTTTTAGGGTTTTTCCAGAAAATGCCATGATTTTTTGCAGTAATTTATTGTTCTATTTTTTGGATTTTTTTGTGACGGAGGTGAGACTGTAGAGTTCATAAGTTTTCATAGGGTGCTCATATGGATATTTCTTCTCAAACCCCCAAAGAAATTCTACATATTATTAAAGCATTCAAAGCCCAATTGTTTGACACAATGAATGACAGATTGAATGACTTTGTAGATGGCCTCACAGGTGGCCTTAATGATAGTTTTCGTAGTATTCAAGATTCATTGAATATAATGCAGGAGATATTTATTTTTTATGACCTCAAGGATGAATATAATCAAGAAACATATGCTTGGTATTATTTTGAGTCCGATTGCGATGATTGGTATATGGATAGTTGTCATTTGTAAGATGACAACCACTTCCATATTTTATTTGATGACTCTACTCCACCTTCTGTAGAGAAAATCAATGTCCCACATCAGGAGCTAGTTATGATTACCAGTGTCCATCCTGCATATTATACAATGGTATTTTTCCTTTCAAATTCATTATTGACCCTTTCCCACTATGTGGTTGGATATTCTTATTTGGATCCACATGATAGGTGTCAGTATTGGGAGAATCATTTTCAGTTGGTTATTGGGTGTCGATATCTTCCGTGTGGAGTTCACATGAGAAATTGGACATGGGAATCTGGTTTACAATGGTGGTTGGACTACTTCAACATGTTGGCTTTGATTTCTCAATGGGACCCTGGTTCTCTAGTCTACTTCATCACTGTGGTTCACACTTATCCATGGGACCCTGGTTCTCTAGTCAGCTTCAACGCTATGGTCCATACTTATCCATGGGACCCTAGTATATGGTTGTACATCAAGCGATGAGGAAAATGCTTTCATAAGGGGAATGGAATGTTAGGTAGCTAGAGAGGTAGTGGGGGGCCCCAGAGGACCCATAATGATAATAGTGGAGGCCATTCAATGTAAAGTGGAATAGGTCGACTATATTATTAAATAAGGCCCACTATGGTATTTAGATATAATAAATGGGTAGTTATATATAATAAATGTAAGAGGACTTCTTAGAAGGTTCTACTTGTAGAAGCTTCCTCCTCTAGAATGTTCTTAGGTGATGGTAGCACTATATAAAGGGGTTCAAGAAATGTAAGGGGAACTAAAGAGAAATATTGTATTTGGAGTTGAAGCTAATTAGGAGGAAGCCCCCTCGAAGAGGCAAGTGAATAGGAGAGGATCCCTTCAGTAATATGATCCATTGTAGGGTGTTTCCCTACCCTAAGGGTTTGATAGTAATAAAAGAGATTTTGCATATTGTTATTCTATATTGCTTTGTGGATCTATTATGTATTCAATATTTTTGGTGATTATATTTATAGATCTATTTAGGTTCTTAACAAGTATGCAGAACATAACCTTTCTAGCTAGAAATTGTAGAGAAACAATGATATAATCAGAACAATACTAGAATAACACCAGAAATAACACTTTGATTACTGATAGTGATTTTCACTTGCCTCTTCGAGGCGAAAACTCTAATAGAGTAGAGATCTATTACAATAATATCCAAGACAAGATTTCTCATACCCTCTACTCCTATTTATATTAAATCTATCTATCCAAAAGAACAATCTAGAGGAAGATCCTTCTATAAGCGAAATCTTCTATTAGGTCTTATTACATTTGACTTATTCTTCCTTATTTCTAGGCCTTATTAATATTGGCCTTTATTGCATCGAATTATATTATTTTATCTACATGATGGGTTAGGTAGGTTAGGTCCCTAACATTCCCTCCCCCTTGAAGAATAGCCTTGTCCTCAAGGCTTAAAGTGAGGAAATTGTTGTACAATGGTGGCCGAATCCCAGGTGGAATCTTCTGGAGTTGTATATTTCCATTGGAATAACACTCCTTGATGGTGCATTGATAGAGACGACACTCTCACTAGGCCAAAACTTCTTGTGGTTGCAACCATATTGAACCTTCTTCATCCAACTCAGGGAGACTAATTTGAGTTTGGAACGTAGTTCCAATCACCTTATTTAAGCACAAAACATAAAAAACAAGATGTAACTTCAATTGAATGGGTAGAGATAACTGATAGGCCATTGATCCCACCCTCTTGAGCACTATATAAGGACCATTAAATTTTGGCACAAAATTCTGACAATGTGCATCTTTGAGTGAAGTCTGCTTAGAAGGTTGTAGTCGAAGAAACACATGTTCCCATTCAATTTTTTCTTTTTGGGAATGACCTTGATCTTATTTTTTCTTCATGTGATTTCAATCCATGACCAAATTTTTTTTTAGGGTACGAAGAATATCCTCTTGGACTGTAAGATTAATGTCAACCTCCTGAACCTTCGAGACCCCTGACATATATGAGAGAACCGATGGGGGATTTTGGCCATAGACTTCTTCAAAAGGAGTCATGCGAGTAAATGTATGGTAAGATGTGTTGTATCACCATTTAGCTAGGTTTAACCATTGAGCCTACCAATTTTTCCTCTTAGATGCAAAACACCTCAAATATATTTCCAAACACTTGTTGACAACCTTAGTCTGGCCATCCATCTGGGGGTGATAAGTAGTGATGAAATGCAGTTGGGTGCCCTGTATCTTGAACAATTATTAACAAAACATCCTGGTGAAAGTCGGGTCTTTGTTAGATATAATAGAACTAGGCATGCCATGAAACTTGAAGATATTATCCATGAAGAGTTTCGTCATTGTGGCCATTGTGAATGGATGTTGAAGAGCACAAAAATGAGAATATTTGGAGAGATGATCTATGACCACCATGATGACTGGATTATTTCCTAATTTAGGTAATCTCACAATGAAATTGATAGCAATATCTCATAAAATAGTAGGGGGAATCAGAAGCAGTTGGAGTGTGCCCGAATATTTGACAGTTTCTCCCTTGTTGCATTGACATACCTCACATTCAACCACAAAGGTGCAGACATTTTGTTTCATACCATCATAGAAAAAAGAACGTTTGACCCATTCATAGGTTTTGGTAAAACCTAAATGCCTGACTGTGGGTGAGGTATGAAGTTCATAAAGCACTATGGATTTAAGTTGTGATTTCTTGCATAAATATAAATGGCCCTTGTAGTGAAGCTCTTCATTGTTCGAAGAGTACCCTAGAGAAACTGAAGAATTGTGTTACAATTAGTGGAGCACGGTAGAAATTTTAGGGTCTTGCAGCCATTCCTAAATAACAGCTTGGAGCCAATATGGTATAATGAAGGAGAGGGAGAAAAGGGACCCATCTTCTTCATATTTTCAAGAAAGAGCATCGACCACAATATTTTCCTTGACCTTATTGTGACTGATATCATAATCATAGCCAAATAGATTGGTTACCCATTTTTGTTGCATCAGGGATGAAGTTTGTTGTTCCAAGAAATACTTGAGACTCTAATGATCAATTTTTATTTGGAATCACTGACCCAATAAATAAGGATGCCAGAGAGCCACAACATGTAAAATAAATAACATTTCCTTTTCATAAATGGATAAGCCAAAGTGTCGTTCTGAATTTTTTTTGCTAGTGAAGGCGAAAGGCCTGCCATCTTGCATGAGGATGACACCTATTCCTTTCATGGAANTTTTCCTTTTCCATTACTTAAGCTCACCATCCCTTTGCCCTTTATTTTCCCCGGAGCACCATTTCCAAAGGTTACATTTCTTGATTTGATTTCACTTAGAGATAGAAACTTGCCTTTGTCTCCCATCATGTGTTTGGAGCATCAACTGTCTATATACCAAGGGTTCATTTTTCTTTGAGCGGACAATACTAATCCACACTTGTCACTTTCCTTCTTCTTCCAAAACTTGACATTTTCAGCAGGGGATTTCGAATTTAACCAACAGTCAATAGATTTATGTCCAAAGTTATGACAGGTGTAGCATTCAATCTCATTATTAAATAGGTCAAACTTATTGTTGCAGTGTTGTCTACTCATTAACTATTGATTATTTCTTGGCCTCGTTAGTTGCATGTCCCTAGACTTAATTTGGCAATTTGTAGTCTGTGAAGGATTTTTACTTGGCTGTATCATTCTTTGCTGTGGGAAGTATTTATTCCTTTGAAATCTTAATTTCTCATTTCTAAGTCTTAAGGAACAATTTACATCTTTGTGACCAAAGTTAGAATAGTAGAAACAATAGCCATGGAAAAATTCTTTGTACCTGGGAAATGGTTGTCTTGTTTGTGCAAACCGATTTCTTCCATGCTGATGACGTCTTTCAGCAACAAGCACATTATTTATTTGTTCTACAGATTCAGTTCTGGCATCTTTTTACTTACTCGTCCTGGGTGGCTGATTGTCTTCCTTTGTTTTTGTAGGTTCGTTGTTGTTATTGGTTATACATTTGACAAACTTGATGGGTTCTTCGTTTCTTGGCTTGCCACTACTTGATCCCTCTTCATAACCCAAACCGGTTTTCAACTTTGGATTCCTTTACTGATTCAGGATGGTGGCTAATCCTTCTGAGGCTTTGATACTTGACAGATTCTGATTATACAAGGCTTGGAACTTCTCCATCTCTTTCCTAGTTTTCACTACTTCTTGTTCTAATGCTTCACATCTTGCCTTCTTTTCTAATAACTGTCGTTTCAAAATGTCTTTGATTTTCTTTGCCTCTTCTAATTCTAATTTTAGTAGGACAAGGTATTGATCAGGTTTTTTACTATCTTTCTTGAACTGTATCAACAATTGTCTTTTCTTTATGTTCTTGATTCTTATTCTATCAATCTCTTCCAGTGCACTGATCAGTTCTCCTTCCATGTCAACCACAAATTCTTCTTCATTAACATCACTCCCCGTGTTGTTATTATCATAATCCTCTTTGGACATAAGTATGAAGTCATTTAGTTTATCTTCAATAGAGGAGTCATTGTTTTCATCATCTGAAGGATCATCATCATTGTTTACGCACAGAMTTTTCTTCTTAAAGTTATTCTCTTTAAAGAAATTTATGTGTTTGTACTTCTCCTCATCGTCACATGTCTGATCCTTTCCTTTGTGGGGACATTTATTTGCAAAATGACCTATCCTACCACAGTTGAAACATTTGAAAGGAAATTTACCTTTGTATTTGCCTGATCCCTTCTTTAGTCTCTTCACAAATTTTGCTTCAATTTCATCGGGCTCAGAATCCTCATTCATATCTTCTGTAAATGATGCTTCTTTGGAGGTGGGTTTATCTTTAACTATTCTCATTTCATATGCAGTCAAAGTTCCTAGAAGTTGATCAAAATACAAGGTTTTTAGATCATTAAGTTCTTCTATAGCAGATACCTTCGGGTTGAACCTATCTAGGAGAGATCTCAAGATTTTATGAACTAAAAAGGGTTCCTCAATTTTTTCACCAAGTGCTTTCATTGCATTTACCATTTCTTCTACTCTCAGAAAGTATTTTCCAATAGTTTCATCTTCCTTCATCTTCAATTGTTCAAAATGTATTCTGTAGGTTTGAAGCTTGGTGTCATTTACCTTCTCATTACCTTCATAACTGCTAATGAGTTTGTCCCTCATTTCTTTGGCAGTTCCTAAGTGCATAACTTTTACGAATTCTGCTTTTGCGAGTCCACTCAAGATAGCATTCATAGCCTTAGCGTTGAAGCTAAATTCTAGCTTGTCATCCTTATTAGCTAGTACAACTAGATTTACATAACCAATATCTACCACATCCTAGACATCTGCACCTAAAGCCATTATGTAGGTTCTCATTCTAACTTTCCAGAAGGCAAAGTTTGTTCCATTGAACAAAGGGGCCGTATTGGTTGAATTTCCTTAATGGCTTGACATGTTTAAGCTCTAGGATCTACCCTTAGAAAAAAGGGGCCGAATCTGATACCAAATGTTGGACAACTGAGAGGGGGAGGGGTGAATCAGTTGTCACCGTGCTTAAACAATTATGCTTCTTTTAAATTCCTTACAAGGCACTCAATGATAATCATAATAATGCAGGAAAATAAGCAATGGCACATTCAACATCATTCACATATATGAGATACATAGAGACAAATATTTCCCAAGGAAACCCATAAAGGGTAAAAACCTCTTCTTCTTTATATGATAATAATTATTTACATTCTTTACATTGTCATACATATGAGTACCTACTCATTATGAGGCTACAACCTCTATTTTTGCAAGTTGCAACTTGCTGAGAGCACCAACTCTCCGTTTTCTCTAGCACCCACTAGAAGGAAGCACCAACTCCCTGGTTTCTCTAGCACCAACTAGAGGGAAGCACCAACTCCCTAGTGTTCCAGTACCAACTGGATGGAAGCACCAACTTCCAATCATACAGGCACCAACCTGTAAAACAGAGAACAATAGTTCTCCCTTGCACCACCCTGCCACCCTTGTTTCTCTGGCTCCAACTAGATGGAAGCCGCAACTCCCTTTGTTCAAGCACCCACTTGAACCTCTGAGGACAAAAGTCCTCCCTAGCACCTCCCTTCCTCCCTAGTTTATGAATATGAATTACTAAAACTTAATATAGTGATATAGTGTTCAACAAAAACTTACCAGTCTCATCACTATTCTACAAGATTTCACTGCTCTATGTTCCTCACTGTCTTCCTGCACACATCCATTGCACTTTTATGTTCTTTTGCCTCTCTTTCTTTCTGCACCATTCCCAATCAATGCACATTTTGTCTTCTGTCCATTTTAGCTGCTCCACTCCACCTCCTTCTTCACACATGCATCCCACACCACCGCAACAACACTGATCTCTTCTTTGTTCAACCTTCCTATGCTCTATGTGCATCTTGTGCATGCCCTGTGTCCAATGGTTCTACATGTCGAGTGCTCTACCCGTTCATCATGGTAACTCTTCAGATTCTCTGTTGGTTAATCCCATGTGTCCATCATCACTCGGTGTCATGATCAAATTACTTCACCTCACTAGCAGTTAAGATTCTTCATCTTCTATTACAGTTGAGCTCAACTACTCTATTGCAGTTACAGGCTCCAACACTCAACCAACTATCAATCGCCTCCACAAACAATCAGTGTTCTACTTGCAGATCCCTTGAGATTCTTCACCTCCTCTGTCAATCACCCCGAAGTGTCTTTGATTCCTCTGGCAGAAACCATTGAAGGCTTTTGGAAGTTACACTGTGACGTGCAACAGTAGCCCTCCGATTTGATTCAATTTCATCTGCACCATTGGATGACTTTCATTAGTATTGCATTCATTTCGACATTCCTCTCTTCGGCATTTCAGAATTTTTGTGATCAAGTGTCTCGACACTCCATGTCATGATCCCCAACATGGAGCTTGGTTGCTCTAGCTCTTTCCTCTATCTCTTGCCGATGTGACCAATGGCTGTGACCATAGCCTTATTTAAAAACTACATTTCACAATTTCATGTTTCGGCACTTCGACATTTTGGTACTCCTATGGTGAAGTGTTTCGAGACTTCAACTCCCGGTATCTGGAACTATGAAATGGAGTCAGATCAATAGTCCGATACTCCAGTGTTTCTAATTTTGGCAAATCGGCATTTTGGTATTCTTGTGGTAAAGTTTCTTGACTCTCCATGTCGCGGTGCCCAAAACTCCGAAACGGAGCTTGTCTGTGACATTTCACAACTTCGGGTTTCGTGATTTCAGGACTCCTCTGATGAAGAGTCTTTACTCTTGATTCCTCCTACTCTTGGTATCCAAAACTTCGGTATGGAGTCTTTATCATTTCTTGACTTCGGGACTCCTTATGATGAGAGTCTTTGTCATTTCCATCTCCCGATATCCGAAATCCCAGTATCCAGTACTCCAAGTGATGCGCCTGTTTCAGGTTTTCACATTTTGGCACTTTGGGACTCTTGATGATGTGAGTCTCTGACATCTCCATCTCTTGGTAACTAAAATCCCAGTATCCAACACTCCAAATGATTCACCTGTTTCAGGTTTTTGTATTTCGGCACTTCGGGACTCTTGATGATGTGAGTCTCTGACATCTCCATCTGCTAGTAACCAAAATCCCGGTATCCAACACTCTGACTGATGTGCCTTTCTTTGGGTTTCAGGATTTCACATTTCGACACTTCGGGACTCCTGATGATAAGAGTCCATGACATCCCTATCTCTCGGTATCCAAAAATATGGTATCCAAAACTTCGAGCAATGCGCCTATTTCGCGATTTCGGGGTTTCGCATTTCGCGACTTCGGGACTCCTGAGTTGGAGAGTCTTGACTCTTGACTTCTCCATATCCCGGTAAACAAAAATCCAAAATGGAGTCTTTGTTGAGGTGATTTTTCAGAGTTTTTCATTTCACCTTGCTCGTTAAAGAGCGTATATGTTCTCCTGGATCCAACGTCGGTCGGACCTTGGGCTCAGATCTTATGTTCATCGAGAAATATTCAATGAGATCCATCGCTGCATACTCTGATCTTGTCGAGCTTGCTCTGCAACATCTTCTCAAAAGACTTCTGGTGCCCGCCTGGAACATCCTTCCTGTACTCAAGCCATCATCGCTTCTATACTTGCCATCAATGACAAGCATACACTGCCTATAAAACATGCCAACACCTAGGGTTGTAGACACCTAGGGTTTTGGTAATTAGGGTTTTTGACACCTATGTTTCGACCTAAGGCTGTCAGTGAGGGATTGTAATGTATAAGTAGAGGTCGAGAGGACCTAGGTTGGGTTGGTACTATGTTTGAGCCTTATTGTCGAGTATTGTTCACCAGGAGAATATTGTATTAAGGGTGAGAGAAGTGTTGAGAGAGAGAGCCTTCTGGTATTGTAAGATATTTAGCTCGGTGCGAAGATCAATTCCTCCAACTACATGCACAGGAAGGGAGAGAGAAAGAGATATTGAGAGAGAGGATTGTTGGCCAAGAGCATAGATCAGAACTGTAAGATTTATCTTAATATATCATAAGAATAGTTCTGTGGACGTATCCCTAGAGAGAGGGTGAACCACGTACCTCTATTGTTGTGTGTGTGATTGATGCTTTGAGCTCTGATGTTGTTATATTGTTATCTGTATTATTGTATTAGATTAGATCTATAGTTGTGAAGGATAGATCTAGCTAGTTTAATGATAGATGCATGTTATGTTGTTGTTGTAGTAAGAACCAATTGATATTCCCCTGGTTGTAGACATATCTGTCCTACAACCCCCTCATAACTTCTTTGAGTGAGACTTCATCTGCTTCATAGGTTTTGCTAAAAGGGATGGTAGTTAGGTATTTGTTGGTGCGCTCTTAAGCATTGAACCCTGGGTCTGCCCCTATGCCAACAATGACAATGCAATTGTTTTTATTTATGTAGAAGCTGGAGGCTGAATTTGCCCAAACAAATTACATATATGAGTTCCTCTCACAATTTCACTCAATTTCAAAAAACAAATCATACAAAATAGAGTCTGGGAAGTGAATTTATGAGCATTTTAAATTCAATAGTTTTTTAGGGTTTTTCCAGAAAATGCCATGATTTTTTGCAGTAATTTATTGTTCTATTTTTTGGATTTTTTTGTGACGGAGGTGAGACTGTAGAGTTCATAAGTTTTCATAGGGTGCTCATATGGATATTTCTTCTCAAACCCCCAAAGAAATTCTACATATTATTAAAGCATTCAAAGCCCAATTGTTTGACACAATGAATGACAGATTGAATGACTTTGTAGATGGCCTCACAGGTGGCCTTAATGATAGTTTTCGTAGTATTCAAGATTCATTGAATATAATGCAGGAGATATTTATTTTTTATGACCTCAAGGATGAATATAATCAAGAAACATATGCTTGGTATTATTTTGAGTCCGATTGCGATGATTGGTATATGGATAGTTGTCATTTGTAAGATGACAACCACTTCCATATTTTATTTGATGACTCTACTCCACCTTCTGTAGAGAAAATCAATGTCCCACATCAGGAGCTAGTTATGATTACCAGTGTCCATCCTGCATATTATACAATGGTATTTTTCCTTTCAAATTCATTATTGACCCTTTCCCACTATGTGGTTGGATATTCTTATTTGGATCCACATGATAGGTGTCAGTATTGGGAGAATCATTTTCAGTTGGTTATTGGGTGTCGATATCTTCCGTGTGGAGTTCACATGAGAAATTGGACATGGGAATCTGGTTTACAATGGTGGTTGGACTACTTCAACATGTTGGCTTTGATTTCTCAATGGGACCCTGGTTCTCTAGTCTACTTCATCACTGTGGTTCACACTTATCCATGGGACCCTGGTTCTCTAGTCAGCTTCAACGCTATGGTCCATACTTATCCATGGGACCCTAGTATATGGTTGTACATCAAGCGATGAGGAAAATGCTTTCATAAGGGGAATGGAATGTTAGGTAGCTAGAGAGGTAGTGGGGGGCCCCAGAGGACCCATAATGATAATAGTGGAGGCCATTCAATGTAAAGTGGAATAGGTCGACTATATTATTAAATAAGGCCCACTATGGTATTTAGATATAATAAATGGGTAGTTATATATAATAAATGTAAGAGGACTTCTTAGAAGGTTCTACTTGTAGAAGCTTCCTCCTCTAGAATGTTCTTAGGTGATGGTAGCACTATATAAAGGGGTTCAAGAAATGTAAGGGGAACTAAAGAGAAATATTGTATTTGGAGTTGAAGCTAATTAGGAGGAAGCCCCCTCGAAGAGGCAAGTGAATAGGAGAGGATCCCTTCAGTAATATGATCCATTGTAGGGTGTTTCCCTACCCTAAGGGTTTGATAGTAATAAAAGAGATTTTGCATATTGTTATTCTATATTGCTTTGTGGATCTATTATGTATTCAATATTTTTGGTGATTATATTTATAGATCTATTTAGGTTCTTAACAAGTATGCAGAACATAACCTTTCTAGCTAGAAATTGTAGAGAAACAATGATATAATCAGAACAATACTAGAATAACACCAGAAATAACACTTTGATTACTGATAGTGATTTTCACTTGCCTCTTCGAGGCGAAAACTCTAATAGAGTAGAGATCTATTACAATAATATCCAAGACAAGATTTCTCATACCCTCTACTCCTATTTATATTAAATCTATCTATCCAAAAGAACAATCTAGAGGAAGATCCTTCTATAAGCGAAATCTTCTATTAGGTCTTATTACATTTGACTTATTCTTCCTTATTTCTAGGCCTTATTAATATTGGCCTTTATTGCATCGAATTATATTATTTTATCTACATGATGGGTTAGGTAGGTTAGGTCCCTAACATTCCCTCCCCCTTGAAGAATAGCCTTGTCCTCAAGGCTTAAAGTGAGGAAATTGTTGTACAATGGTGGCCGAATCCCAGGTGGAATCTTCTGGAGTTGTATATTTCCATTGGAATAACACTCCTTGATGGTGCATTGATAGAGACGACACTCTCACTAGGCCAAAACTTCTTGTGGTTGCAACCATATTGAACCTTCTTCATCCAACTCAGGGAGACTAATTTGAGTTTGGAACGTAGTTCCAATCACCTTATTTAAGCACAAAACATAAAAAACAAGATGTAACTTCAATTGAATGGGTAGAGATAACTGATAGGCCATTGATCCCACCCTCTTGAGCACTATATAAGGACCATTAAATTTTGGCACAAAATTCTGACAATGTGCATCTTTGAGTGAAGTCTGCTTAGAAGGTTGTAGTCGAAGAAACACATGTTCCCATTCAATTTTTTCTTTTTGGGAATGACCTTGATCTTATTTTTTCTTCATGTGATTTCAATCCATGACCAAATTTTTTTTTAGGGTACGAAGAATATCCTCTTGGACTGTAAGATTAATGTCAACCTCCTGAACCTTCGAGACCCCTGACATATATGAGAGAACCGATGGGGGATTTTGGCCATAGACTTCTTCAAAAGGAGTCATGCGAGTAAATGTATGGTAAGATGTGTTGTATCACCATTTAGCTAGGTTTAACCATTGAGCCTACCAATTTTTCCTCTTAGATGCAAAACACCTCAAATATATTTCCAAACACTTGTTGACAACCTTAGTCTGGCCATCCATCTGGGGGTGATAAGTAGTGATGAAATGCAGTTGGGTGCCCTGTATCTTGAACAATTATT
Source organism: Picea glauca (assembly GCA_000966675.3). NCBI lineage: Eukaryota > Viridiplantae > Streptophyta > Pinopsida > Pinales > Pinaceae > Picea > Picea glauca. The sequence goes on along the minus strand of JZKD02S2100624.1, from coordinate 13,050 downwards.
AACAAAACATCCTGGTGAAAGTCGGGTCTTTGTTAGATATAATAGAACTAGGCATGCCATGAAACTTGAAGATATTATCCATGAAGAGTTTCGTCATTGTGGCCATTGTGAATGGATGTTGAAGAGCACAAAAATGAGAATATTTGGAGAGATGATCTATGACCACCATGATGACTGGATTATTTCCTAATTTAGGTAATCTCACAATGAAATTGATAGCAATATCTCACAAAATAGTAGGGGGAATCAGAAGCAGTTGGAGTGTGCTCGAATATTTGACAGTTTCTCCCTTGTTGCATTGACATACCTCACATTCAACCACAAAGGTTCAGACATTTTGTTTCATACCATCATAGAAAAAAGAACGTTTGACCCATTCATAGGTTTTGGTAAAACCTAAATGCCTGACTGTGGGTGAGGCATGAAGTTCATAAAGCACTATGGATTTAAGTTGTGATTTCTTGCATAAATATAAATGGCCCTTGTAGTGAAGCTCTTCATTGTTCGAAGAGTACCCTGGAGAAACTGAAGAATTGTGTTACAATTAGTGGAGCACGGTAGAAATTTTAGGGTCTTGCAGCCATTCCTAAATAACAGCTTGGAGCCAATATGGTACAATGAAGGAGAGGGAGAAAAGGGACCCATCTTCTTCATATTTTCAAGAAAGAGCATCGACCACAATATTTTACTTGACCTTATTGTGACTGATATCATAATCATAGCCAAATAGATTGGTCACCCATTTTTGTTGCATCAGGGATGAAATTTGTTGTTCCAAGAAATACTTGAGACTCTAATGATCAATTTTTATTTGGAATCACTGACCCAATAAATAAGGATGCCAGAGAGCCACAACATGTAAAATAACTAACATTTCCTTTTCATAAATGGATAAGCCAAAGTGTCGTTCTGAATTTTTTTTGCTAGTGAAGGCGAAAGGCCTGCCATCTTGCATGAGGATGACACCTATTCCTTTCATGGAAGCATCACATTCCAATAAAAATGTCTTTGTGAAGTCTAGAAGTGCTAGGACAAGGGTCGTGCACATATAATCTTTCAAGGCTTGGAAGGCATGATCCGAAGCTGAAGTCCAAGTGAAAGAATTATTTTTAAGGAGAGAAGTGAGAGGAGCTGCAATTTTTCCATAATTCTAAACAAAATTCCGATAATAGCTCATTAAACCCAGAAACACACCCAAGCTCTTAAGAGTTTTAGGGCGAGGCCAATACTGCATATATTCAATTTTCTTAGGATCCACTTGGACACAAACCTTACCGAGAATATGAACTATTTATTCCACTGATGAGGCACCAAAGGCACATTTAGATTGTTTGAGGAAAAGTTGGTGCTTAGAGAGTAGATGGAGAAGTTGATTCTCATGGGAGATATGGGATGACCAAGTTTTACTATAGATGAAAATATTATCAAAGAAAACTAAGACAAAATGGCAGAGAAAAGGATGGAATACATGATTCATAAGACTTTGGAAAGTGGAATGAGTATTACACAATCCAAAGGTAATTACTAAGAATTCATAATGACCCTCATGAGTACAAAATTAAGTCTTGGAAATGTATTCTTCTTTCATATGGATATAGTAGTAGTAAGAACATAGATCCAGTTTGGTGACACACTGAGCACCACTCAATTCATCCAAGAGGTCATCAATGACATGAATGGGGAATTTGTCTTTGATGGTGAGATTGTTGAGGGAAGGAAAATCAAGACACATGTGCCAAGTACCTTATTTCTCAAGTACCATGACCATAGGGGAATAATAGGGGATAGTAATGGGATAGATAACACCTGCTTATATCAATTCATGAACAATTTTCTCAATTTCATTATTCTTGACAAAGGGATGACGATAAGGCCGAACATTGGCAGGAACAATTCTCAACATGAGAGGGATGGAATGATCATGGATTCCATAGGAAGGGGGAATTTATTTGGGAGTGGTAAAAAAAAATTGGTGGAGGGAGAGGATAGATTGGAGGTTGAGATGTATATAAGGTGTCTCAACAACATGAATGGAGTGGAGTTGGGATATAATTCCCGAATGAAATTTTTTGAGGAGATTTTCCATGCAATGGGAATTGATGATCTTAGGGGATTTTATTGTGATGCCTTGGAACTTATACTAGTATCCCTCCTATTGGTATTACATGGTTAAGTCCTTAAAATACATGAGAATGGGGCCTACAGTGAGTAGCCATTCGACACCAAGAAAAATGTCACAACCACCCATGTCTATAGCGAACATATGTGATTTTAGGTGATAATGACCAATTTGAAGTCACACATTTTCAAATTGTCCCCCACATTTCACTGAACCACCATTGGCAATCATGATTTGAAAATTATTGACAACATAGATGTAACAATTAACTTCTTGGGAAATGTGGTGATGAATAAAATTATGGGTGCTACCACTATCCACAAGGATGATGACTTTCCTATTTTTGATGTAACCAATTAATTTGAGAGTCTCAGGAGTAGAGAAGCCAGGGAGGGAATTAAGTGAAATCACTGGGTCAATTTCTGGTGGATTAGAGGGTGGGGTCATATCAGATGGAAGTGGTAGTTCCTCCATAGGTGGAACAATGAAATATTCTTCATAAATATCCTCAGTCATAGCCATAAAAATATTCTATTCCTTAAACTTGTGCCCGAGAAAATATTTTCCATCACAATTATAACAAAGACCCTTGAGTTGATGATCAACCATTTCAACCCTGGTTAATTTCTAGATCCTAAGGGGAGTTGCAGGAGGGGCATAATTGGTGGGTTTAGGGCGAGGAGGAAAGGAGGGTTTATAGGTCTGGCAGGATACAATCTATTGTGATTCCTTGGATTTTTGAGTATCTTCTAACCAATTCTGGGGGCATGCCATGAGAACATGGGCACAAAGTTAATCTTTTAGGCCATTGAGAAATCATTCCCTAAATAAAGCATATGGCATGCCCTCTAGTCTGAAATCCAAGTGCTAAAATGTGGAAATAAAGTCTTCCACTATCCTAGACTACTTCAAATTGGTCAAACAACCTAAATGGTGGGTTTTAGAGTCAAAGTGATCATAAAGTTCAACCACAAACTGTGTCCAAGCAACATACCCTTGGTGTGCCTTTTTTATACATTGCCATAGCTATCAATGAAATTTCGTCCGCAACATCACATGCAAATAGTCACATAAATACAACATCTCCAAACACCTATTAATTCACCTGCATCACCAAAAATGCATTTCCAAGGGGAAAAATCTATACAACTGGTCAAAAACTTGACATGCATTGAAACACTAAAGGAAGCACACACACAGTGCATGGGCCAAAGAAGCACGTAGAGCACACAATGCACCATATGCGTGACTGTGTATGAGAAAAACCACACACTCCTATGAGCGATGCATTTATGGTTCTTGTCAGCCCCTCACCCACTTTTAGACCATCTCCCAACTTGACTTGACCCTTAAATTTGAGCTGAATCCAAATGGGGCGTTGGTCAAAGACCTAAGGGTGCCCTAAAGGGCCCCTTGTCCACACTAAGAACAGGTTGGATATTGCCTCAAAGACATGCTATAAATGGAGGCCATGGGTGAACTAATAATTTAAGAATCTCATAGTATTGTTATGCTGCCTCAATTCTCCTCCAAGGATCCTCTTTTCTTCTAGGAGCATTCTAGCAACATATCAATAAGATATTCCTCTCGCCTCTTGAGGGAATAGGCTTGGATTTCTTCATGATTTTATTTCTAGTTTATCATTGTAAGAAGAACTCTCAAATAGGGGACTCAAGAGCCCTCCCAAGGAGGAAGAGGGGATCCATAAGTCCTTTTTTCTCTATGTTTTTTTCCAACTAATATAGTTATCCATTGGTGGCATAATCTTGGTCATTCGGTTGATTGATTTTGGTTCAAAGTTTCTTATTCATTTTAGTTGTATTTCCTTAGTTTTTTCTATATTAGTTGTTTGTTTATTTCATGTTCTTGGATTGTTTAAGTCATACATGTTATCGGACTAATCAATAGGCATGGACGCTAATAGATCTCCCTAGATCCACTTGGATCTAGAACAAAATAGGACATGACACGACTCTTTCCCTAAGTTGTAATCATTGAATTGGCTAATAGGAAGGAATAAGTGACATACCTTTATATCGCTTCCTTAGGTCTTTGTTTTTCCCGCTTCGCTTTGATGCTCTCATGAAGTCAAGTTTGAGACAACACAAACCAACCAAAGTGAAGATAGCAAGGCATATGATCACGGCATTAAACAATAAAGTAAGAGTGACTTTATGGGAAAGGGACATGCCGCCGTATCATATTAATTGAAAGTAGAAGATACAACCTAATTGCCTTGATGTTGCAAGCTTCCTTTCAGTGAACCTTGGTTCCATCACACACACTTTCTCTATACTTTCTTGAAGAAGATCCAATTCCTCTTGATAGACCAAATAGAGCCTTCAAGCTTCTGTCAAAGCAAGGTTCTTCACACAATTCTCTCACCAATTCTTCATTCAATCTTTCTTAACCTTTTCCATGAGAAACCTTTCAATATATAGGAGAAGGAGATATGGTTAAATGGATGAGGATGATCCCATCAAATCTGAGAAGTCATTAGAATGACAACCATGTGAATGCCAACTCATTTTCTAGAAGATCCCCTTCTAGAACCCTCGAGACCTCTTCTCCTTTCCAAGCTTAAAAATAGGTTCACACCCTATGTATAGAGTAGAATGCGAGAAGTTCGCATCCTAAGTATGGGTGGCCTGCGAGAATGAGGGGTTTTAACACCCTATGCCATAGGTAGCCTGTGAACTCACCTTAAAAATATGTTTTTGGAAGAAGACATCAGTCATTTTTCTCAGGAAAAAAGTCCTTGTTGGTTTCCTGAATACAACATTGTTGAAACATCACCAAAGTGACCAAAATCATGTGTAACAATACACTAACCTTTTTCTTGTCTAGTAGGGCCAACTAGACTTGTAAGTTCCCTGGTTTTTCTCACCCAAGTGATGAAACATACACAACGTATTGGCGACCATGCTGAGGATAAGGTATTAATTTCCTCCCTATTTGGGTTGTTTGAGCACTTCTTTTTGACCCATTTTCCTTGCAGGAACCATAAATTTCCTAGCCTTACATGTCAAGAGCTAAGTTTGGATCTAGAGGAGGAGAATTCCACTTAACCCCCCCCCTCTCCTGACGCGTATCAGAACGTGCATGGGTGTTCCAGCCACAGACACACATTTCGAGAATTATGCACCAACAACACTTCTTTTCTCTACGCATTTTGTGCACTATGTGCCAAAAGGTATTAAGTTCTCTGTGCATTGTGTGCCCACTGTGCCTCTATCTGAACTGCAACCCACACATCTGTCCAAAATTTCAACATGGTATAATTTTTTGTGATGTTTTAAAGGCCCCTAGCCTTCAAAATATTGCTTTTATGCAATTTGTAAATGCACCACACTTAGATTCCCTTCCCACATGAAGGGTTAGTCAAAACATAGGCACTTAGGGGGTTAAAAAGAACCATATTTCTCCTCTTTTTCTTTGAGTTTCCACATGGATGGCTTGTTTTGATTGTAAAATTTAAGTTGGGATTCTTTACTATCACATATAAAAACACTTGAATTGGGACCATAAATCAAACTTTAATCTTTGAGTATGCTCTTCTCTCGCACCATAGAGCGATCTTGAGAATTAGAAAAGTGATTAAGGGGACATTTCATCTCCCTTAAAAAAAATATTTAGAAGAGGACAAAGCCCCCCTAGGGCTCCTCTTAGTTTCTTTTCAAAACATCTTAAATTTCCAAGGGCCCATACATGCCCAGATGTTGCAAAGTTAAGATATTTTTTGAAATTACTTTCTTAGTTTACATCATTAGAAGAGTTTAAAGGTCAAAGTAACGGGCCCATACATTACCACATGCTTGTAATATAGGATAATGTTTTGAATATTTCTTAGACTAAACCACATTAGGGAGTTTAAAGGATTGGTAAGGACCCATATGTCCACATGATAGTTCTTTAGGGATTTTAAAATTCCGCAAGGTTGTACCAATGACATCTAGTAAAATAGGTAATTAAGATTTGTAAGGACCATAAGAAGTCCAAATGTTGCAAATCAACACCTAACTTATTAAAAAAATTGGCACATTTGTTCACTTTCCCACACACGAAGTCACTCACTCACATGATTTCATCTCGAATTGTGGAGGTTGAAGTAGGTTTCCTCCAAAGGGATTCTAAAACGTCCCACTATTTCTTGAAGAAATTATCCACACCCACCTAACTCAAACAAGATTGGTTCAGACCCCCAATCTCTCAACCAACCACATTTAAAGTTTTTCTAAAAACTCACTATGTTTTCCTCCACAAGAGGTGCCAAACTAAATTTTTTAGTCTAGGTAGGATCTCGGGGGTAGGCATCCAAATGACCCCCCGTTATCTGGTTCTCAGTTGAAAAATAGGGAACCTTAAAATCCTCCAAGTCAAGTGTTCCTAACACCATAAGGCATGGACATATCCGTGAAGGGTCGAAGGCTGAGGTCCGGTTGTTCTGTGCATCCCCCCTTGAGTCACCCAACTCCTAGAAGGGATCCAGCCTATGACCCATTTCTGAGGCTGAAAATCTAAATGTCACACTTTGACTGAGGTACCCAGTGGCCAAATTTAGGAAATCTACCCAGGGGGAATTGTGGGCTGCAATTACACCTTGATAAGATTTTGTGTGGCTATTGGGAAATATCACCAACTCTTTCAAGATATGCACCCTCTACCCCTCATTATAAATGATTGTTTCATCCTTCACTAGTTCCTCTTCTGGTGCCTTTAGACCCCGCTATTGAGTGTTATTGGAAGGTCCAGTGCTATTTGAGAGGAAGTATGTTACATCTTTTTAGGACACAATCATTTGTTTTCTTTGATTCTCCCATGCGGACAAAATCCATCTACCCACATGTATGCTTCTTTTCAATTTGATTTATGTATGATGCTCATTTGATTACATGTGATTGTGAGATATATTATGAAGGTCCAAATTACACAAGTCTCTTGTTCATTTATTTTCTCTCATCACCATTTTCACACATTCACTTTGCTAGTCAAACATCATAGGAGACCCACAGAATCCCCGTCATTCCTGACGCTTGCAAAATCTCCCTCCTATCCTAGGAGGATTTCCTAGTCTTGCCAACTCACCGAATCAACCATCTCACACCCTTGTGAGTGCTACTATTTTGGGATCAACTTTACTTAGTTCCACTTTACTTGGGTCCAATTCCCAAGTCCAACCATCCACTAGATCTGCTTCACATGGAGGCAGGGGACAAACTTCTTCTCAAGGGAGAAGTACAACCCCACCAAACCCCACTCAAGGGTCAGGTACAAAACCTTTTCACACCATGGCTGGAATTAATCCTCCACCACTACCCCCCATGCCATATTTGGCATCCATCAATATCAACGCACACTCACTGGTCCATCAGCCAAATGGTATGTGGACAAAAATTCAAAGACTCATGCAACTTTTGAATTCTTGGACAATGCATTTTTGGCCTTCTTTCAACTATCGGTTCGTCATGAAACTGGTCTAAAACTGCTCTTTGAGTGAAAACAAACCTCAACTACACATATTTCCAGCCACATTCATGAATGGCGTCTGCGACATATTTTATGCAAAGCAGAAACCACCAAAGAACAATGTCTCGATTAGTTTCTTAAATCACTCGTCTCTATCCTTGCCAAAGATGTGGCATCCACCTTCCCCCAAACCGAAGAGGAATCCATCAAAAAGGATCAACAATACAACCTCATTTATGCTCAGCCAAGTTACTTATACACAGTAATACCTAACACCCTGAGACCCATACCATTTGACCAGGACAAACCTGGGATGTCTCATGTGACATATGGATTGATTGGTACCACAACACACCAAAATCCATACATCCAACAACCACCTATGTATGGTACACACCAATATCCATCGATGTATGGAGGGCCCCCTTATTACCCTCCTCCCTCTTATCAACAACCATACCTTGTTTCCCTTCCTCCACCCATGAGTGGACCCTTGCCGGAACAAATGATGCACCCGGACTTTAAACCAAGTTCAGGTACCCCCTTTACCTCAGCTTATAACCTAGGTACTAGTGAAAGCGCTATGCCTTCCTATGCACGCTTCAAATCATTTTCATAAAACAATCTGTATTTTTCGTTTCTTGGTCCTCCATAGTTTATTTCTCCTCCACAAGGAAAAATACAAGCCGAAGTTAACTTTGTTCAACCCTCTCCCATTCAGAAATTTCAAAATTTTGAACAACTGAATACAGAAAATATGACCCATCAGTTGAATAATTCCAAGAAGAAAGGGAATAACTGAAACAATAATAACCCAGGACTAGGGGGAAACAACCCCCAATGAAACCACCCTGCTAGGGGCAACCGGAACTAGGGTAACCAGAACCCCCAAGGGGACAATCCAAATAAACACCAAGGGAGGAAAAAAAACAACAACCTCCAAACAAACTTCCCTTACACTCTTTGTAGTGAGCATGGACATTACACTCACCATTTCCCCCAAATTTTTGACTTCAAATAGATGACATATTCCATAAATGCACCACATCCCCTAACACCTCCTACCCCTCAGGAGGCCCCACAACAACATTTGAAACAACCACCCCTGACTTTGTTTCAAAACCCTATTCCACATCAATGTGTGATGAATACCCAACAGGAGATGCATCCTGCCCCATCACCATTGGGACAGTATCAAAACCCTAGAAACCCAACAGATTGCAATATCCTCCTCACTAGAGAGGAAGAAATTCTTCTGCAAACCTGCAATCATCCATACAATGTGCCCCTTGAATCTACTCCCACCACTTTGGAAGAAGATCCAACTATAGTCGGACAACCCTTGATGATTCCATGCTGTAACAATGAACCTGCCATTCATATCCCTCACATCCGGTTACGAGGGAATGCCAACAATCCTTAGGCTAGGGCAGAACACAATTACAGTATGCTTGATGACTTGGTGCAATGTTCTATAACCATTTCAGTATTGGAGGTCCTCCAAACCTATCCAACTCAATGGAAATCCTTACTTTCCACCATGGGGGCAGTCAACCCAAATGATACTATACTCATCACATTTTATCTAGATTGTGGGTAACCTCATATCCCCACTTTGGTAGATTTCTAGATAACAATCAAGATTTGGAACATCATAGTTCATTGATGTATCATTGATGAAGGTGCATCCACATGCATCATGTCCCAGGTTGTATGGAAAAAAATTGGCTCCCCTGAGCTAATACCATCTTCCATCACTTTAAGAGCTTAGGATGGTCAACCATCTTCCCTTGAAGGGATTTTTCAAAATTTCCATGTTGAACTTGGGGGAAAAACCATCCTTATCAACATTGAGGTTATCGACACCCCACTTGATTACAACATCTTGTTTGGATGTAGCTACATGTATGATATGAAGGTCGTTTCCTTCTGTTTTTCGAACGATGATGTTCCCCCACAATGGGAATATCATCACTATCGACCAAGTTTCACATTACTATCCTAACCACTCATCCAAGATTTTCAGGTAGCCACAATGCTTACCCTTCCCAACATGGTGATCGCCATCCCATTATGGTATCTACACCCACCCGCGATGGTTCCTCAACCATCCCTCCCTTCCCAATCAGAGGAAAGCCCGATGCAGATTCACATACTAACTCTAACCACACCACCATCACCCCCACCGGTTGGCACCACTGCTATGGATGGGGGAAGAAGGAAGAATAAATATCCCACCACTCCACTTCCCCCATGATTTCAACCTCCTTGTGCACTTTTCCAGAGAGAGGGACACCCCACTAATATATGTCCCTCTCTCCCCAAATTACGCAATCTGATCCAACTCCCTCGAGCAACCACATCGTTCGCTGCTTCACCAAGAACACCTAGTACTACCATGAATTCCCATACTATAGGCAGTAAAGGGCTAGGAACCAAATTCACATGTTCCATCTGTTCAGAGTATGGTCACTACACTCATCATTTCCCTGCGCTACCTCAATTTCGACAGACGCTAACGACGGTATGCCAAAGATTTAAGAAACATCCCTCTCCACCCACGTTGTCGGGTATCCATGTCCCCGACATCCATTATTTCTCAACCTCAGTCAACAAACAGATGATGTTATCTTTCTCTCTTTGTGAATTGCTTGATCATTTCACATACCAGTTTCCTATGATCATTGAATATAGGCATCATCAGATGACCCTTATTCAAAATCATCCAACCACCTCATCTCTTGTGTTACAAGTGATTCCCCCTATTCCTTCTCCACATACTGTTCAAATCAACTCACATGAACCTGAGTCACTTCCCACCCCTCCATGGTTCATGGATAGACTGTCTAAGGATTTTCCCCCAAATCCTCCCAATTCCCCAGTTCATTTCCCCCAGGAAATATTACCCCCGACCACAGTTTATAACCCATAGTATCTGGATATTTGGTTTTTGTCAAGCACGCCATCGCACCATATTTGCGATCCCCCCTCTATGTATTCACCATATGAAGACAATCAAATGGTAACAGTCACCAATGTTACCTCCTCGAACCTACTATATTCTCTCATTTTCCACTACGACAAAGAGATCCTGGAGGAACTCATTACCCCTGATTTCCCTTGGAATACGCTCCATCATTTAGCACTTTTCCTCTCAATAGAGTTCTTTTTACTTCATGATCGATATCCCCAAGATCCTATAATCTTCTAAAACACCTCATAACACTCTCTCCAACTCACCAATAGTGTCAGTGAAAATGAGGTGGCATTATGGGCCCACCATCCATTTATAGGCCCTTTTTCCCAACATCCACACTCTGTTACAGGAGCTCCGAGTCTCTATTTTCTAATCCATCTTCAACCACGAGATCAGGGTCCCACCGCCTACACAGTCACATTCCACAGGTCACCATCTACACTTATCCCCAGAGGAGCATTTTTATCACATCACATTCAGGTACGCATGGTCATGTTCAAAATTATCAAATATATGTTTTATGTTCTTTATCTTCATATATTGTTCATGTTGGGTATTTGGTTTTAATATGTGGAGGTATTTGGTCATCGTAAACCAGTGCAACCCCTTCAGTTATATGATTTACACTAGCATGTAATCATTCCATATGAATATCAATTGCATCTCGTAGTCACACCCTCTGACATTTTCCTATAGGACCCTCACATCCGGCTCTGCAGTACTATCACCACTACTGCATTTTGGTACTGTCACCTAGTAGCACTCTCCCCCACATGAGTTTTCCCATTCATGGTCCCCATTGGCACTTTGACACTCATGCTAATTTCACCCCCCTAGGTATGGGAGTCTCGATAGTCTTACACATTTTCGAGAATCAACCACATACTCCTTCTCATCATTTTTTCTAGCTTTCCCAATGGACTCCCAGGTTTCCTCATCATGGTTCTATTTTGACTACACATCCGTAGTATCATTAACCCTCCATTTCATCCACAATCGGTTTTCCCATCTGTATATTTCCTCCCATTAATTTACCTCATACAGAAACTCACCCATGGGGCCCCCACCCTCCACCAGTTCTCCACGCAACTTGCGCCCTCACAGGCCAAGCCATCTCGCACTAGGGCACCCCTTTCTATATTTGTACACTCATCCAAAATTATTCATTATTTATTTGGTAATTGTAAAAAGCATTTGTTCCTTGCATTTACTTATCTTTTTTTCCTCACCCTTGACAACCTTCTTTTTCTGGCAAAGCAACCCATGTCTCCCTTGGTTAGGGCATCCACTATCCTCTATTCATGTTGACACCGTCCATAAACCCCAAGTATACCATAGTCCACTTACCCCTAATCTCTGAGTTTGTCCACTTTGTCACTCCTCTGGCACAATTTAACCCCACGTCTATCCGTCCCCCTAACGCTCGATATAGTTTCACAGTTGTTGTCAATCACCCTTCAAACATACCCCAACCAAGGGCAGTCTTGAGTCTCACCGCATCTTGACTTCGTTCATGTTCCTTATCAGTTCCTGATCTTATCTATTGGATTTGATGAAGCCCTTTTACTTCTTGGAGTCACATCTCCATTTCTGTTGACATCAACACAGTTTCCATAAGGACGATAGTATCTTGAATCTCATTACCTTTACAATGAAGAGTCTCAGATGACACAATGAGAACCATCATTGCTCTCTGCTATCATTGACCCTTTTTATAACCCTAATTTACACCAGACATACTTACCTGACATCAGGCCATCTCATGTTCCTTCTTTTCCAAGTTAGTACTAAACAACTCTTCTTAAAAACACCCTTTTTAAAGGCCCACGCACCCTGCTCCACTACAGCTTGCATGTACACTCTAGCTAACCCACTACAGCCTGCGTGTACCTACAAAAGAACGTAAAATGGAAAGTTGTTGACGAAACACACCATTTTGGGTAAGTTAACTAAACCTTTTGACCATGCATGGCCAGTCTTTCGACTAAATACCTAGCTCCTTCTAGCCTCTAAAAGAAGGGATAGGGGTCCCATTTGAAAAAAGGAAAAACATAGTAAAGAAACTCCACCTGAATTCGTATTCCCCTTTGCCCAAGATTCTACAACCATTTTGTGATTTCAATGAAGAAGAGAAGCAAGTGTGTTAGAATTTGGTGCATAGTAAAAGAGGATCCCATGACTAGATTCATGGAGTAGTGGTTGGCTTCATCATTTTAAGTTTCTTTAGTGAAGTTAATAATAAATAAGTACTTTTCCCGTCCCACCATATGAGGTTTTCATTGTTTATTGCATACATGTTGATTAAATATCTAAGCCATTAATCCATAGATCAAATGCATGTGGAGTTCTTTGTTTGTATTTTGTGAATGTAGGTCAGCCTTGGGAGGAGAGTTGCAGTCAAAGAGCGACCAAGCATGAAGAGGGATCGATACCAAACACTGGAAATAAGGTATGTTCACTTGATCTTCTTAACTGTGTATTTTCTTAA
>JZKD02S2100613.1:0-13252 GCA_000966675.3 Picea glauca | reverse complement strand
GAGATGGAGTGTTGTCTGAAGTCATGGTCTAACTGACCATCCATCCATCATGCAAGGTTCGTCATGACCATGATTGAGGACATCCATGATGAAGTCCTAGTAGGTTTCATTGCCAATAGACAAGTTTGTTGAGAGGGTCAAATGGTTGGATGACCACAATTCAAATGGGACACGATGATTGGATGTATCCAAGCCATACAATCCTCCATCCTCCATCCATTTTCCAAAATAAAGATGCTTATCAACCTAAATACTTATAATTGTAGAGCCAGAACAAAGAAATTGACACGTAAAGGTGGTTTCTAACTTCCAACACTGGTTGTCAGTGATGGTAATAGGATAAAAATTATCCAAAATGACCCTTTTCTGATGAAGTTCCAAGGAGCGAATTTAGCAAAAAATTGGGTGCCCATCATAGTTTCACGGCCTAAAGTTCCAAGGGCATAGTTCCTGCATGCCCTAGGGGTTTGATTGACCTAGAAACTTGAAAAATCCTTAAACACCCTAGAACTATTCCCTCTTTGGATTTTTTTGTTCATTGAATTCCAATGAGATTGAAATTTTCCAAACTATTTTGGATAATGAATACATTGCACCCACTGTGATGAAATTGTTATTATTGCATAGCATAAAAGATCAATGTTTTGGTCCTTTTATGTTTGGCCAAAACAATGGAAGGTAAAACTTGCAATTTTGGACAAAAATCCAATATTTGTTTTTCTTGTTTGATGAGATCGTTAGTATGAGATACCTGCACTGCACAATCTGAGTGTCATAAAGGTTTTTGAAGTCATTGAATTTGATTGTGCAATCATAATCTATAATTTTGGCATATTTAACAATGAAGTTCAACAAAATTGCCCTATCAAATTCCGATGATGGCAAATTGGAAGTGGGTCAAAATGTTGGCCTTTTATATAACTCCTATGACTAGGAAAAAAATTATCCAAAATTGCATACTTCTTGGCATATGATGTTGACAGAAAACGTGGTCTTGGGTCATAGCTCTACCTGATCAAAGTTTCGGGGCATAGTTCTCAAGGGTCTCACCTAACACATAAAAAATATAAAACACATCAGATCACGTAGAACTTGGATTTCTATTTCACAGGGTTTAAACAAGAATGGTAGTTTTGAGTACATTGTGGATAATCCTTATAAAATTCCTATGAGTACACCTTGTAGGGTGTCAAATTTATTTCATTTTGACATTAATTTAACGTTGAGAATAACGATGCAATGAAATGCAATTTTCTTAACCTTTTCTTTGGATTTTGGCAAATAAAATCTACTTTGGAGGCACAAATACATATGCAACACATCTCGGTGAGGTCACATATTGATTCGGAGATGCCAAAAAAGAAAACATTAAAAGGAGAAAAAACCCTCTATGACCATGTTCTAAATAAATAAGAGGAAAGTAAGTTGATAAAAAAAGTTGGAGAATGATAGTAAGAGAAAAGATTAAAGATACAACTGAAGTTAGCAAAATATATATGAAGAAAGATGTGAAAAATGATCTTACTTGACATATGAAGTTAATAAAAAATGAGTAAAATATTGCAATGAATTTGTATTTTGAATGAAATTTCATCATTAAACTATATACAAGATTCAATGTCAGTGCTCTTTTGAATGTTGATAGAATCCATGTATTTTTTTCTATTTGTCTTTGTTTGAATAATGGAATAGTGAGACAAGAAGTCTCATATGATGTTGAGGGCATGTAACAATTTCCTAAACTAAATAAACTTTCTAATGAAAAAGGTAATATACACAATAATATCCATCACCAATTTCATGATAGGACAAACATGAGAAAATGAAGTGATCTTATGATTCAAAGCCCTTATCAAATAGCTTATATATATTAATAATGGGTATGTGATGATTAGTGTCTAATTTTTATTGGTGAGAAAAAAACGAAAATTATCCAAAATGAAATAAAAAACTAACTTTTAAAATAGTTCAAAATAATAATAATATCATTCTCCATTTACAAATAATATTGATAATAATGAAATTATGAAAAATAAATACTAATAATAATGAAGTTATGAAAAATAAATACTAATTATAATGAAGTTATAAAAAAAGAGATTTTATGAAGAAATTTAAATATCTTTGAAATGAGCATACAAACCTCTTCTATAATTGTTTAAAAATATATATATAATTTACTAATTAGTGGAAGATTGTCAATATTCAAATCAAATGAGTATAAAAAGGGTTAAGTCTAAACATTCTACTTTTTGGATTTTTTTCGACAACTATTACTGAAATCCAAATTACAATTTTGCATTGCTGAAATTGCATTTTTGAATGCATAAATGGATTCAACACCCTGAAAAACCCCTATTTCACTTGGAATATACAATCTCCACCATTGATATTTGCAATTCTAGCAATTCTTCTAAATTTTTAGCAGATTTTGGGTAAAACTAATAAAAAAAATATGTTCGAAAAATATTCAAAAAGTGGAATGCTTAGACTACAACTATAAAAAGATTTGTATCTCGACATATGATATATGATGAGTGTTGGTGACTATTTAGCCATAGACAAAAATTGAGAAAAAAAGATTTTTCCTCTATCAAAACTAAATTGAATAAACAAGAAAACCATATCAAATAAACAACAAAATCATTAATAAGCACAATAATAACAAATAAAAGACATCATAAATATAATTTATTTGATGTTATTAAACCTTTTATTTATATATTTATATAAAGTGCTATAAAGTCATATTACATCAACACAACACAAAAAATAAACATTTTTCATTAATATAATAAATGAACATATCTTCAACGAAGTTTGAACATAACTCTTTTATAAATATCTTACGATCCTTAATATATCTTCTACAAAGTTTGAAAATGACTTCTTTACAATCACTTAACATATCCTCTATAAAATTTGAATATAACTCCTTAATAAATACTCATAACCACTTAACATTTCCTCTAAGAAATTTGAAAATTACTCCTACTAAATTACAATCACTTAACATATCCTCTATAAAATTTGAATATAACTCCTTAATAAATATCCATAATCACACAACATAATAAAAATATATATATCTTCCACAAAGATTGAACCTACTCATTTATGAATATTTTACAATCATTTAACATGTAAAATGAGTATTTTACAATCATTTAACACATCCTCTATAAAATTTGAATATAACTCCTTAATAAATACTCATAATTACTTAACTTAACATTTCTAAGGAATTTGAAAATGGCTCTATTTTTTTTGTAAGTTGGTGTTTTGTATTATCTTCTATCTTTAAAGATCAAAATACATGCAAAGAGTCATGATGTCGAAGTTGTCAATAAAGGAAACCAACTCTGGTACTAGGACTGAAGGACCAAAATTTACACCCATATAACTGTTTTGTTGTCTATTGAACAAACTGAGATTTGAAATAAGCAAAAAAAACACAGTTAAAGAAAACTAAGTATAAGAACAAGAACATAGAGCATAGTTGGAGAACATTATCATATGCCAGTTGAACTGCCTTAGCCATTGCGTTAGGGATGATCAGGCCATACTGGGACAACGACTCGCTTGAGAGGTCACGCATGATGTTGTTGACGTTGTTGGGGAATAGAGAACATATCATAAAGTGATTGGATTTTCTAATCCATCAGCTCTTGCCAAAACTTCAGGTCTGCCATTTTCCCTCTCAGTTTGAGGATCAACCATAATTGGTCCTCTAAGAACCGCACCAGATGTTCCTCAATGTCTTGTTGATGGGAGCTTTCCCTGCATTCTGGAAGTCTAGATCCTTTGCCATCCGCCAAGGTTGCAGAGGTAACCAACTCGTTTTGAACATTAATCACATAGTGTGACGCAGGAGCATAAACATTTTCTTGGCCAGGTTCTGGTGGCAAATCCTCCAATTCTACCACATAGCCCCATGACTTTGCCCCACATTGGATGTCATGAGAGTCCCTTTCCTCTGCACTCTCATCTATTTGCTGGTGTTCTTAGCTAACATCTTTGAACGATGGAGAAGGACTGTGACAACTGTTGGAGTAGCTACAAAATGTCCCACTGCCTCTACCCACTTCAGCTCTTTTGCAAGGCATGGTTTGAAGAAAGAGGAAGCCTAATAAATGATTGATTCTCAACCAAAAGACGCTCAAGGCTGAAACTAATGAGATGGAGATGAATTGAAAATTCTTTCCTTTTTCAGAACTTATGTGCACTTGCTGTGTGGAGGCCTTTCGAACTTTGAGAGTACTCATAATTTCATCCTGTGCAACTATAACCTCCACTGAAACATAAAGACCATTCATGGGTGTTGTACTGTGCTTAACATATCTAACCTCCATCATTCCATGTGATATTAAGTTTTCCATAAAACATATGCCCTAGTTGTGTAAGCTTGCGTCAGCCACCATCCTCGAAAGAAACAAAGAGCACCAGGTGGTGACGCTGAGGGCCATTCAACATGTTATCATGTTGATCATAATGACACCCCATCCGAGGGAAAATGACTCATTTAAAATTACTTAACATATCCTTTATAAAATTTGAATATAACTCTGTAACAAATACCCATAATCATTTAACATATCTTTCACGGAGTTTGAACATGATTTTTTTATAAATACTTTACAATCACTTAACACATACTAGCGTAAATCCATCTTAAACTCGGATCTATCAAGCATTAAGAAGGATGAAATTTCTTAAGGTGTAAATTTTGTTATCATTTAATTCCATGTTATGTATTAATTCTTTCATACTAAACGATAAAAAAGATTACACCTTAATAAATTTGATCTCTCTATATCTCCATATTTAATACCTTTAGAATTTTTTAAATATTATCACATACAATAGTAGTTATTTATTATTATTATTATTATTTTATTTTATTGTCACAGAACCTAACTTTACGTAACAACATCTTCCCATACTAGAATGTAAAACACATTACTACTCTCAATACAAAAATGACTCCTTTACAATCACTGAAAATATCCTCTATAAAATTTGAATATAACTCCTTAATAAATAACCTTAACCTTAATCACTTAAGCATATCCTCCATAGAGTTTGAATTAGAATATAAATCTTTAATAAATACCCATAATCGCTTAACCTCCATAGAGTTTGAGCATAGCTTCTTTATCGATACAAGTATTATGAATACTTTAATCCGCGGGCTTAGTTCGATATATTATTGAGAAAAGTCCTTAGACATCGTAACGTTGCGGAAACGTTGTAGGCTGAGACGGGAAACAGGGTACTAAGATTTCGTTACTTTTTACTTCGATTCTCATAAATCTATTCACCGTCACGAGAATAAGCGCTTGCAAGTTAACGAGCGTGTGAGTTTAGATGGAGTCCCACTCATTTTGAAATAATACTCTAATCTAACTTTTAGTGGCCAAGGCTGTTTTCACTCGTTCCTTTGCGTACGTAACCCTCAACCCATGGCAGTCACAAACGTAATTGTCAATCATTACAATACAATACTTTTGTTCCACATACTTTTCAATCATTACAATACTATACTTTTGTTCCACATACGTGTGCACCAAAGATGGTGCACACATATTTTTTTATTAAAATCGGTTGTCAGGTTTGTATGGCTCTTTGCATTCAATGGTTCACATTGAATGAAGGATGGGTGATAGGGAAGGGACCGAACAGATCTTCTCGTGAAGCTTTTATGTGTATATTATAACCATCCGTTTCACGTGAAACTTTGCCACAAGGATCTAAATGAGAAGATATTTATGAAGTGATTCACTTCCACACAATTTCTCATGAAACCTTGTCAACTTGTGTCCAAATCAAATATACTTTAAGGTGTTTGAGTTATATATATAACTCAAACACCTTAAAGTAAAGTATATGACAAGTCAATTTAACCTATTTTTCAATTTTCCTTTATTTAAAATTTGTATACATTCGCTTTTATTATCAATCTCATGAAGATGGGTTAAGGTGTATAATTTGTATATTTAAGTGTGGGATGGAGTGAAAATGTGTAAGTTAAGGGTAGTGTTGAAATTTTCATTGTGACCTTTACTTTTATGAGGATGAGGTAAAGCTATGTAATTTGGACAATGAAGGGTGGGTGCAGCGAAAATATGTAGGTTGAGGGTAGTGTTGAAATTTTATTTTCAATTTGAAAATTTTTGTCAATTTTGAACGTTTTTATATGTAGTTTTGAAAAAAGATAGTGAAAACTGAAATGGAGTAAATTTTCCAACCTATAAATTTCATTGGCTATTTTTTTTGCCCAATTACAAAGCTCACAGAAAACCCTCAAGTACTTTCCCTCATTTCGAGGTTGGTACTCAGGGTAAACCCTAGAATCTTTAGGGCACAAGGTCGGTCAACAACCGAGCTCAAAGCCATTATAGTAATATGCTCATTAAGAGCTCGACATGTCACTTGCATGATTGAATGTCGGCGAGAAGGATAATAATAATTCCTCCCAACCACCGTAGCTAATCTCAATTGACAATTTCACTGGATATACAACAACCTATCCATCATTTTCTTCTTTTAGAGGTGCCCCTTTAATTATTTTCTTGTTATAAGTATGCCCAACTTTATGGTTTTTTCCTCATAAGATGATTCTTATTTAATATTTATATTAATATATATTACTTTGAAAAGTTCAATATATTATTTAATATTTGGAGTAAGCTTGACCAACCCCTAATTAAGAAACTCTGAGAGTGGGCCATAAGTAAACACTTTTGAGGTCAAAGAACAAAAATCATTCCCAATAGTATCACATATGGCCTAGTAGAACTCACAATGAAGCCCATCCAAGTGTTATAGCAAATTTTTCTACACTCCATGCATCTTGCTCTTATGGCCTTCCATTTCCCTACGTGGAACTCATTTCCCCTCACTTCAGAGCTTAAAATACTCAATTTTTTACATGTATGCGACCTCCCAGTTATGCAACATGCGTACGTATGCAGACTACTTCATTACAACCCGTGTACATCGGGTTTGGTACACAAAAAACTAAAATTGCGTCGGGTTTCCATGCCATGTCACAAGATCTGTGATCCTTGACCTTCCATATATTGGAAACACTCTGAATCGACCCTTCAATTCCATTTGGAGGCTATAAATTGAGTTATATCCAAGCCTTGAGGACATTCAACACATTGTAGAGAGCAAAGATACTTTGGAGAAATTTCAGCTCAATCGAGTCTGCATCCCTTTGTCTTGAAAGTCTTAACTTCTTGTGTTCAACCCCCAAGCTCTTCCTATATTGTGATGGAGAACCTCATTGACTCCTACATGTGAGCTTGCCTTTGTGGAGGATTGAAGTGGTGGAGGCCCAGCTCGAGGGACTTAGTATCTCGGTTCCGATATGTGTTGTTACAGAAGTTTGTCACCTATGTACTTATGTTGATTACATTAATAGAAATACTCCTCCAATTGATATCTTGCAAATATTTATATTTCTTTCCATGGGTGTATTTGTTATGTATGTTAATGGATTATGCTGATTTATATGCTAACATTTTATATTATCACCACGTGCTTGCGTATCTTGGTTTTTGAAGACAAGTTGCAGGTATAACGCTTTGGGTCATGTGCTCAATGGTGGTCTTCTTCAGATGTCAAGCCAAGGTAGGATTCTAGCCTTCTCTTGTTAGCATTTCATTTAATACTACATGCTTGAGATTAGAGTTGATTTTTGGGTGTCATTCCATCTGTTGTGGTTTCCCCCTAGCCATAGAGAGATTTTCCTCATAACAGAATTGGTGACTCTGCTGGGGAGATCTCCTTTTTGGGGTATTGGGTGTTTTTCTCCTTTATTTTCTCTTTGTTTTCCTGAGTTTCTCTGTTGTATGTCACTTGACAACCTATATTTTCCATTATATCTGAGTTTCTTGGCTTAACCCTTGCCCAACCAATGTCTTCCTTGACATACGTGGGTTGTCCCTTAACAAGGTGCGTACATACGTGGGCTGTCTTCCTTTAGGGTGCGTACATACACGAGTTGTTGTTTGAATAGTCGCATACACAATCTCTTTAGTACGTTTGGATGAGTTTGGTGTTTGATGGGTGAGTTTTGTTGGTTTTTAAGACTTCTTGGGCCCCTTTTTTTACTGTTAAGTGCCTACAGAGTGATAGGAAGTCGCTTTATTGGTGAATCTTTTGGGCGAAATCTTTTCTTGTCATTTCTATCATTTGTTGTCCTTGCACACGAGTCTGGGTAGTTACTTCTTGGTATCCTGCTTGACTTGTCTCCTTTTGCTTGCAATAGGGTCTGCCTGCGAGGTTGTTATTCGATACTTACATTTTCTTTTCATTATATCGAAAATACATTTTTTTTTTTGCTTTCTTGCATTTTACTTATGAAATTTTCACTTTTGGCTACTTTACATTAGTTTTGGCATATGAAAGATTGCACTTCATTGAATTGTAGAGATTGTATCTTAGAAATAACATTTAGAAGCATACCATCTCATTGAAAATCAAGACTAGTACTTAGCAGTGTTTTTACATTTGATTCTTTTATACATGTTGAGTCATAATACCATCAGTGTCACGATCGCACCTCTTGAGTAAGCAGAAGCCATTAAAATTAATGTTGAATAATTAAAATTGATTATAAACGATTTTATATTTCATGGTACACAAACAAGTATAGGACCTAGGGCCTTGGAATAGGATTTGGTGAGTAAACTTCTCTAAGGCTATAAAATTGAATGTATGTGTCTAACCAGGAAGTGGTGAAACCCATTATATAATTAGTGTCCTCAGGAGGCTCCTCTCACATCGTAGTTAAGCATGAGGTCGCACAAAGTTGGTTGCAAAGATAGCCCTCTAATACCTTCTTAGCGTCAGAGATATTTCTGGGGTTCTATTCGTATTTGGGGGTCTTGATAGTGCCTTTATCTCCTTGAGAGGCGGTGCTTTCAAGATTTCAGTCTTTGCTACCCTGCCCATATGGTGGACCGAACTTGTGACTGCTCGCCTAAGCATTGGTTATATCGTCGTGACTCTAGTTGCTTGATATAGGTAACCACATAGGTTGCTTGTAGGGGTTATTATGCAAGTACCTTTAGTCAGATAGGGATAAAAAAACATAGACTTTATGGAGGATTTCCTCTTAGGAGGGATCTGACCGACTGTGCTGTGAAGCCTACGAGGGTCCTTATAACTGATTCTGACACCTCCACTCTATTGTTGCAGAGTCTCAGGCCCCTCTTGGGCGAGGCATACCTACTTTAGTTCGGGAGGTCCCTTTCAACTATCATATCCTGTTTGTGTGCATTTGCCTTTTGCTTTATTTAGGAGCGTGCTCTCTGATTATTAGTCTGCCTTAGGATTTTGTATTGTATCTCGAGTTCTAAGTCATCGTGGAGAAAGACCAACCTCCTCCTCGGTCTCTTCATCTTTTGAAGTTTCCACCGCGTCTTGATCCTTTACCGAAGTTAGCTTCTAAAAGGCATAGAGTTAATGAGCATGGTGCATATATCTCTACCTCCAAGGCTTGTGATCATCCTACCATGATTACTGAGTCAAATATGAGTGTATCGGGAAGCCCTTCGACTCCCCTATCCTCTATGATCAGTGGGGTCCCCTCAACTCCCTTGTCATTGACGGTTTGGATGTCAAAGGCTCNGTCTCAGATTGATGTAGCCACTTGATCTCGTGATTACAGTTTTTCATAGACTGTTTTAGGTCCAGAGCCTCCTCCTCCCCCATAAATGCCTTTGCATATCGATAAGCCAGAACCTCTGCCTCGTATTTGAAAAGGAGTACTTAAGTGCTCTGTCACAATCCTAATGCCAGAGTCACCCAAAATTAGTCGATTATCAAGGATTTGGGCCAAACCCCATGCACGATGTCAGCTTTGGAGGTGCTCCAGACGTGTCCTTCACAGAGGAATGCCTTGTTATCCACATTAGGAGCTCTAGACCCATGTGTCTCAAAGGTTATCAAGTTTGATGTATCATACGTTAAGCCTCACTTACCTTACCATGTGGCCTTCCAGATCCATGTGGAGTACATGAAAGTTATCATAAAGTGTATTGTAATTGATGAAGGTGCTTCAACATCCGTGATGTCTCTACCCTATTGGAAAGCCATTGGCTTTCTGCCCCTATCTCAATCCATGACCATGTTGACTACATTTGATGGGCGTTCTTTTATACCCCACATTATCCTTCCTGCTTTCCTGGTCCAGTTAGACAGAAAGACTGTGGAGGTCGAGGTAGAGGTGGTTGATTCGCCTCTTGACTACAATATCCTACTAGGGCGTAATTGGACTTATGTTATGACAACCATTGTGTCGTTGGTTTTCCGCATTTTATGCTTTCCTCAAGAAGGAAATATTATGATGATCGACCAATTGTCCTTTGCGCATATTGGTTCTAATGCATCGGTGGGACCTTCGGTCCTCATTATTGATAATTCTCAGCATGCAACTAAGAATGTTGGTGTTTGGATGTATTCCCCCTTGATGGGTACTTTTGATTTCACGGACCGATTGCAAATATTTATGCCATGTTTGGTGAGTCTTCATCATTGATGAGGTGCGTTCCTTTTCGTACTTCATATTTCAATGACCCTTGGACCCTACCTTCCCCGACTATATCGTACGAAGTTCATTCACACATCGGGGAAACGATGCCATTATCCACAGTAGAAGTTGTGTATCAGGCTATTGTAGAAGTTATTGTTGACCCAGATCCTTCCTCCTTGTGGACGAACAAGGTGGATCCCGTCTTAAATCCCATATGGGTCGTTCAATCATCTTGTTCACATGATTTCCTTGATGATACTTTACCTTCGAATGAATCCATATTAGAGGCCATGTCTGGTCCTGATAGGCATTGGGACAATATACATCATCGATCCTATTTTCTCCCAGATCTTGTTAGGATTGAACAGGATCAATTTAGGTCAACCCTAAGTGAGATGGTCGGTGACGTCGTGGTTCCGCTAGATATGCATGGTATTTATGCCAAAGAAAACATGGCGAATATTTCTCCTACTGTTGCAATCGATATCTCTCGAACCCCCGATAAAATTGAAAACGTATATATCGGTGTAGATTGTTCGCCTGAGGAAATTGAGATCTACACCGATCTCTTCAAGGAATTTCGAGATGTATTTTCTTGGTCATACGAAGAGATGTCAGGGATCGACCCAACATTGTCGAGCATGAGATTAAAACTTATCTAAATGCTAAACTTGTTCGACAACGTCTTAGAGCTATTAATTCTAGGAAGGCCCTCGCTATTAAGGAAGAGGTGGAGAAGATACTCAATGTTGGCTTCATCTACCCGGTTTCCTTGACCTAATGGGTGTCCAATCTTGTTCTCGTAGATAAAAAGCAAGGAACCGTTCGCATGTGTATGGATTTTAGGGACCTGAATAAAGCATGTCCTAAAGATAACTTCCCCACTCCTTTTATTGACCAGATTATCGACGAGTGTGCATGAAGCGAAGTCTTTTCTTTTATGGACGGATTTTCAGGTTATAATCAAATTCAGATCAAACCCGAGGATCAACACAAGATGAAATTTATTTGTCCTTGGGGTACCTTTACATACCGAAAAATGCCTTTCGGTCTTAAAAATTCCAGAGCGACCTTGCAACGTTCCATGACCTTTTCATTTTACGATCTTAAACATATCATCAAAGCTTACCTAGACGACCTCGCTGCTCACTCTCCCAAGAGGGTAGATCACTCGACTCACCTTCGACTGGTATTTGAGAGATTTCGTTATTATCGCATTCAGTTGAACCCTCACAAGTGCATTTTTTGCGTTAGGTCTGGTCATCTTTTAGGATTCATAGTTTCAGAGCATGGGATCATGGTGGATCCTATGAAGGTTGAGGCAACGCTTCGATTTCCTCCCCCACGCAACATTCGACAAATTCAGGGTTTACAGGGGAAGGCTAACTTCCTGCTTCATTTCATAATTAACTATGCCAATTTAACTAAAGGTTTCATGCATATTTTGAAGAAGGACACTCCATTCATATGGGATGAATGAACCCAAGAATCCTTCGATGCTCTTAAGAAAGCCTTGGTATCAGTGCCTTTACTGAAGCCCCCAGAATACAATAGAGACTTTTTTTATTTATATCATCGTGTCTGAGGGGATGATTGGTATGGTACTTGTTCAGGAGGATGATGAGCTCCATGAGCACATTGTCTACTACCTTAGCTGAAATCTAGTTGGTCCTGAACTCAAATACTCTCATGCAGAGAAGCTAGCCTTGATCATTGTACATGTGGTTCAGAGATTACGACATTATATATTACTCTGCAAAACTACCATGGTTGCGGATATCAATCCATTTCAATACGTCCTTACTAGGCATATCATATAAATACAATAAATGGATTGTTATTTTGCAAGAATTTGATCTTGATTTTGCTTCTGCAAAATCCAAGAAATCGCTAGTTTTTGCAGAACTGATGTCAGACTTCCCTAGGCTGGATGAGGATATTTTTCATGACGATTCATTCATGAATGAACATGTCTTCCTTATCTTGTCTTCGGACCCCTAGTACGGATATATTTTAATCTACGTTCAAATCCTGAAGCTCCCCCAACATCTTTCGAGAGACGATCGATGACGTATATGTCATCAAGATAAAAAATACCTTATTATTGGTGACACTTTGTATCATCGAGGGGTGGATAATATTTTACATCGGTGCTTAAATCACAAGGAGGTTGAGGTTGTTCTCAATGACTGTCACAGTGGGGCGTGTGGTGGTCATTTATTCAGGATTGCGACAACCCAAAATATATTGCGAGTCGGTTATTTTTGGTCGTTAATTTTTAAGGATTGCATTGAAGCAGTTAATAAGTGTCACCCTTTCCAGGTGTTCACTCGAAAAATGCCCTCGCACCCAACCCCTATTCAACCAATCATCACTGTCAATCCCTTCACCAAGTGGGGGTGGATTTTATGGACTGCAACCCATCCTCGGTTGGGGGGCACCAACATATTATCGTGGCCATGGATTATTTCACTAAATGGGATGAGGCCAAGCCTACCGTTGAATCCGATGGTAAGACTGCAATTTTTTTTAGATTCAATCAAATTATCACCTGGTTCAGAATCCTAAGAGAGATTGTCACTTATCATGGCAGTCACTTCGAGAATGAGATGATGACAGAGTTGGCATCAAAACTGGGGTTTACACATGATCATTCTTCCCCTTATTATCCCCAGGATAATGGAAAAGTAGAGGCTATGAATAAAT
>JZKD02S2100602.1:37921-48381 GCA_000966675.3 Picea glauca | reverse complement strand
GGGATACAATTTTTGTGAAGAAGGCACTCGTCCCTTGGTTAGACATGCTTATGGAGAAAATACTCGAACTCATCAGTGTAGATCCCAAACAATGTAGGTGAGAGAGGACAACCTTGCTTCACCCCAATGGTGCTCTTGATGAAGTCTGAAACTTCGTGAGCTGTGTGGAGTCTAGCAAAGACAAACCTCAACCGTAATAAGAATATTGGAGATGCAAATGTCTCCAAGCCTATGGAATAAGGCCTCCGTTGGGACGAAGTGCACTGCTTTTTGAACATCAACGAAGAAATTGAAGGCTTTTGGAGAGTAGTGCCTCACCTACTCCATGTTATATCGAAGTGTGAGAATATGACTAATGCTTTGGTTCTTTGGTTTGAAACCTGTGAAAATCCCAAGCCCAAGGTGACTAAAGTCCTTACGATCTCAATCAACCAAGTAGATTGTTGAATTTCATTATTGCAGAAATAAATTTGAGACCATAGCATTAATCACGCAATAGTTGGAAATCAAAGAGCGAAAGCATAAAATCAATTACACACATACAAATGTAATTACTCCTTCAAATCTAGCTTTTCATTACTTCAAAAAATTTACAAGGAAACCTCCACATGCTACCAAAAAACAACACTGCATGGACACCAAAAAACACCGCGAACTGAGTAGAACAACCCGCTGGGAGAGTTCGACCTATTGTATGACTTTATAGACCTCTATATGGTCATGCCCATATGGTACTCTCCGTACAATTGTATTGACTTCTGTACAACTTCAAGAAACTATTACGTATGCTATACAAAACTTTACGGGACTGGTGCATGGGACTGCGTGTTGTAGGAAACATCCCTTTCCTAGCTGCCTGCTCTCTCTCCCTCTCTCTGTTGCTCAACCTGCTCAACTGTTCAAGTGTTCTTGTGTGTTTGAACTCTCTATCTTGGCCTGTCTTTATAGTTTTCGCTGAGATCAAAACCCTGATCTATTTTTCAGATTACTCGTAGTCTAAGTCATGCATGCATGAAATACACTTTTTAGACTCAACTGCTAAAAATAAGACATTCACTTTTTAGCTCAAGTGAATTACAAAATAGAATTTACTTTTCGAAAATAGAATCACTTTTCAAAAATATTGCGAACTACTTCTCGCACGTTCAAATTGAATTTGTGCCGAACTTCTTGTTCGACCTATAATTCTCAACACTCCCTCTTAGTGAGGAGGAAATTATGCACCAATCCAAGTCAGTCTCTGAATGTCTCAAACTTCCCTCTTGTCGAGGGTTTGGTTAGAATATCAACTACGTGCCCCTCTTTTGGAATATACTGGAGTTTCACTGCTCCCATCTAAATCCTGTCTTGTATGAAGTGATCTCTGTTCTCTGCTGAGCTAAGTGCCATAGAACTCTACTTCTTGCTAAACTAGGATATTGTTGTTGATCCCAAGCTTAGACAACATCGTAAGGTGCTCTTCCTGTCTGCTACACTAGTTTCCCGATCTAAATTTGTATACACTTGCAACTTCACTTCACTATCTCCAAGATATCTCAGGCCATACTCCATTATGCCCCTCAAATAACTAAGCACATGTTTTGCTTCTTCTCAATGCACTTGCGTTGGCTCCAGTATGAACTGACTCAAGGTGTTCACTGCAAAGAAAACATGAGACTCCTTCCCACATACTTTAATGCCCCGAGGTTGCTCTGTGTACCCGACGACTGGAGCAAAAGTCTCCTTGTAGTCCACTCCCTCTCTCTGGGAGAACCCTCTTGCCACAAACCTTACTTTGAAATTCTTAATGCCACCATTTGCACCATGCTGGATCTTGTAGAGCCATCGTGAACTCACAATTGACTTGGCACTTGTCCCAAACATCATTCTTTGTGATGGAGGTGTACTCCTCCACCATGGCATGCCTCCATATCTACTGGTCTGCTGCCTCTTGAAAACTGGAAGGCTCGAAATCTAGAATGTTGTTCGTTAATGCCATATAGTCTGGAAATTTCTACGGAGGTATGCTGTCTTTGAATGTGCTCTTAGGAGCCTCAACTAGTGTTATTAAAATTGGCCCGATCCGACAACACTGGCCCGCTAGACCGACCTTCTGAGCAAAAACGGTCGGATCGGCGATCTGGAACCTTTTTGGGCCAGTTCCGTATCGAGCCGTTCGATTCTATACGGAATTAACCAAAAAACAGAACTGACCGATTCCGTACAGTTCCCTACAACACCTGTATGGCGCACTTAAAGGGGCGGATTTCAAATTTTTTTAGGAAAAAAACAAATTTTAGGTTGAGGGTAATGGTAATGAATGTCACTTTCATTTTCATCCTTTTACTTAAATTTTTAACATTACCATTAATTGTTTCAGGATGTTTGAGAGTGGTTCCAACCTCATTGAACTTCATATGGAGAAAGTAGAATTTTAGGTCTTGTTGCCGCCTTATACACACCTGGGCTAACGTGGAAGAAACCTTCAATCCACTTGGTGTGTCCTTGGGGGCAAGTTTCGAGTCAAGGTGCTGTCACCTGATCCTCAACTCCTCTGTCTAGGCTAATTCCTAGCGAAGCCAAGGGGGGTAGTCCCTATAAAAATAATGTAAGGCTCTTTTAAACTAAGAAAAGAAAAAGAACTACTTCTAGGACTTTATTGCTTTAATAAAACAAAAGGCATTCAACCCTTAACATTCATCATTTGAGATAATCACATAAACCATTTGTCCATAAGCATGTGTATATCAAGTAGGATACAAGATCTGCAAGATTAATGAAATTAGTTAGACAATTGCATGAGTGAAGTAAATTGCTCACATACATAAAGATAAACCGGTTGTACCCGTGCCTTAAAAGGAGTCGTGGGCAATTGTTGATCACGTGTTTTATTAAGGTAAATTAAAGGTAGATTAATGAGATAATATGTGGCCTCTTTAGAGGCTAACTCTTTGTTTGGAAACTTGCAGAGAACTTACCGAAACCCAAGAGGTCTCACCAATAAGTTCACTAAGGGTGCCAGATGTCAAAAATGGGTGGGAAACCAGGTCTCAAGAGGGTCCGCCTTACTTCACAGATTCCCCTTAGGCGTTTTCCCGCGCATTGAGCTAACAACTTCAGAGATTTCCCTAATTAAACTACAGAGAAGGTTTTTGACTTTGCAAGATTGAAAGAGATAAACTTTGTAAATAACTGAAAGATATGCTTTGCAAGAAACTTGAAAAGTGGAACTTGCAAGAATTATTGCTGAAAGTGGAAAATAAACTCTAAACTAAACATGCGTAAAGATTGAAAGTATTTTTTAGACATGCATGTGAAATGTGAGTGTCATGTGTGTTAGATTTGTTTATGCTTGTATTGCGTGTTTTAGATCAAAAGATGAAACTTGCACGGAAAGAAAAATAAAACCAAACCACGACACACAAATCCCCCTAATGGGGATGGAGAAACTGGGCACAAAAGGGCCCGCTTTTATTAAACCTATTACAATGAGAACTAAGTTCTTTTTGATCTTCTTCTTAGAAACTTGGATCCTTATAAGCTTTGGATCTTAAGAATTACAAGAAACTTAAAACAGAAAGAGATTTTTTGATGAAGTAGGAAACCCCTGGATGCTCCGAAAGCCATGATTTTGCCAAAATCAACGGAATCTCCCCTTGTGCCTGTTATTTCTACAAGAAAACAACAAGCAATTAAAACTAAAAGATGACCAAAAACACTTTAGAAGTGTCTTTGGTCAACTCACAAAAAAACAAAAATTGACTAAGTAAAATTTATGCTAAAACTTGTAAATTTTTAGAGATTTTGGGGCTGCCTTTTAAGACAGCAAATGAAAGCACTCTGAAATTTCCAAATAAAGAAATGAAGCTCAATCAATCATACCCCTTCAAGCCTTTATATTTGAAGAAAATAAACTAGCAATAAAGGAGCTTTTCTTAACTAGATCTAGCTTTAGATAGATGAAAATAAATGCCTAGATCTAGATACTTTGCAAGCAAAAGGAAACTAAGTTAAACTTTGGATTCAAATCTAGCTTCTTATGCTTGCATAAAGGAAGTAACCAAATAACTTTTGAAGAATGCGAGAGGGAGAAAGGAAGAAACTCTTTTTTCCAAGAATTGAAAAATATAGGCTATGGAGTCCTCAATGAAGAGTAGAGGGAGCTTTATTCTTTGATAATCCTGGACAAATGAAGGTTGAAACTACAACCATTCAATCCTCCAAGCTTGAAGAACTTGTAAACAAATGCACTTCAACCCTGCAAACACTAGTAAAGAAGGTTTCTCCTACATAAAACAAAAACTCAGATTTGCATGTTAGTTTACCCCAAAAAAAGACATGCAATTTAAAAGTTTGTGAGTTATAAGAAAAGAAATGAGATTAATCAAACTAGATTTACCTCACTCTACTGTATGGCAACATACTTTCAAATCCTTTGCAACAGATATACAAAATTGAAGCAAAGAATACAGATTACGTCACAACCATAGCATAAGATTCAAGCATCCACACATAGCATCAACATCGATGGAACTCCAAAGTCTCTTGATTCAATCTTAGAAATGAAAATATGATACAATGTGTATACGTCTTCCCAACAAACTCCAACTAAACAATGGAGGGGTCGACCTTGGTTAAATAACAATAGAGGTGACAACTCCAATGAAGGGATGCACAAGTCTAAGAGGAGATGCGTGAGGTTAAGGGAGGGATGCGTGAGGTTGAGTGGAGGTGTGTGGAGTGAAGTGAGGTGGAAGGGTAGTGGAGTAGGGTGAAGGGTGAGTGAAGTGAGGATGAGTGGGGTGAAGTGGAGGGGTGAGGAGTGGAAGTGGAGTGGTGAGGGCGAGTAGGAACCTTGGGATGTGCGCCATCCCTTTAGAATGCACCATCTCATCAAGTGGGGTCGAATCCCTATATTGGGATCTCCTCCACGCCTTTCTACTCAAGTGAAGTCGCCTCCATCTCTTCTAAACTCGCCTTGGTCTTCAGTCAATTGGGGACAAAGAAAAAACATGTTTCTGACATGTTCCCCAACTTCCCTAAAAAATAGGGATTTAATTAAATTACCCCATTTTCCGTATTTTTCGAGTAAATTTCATTTTTTTAGTGAAAATAATCTTTTTTTTGTCTCGAAAGAAGGAAAATAGGGGTTTACATGATACTCTGGACTGGAAAACGACCATAAATATGACATCTGATGATGTTTGATGCCATATTTTTACAACTTATTGCTTTACAATTAAAAAATTCCATTTTGCGGGAATTTTACTTTTTCACTGAAACATTAAAAAGAACCTATCAAACCTAGCCGCAATTTCCATATGACTCAATTAAGATGACCTAGTATGAACTCATATACATTCAAACACTAGGGATTGGTTATACTATGCCAAGGCCTAACCACCAGCACATACTCTAGCTTTGGAGTTAGTTTGTTGAGTGAAAAAACTTAGAAATTATTAATCGCCCACATAGGTAGACAAAATATAATTAACAAGTGAAAAAAACACTCTAGAGTACATGCTCGTACCTAGGTCTTAGGTGGCCAATAGACTTTTACAATATTTCATACTCAGGTCATTTATTACAATGATGGAAATGCGGAAAAAGGTGGTCTTTTGAAAGACCTGCTGAACTCTGAACTCTGTCATATGAGCACTGACTGCTCAATCTTTGGCGGCTCATCATGAAATCTAGCTTGTGCAAACTGGTGAATAACATGTCTCATTCAAAATTCAACAGACTTAACAGTTTTCAGGATTTCAAGATTTGCAAGATTGCAACATTTCCATTGGATTCTATCATGTATGAGGGTATGGCACTGAGATTTGATCAAGAGCACAAAGCCCTCTATGTACGTCAATGTTGGTGACATTGATTGTTTGATTCTTCTGTCATGACCCTAGTAGAAATGTACCCTTCACTCAAGTAAAATCACTTATTAGGCATGTTATTCTTTTTATATCTCAATTTAATGCTAAGAGGGTGACACTGATGATGAGGATCCTAATATAAGTAATGATCT
The DNA here is from genome assembly GCA_000966675.3 of Picea glauca. Classification (NCBI taxonomy): domain Eukaryota; kingdom Viridiplantae; phylum Streptophyta; class Pinopsida; order Pinales; family Pinaceae; genus Picea; species Picea glauca. The sequence continues at coordinate 42,377 of JZKD02S2100602.1, read as the reverse complement.
TGAAGATATGTAGTTAATTGTTGTAGCATGAATTTTTTTGGACTCTAGAGTCCATTTAAGGCCTCGTTGTTGATGTATTTTGGTTCAAAGATGGATTGCACTCGATGCTATTTTGGTTACATGCACTGTTACTTGCTATATAAATGAAAAACTTTGCATATTTGTGTATAAATGGTTTGGATTCATATGGATGCACATAAATATATATGTTTTTTTCAAAATTTGAATATTTAATGTAGTTTTTGGTCAACTGGTTTTTATCTCCGGTTTTTGACCTGTCCGTTCCTGTTTCGCTTTTTTGGGGTCGACTGGTTCGGTCTGGTTTCTGGTTTTGATAACATTGGTCTAAACATGCTCCTAAGCATCCCTCAATGTTTGACTTAATCATCATGGTCTCCTGATAGAAGTGCAAGGGGCTACCATCTCCCCTTCTCCACTTGAAGGTTGTTGTATTGCTCTAAAAATCACTAGTAATCCTAGCTCAACCTTCGGAGCTTCTTGCTCCTCATCCTCTATCACTGGGCTTAAAATCTGCTTAGACCAATGCTTGCTGCTTGGGAAAGCAACCTTGGCATGCTTTCCAAGCGTGCACGGTCTACATACACCGTGCTGCTCAACGATGAACTCTGGAAGACCTATGATTATCTCCCTTAGAATAAGCAACGCCCTGTGATGTAGGTGCCCCATCCTCTTGTTCCACAACTTGCACAAACTGCCACTGTTATGCACTAGGGCTCAAATAGGTTCACCCTGCAACCTATACAAATTACCTTCTCTAACCCTTATTACATGAGTTGTAGTTGGGCTAGATTCCTTCGGTTTGATGAGGACTTGCTGGTTCTTGAACTCCACTACAAAGCCCTTATCCTCCATCATTGAAACTGACAAGTTCTTCTTGAGACCTGGTACAAACAAGACATGGTCAAAATCTAAAGAATTATTTGACTTGAGCTGGAAGGGAATAGTACCAACTCCTGCTATTGGGTACATCACATCATCACCAAGCTCAACTTGTATTCCTGAGTCTTGCTTCTTTAGACTAGAAAATAACTCTCGGGATGAAGTCATATGTCGAGATGCCCCACTGTCCACATACCGCGCATTCCTTGGAATCGTGTTGGTAGAAAGGAAAGATACCAATGAGAAATCCTTCACGAACTTGGCAACAAACTCGTTCATCTGAATTTCTGCAGAGGATGCTACCTATTTCTGCTGTTGCTTCCCTTTACCCTTCTTACCTGGACACTGTGATGCGTATTGACCGTGCTTATGACAATTGAAGCACTTGATTTTACTCAAGTTCTTTTTTCCTGGTTGCGAGGTTAATTCCTCACGCTTTCCCTTACCCTTGTTCGGTCCTTTACCTTTGCCCTTATTTGAGTCTTTGACTAACCAAATAGAGCTAGGTTCTCTTCACCATCCTCCTTGCCGTCCTTTGACTCCCTTTGAGTCTCCTCTTGGATATAGTCATCCCAAAACCTCTTAAAGTCATGAAGGTTTTCTCGTGTGCAGATACCTTTGACAAATGGTTCCCATGAAGCCGGGAATCCATTTAGTGCCATGTTCACTGACTTTGCATTTTAAACCTTCTCTGCAACTGCTGCAAGTTGATCACGAATTTGTGTGATCTTGATATGGTAACTGGTGATTGTGTCTGACCTGGTCATGACTACGGATCCGAGTTCGTTTTGAAATATCATCTTCCTTTTTATGTTCTGACTCTGGTAGAAACTAACCAGGGCATCAAGCATCTCCTTCGATGTCTTCTTCTTGAATGTAAGAGGGATCGAAGGATCCTTTATGGAACCTGAGATCATCTGCTTGGCCTTCACTTCCCTCTTGTTGTGAGCTACCAACTGCTGCGGATCTGTAAGCAGAGTCACAACGTTCTTGATAATATTCTAGATATCATTCTTTTCTAGTAAGAGTGTAACCCTCACCTTTTACGATAAGAAATTCGAGGCACCATCCAATCTATCCTCAAACCTAAGGCATGTTGCTGCCATCTTTGAGATCTACTGCAAAAACTCCCAAATCTGAAAATAAAACTTTGAAACCCTCTCACTGTTGCTCCTTCTTCCCTATAATTGATTTATTGTTGCAAATTCTAGAGAATCTCAATCAGAGTAATAAGCTTTGATACCATGTGAAAATCCCAAGCCCTAGGAGACTAAAGTCCTTATGATCTCAGTCAAACAAGTAGATTGCTGAATTTGATTTTTGTAGAAGTAAATTTGAGACCATAGCATCAATCACTCAATAGTTGGAAATCAAATAGCGGAAGCATAAAATCAATGACACATACACAAGTAATTACTCCTTCAAATCTAGCTTTTCATTCGTTCAAAAAACTTACAAGGAAACCTTGACACGTTGCCCAAAAAACAACATTGCACGGATACCCAAAAACACCCTGAACTCAGTAGAATAACCTACTGGGAGAGTACGGCTTACTGTATGACTACACAGACTACATGATCATTGTAGAGGGCAATTGTATGGGTTAACATTTACTGGGGTAAAGATCGACAGGGAAATTTGGTGGGCCAAAAGGTTTCAGGGTAACGATGAAGGGTTGCATGCAATTCACATCTCCTTTGTGAGACGAAGAGGCCTTTCTTGTGGCTAAGAAGATCGTGATAGTACTTTTGAAGGATGGGGTAGGATCTGGGGTTATGGATAAGGTTGTGATAGAGATAGCTATGATGGGCTTTGCAGTGATTGTCATACTACCGATTCCTAGGGTTGGATTCATGGCTGGTGGGGCAGAAAGCAAGGTTGGTAACATGGGGTTAGGAGCTAAGGGTCGCATCCGAAATGGCCAAGGAGAGATGATCATATTTGAAGGATGCTGACTCGAGCAATGAGAAAAGGGAGAGGGGAGGAAGTACTTGTTTGAGGAAGGAAAGAAAGGCATCCAAATCTCTATTATTGAACAAATGAGTGGTGTGATGGGGGCCTGGGGGAGGAGGGTAAGTATGGGGGGAGTGGTCGGCTTTGAGAGAGAAGGATAAGAGGGTGTGGTCAACTAGAGGGATTAGGGTAATAGAGAATTGGTGGATATATGGGTGGAGATCCTGGTTGGCAAGGACATAGTTGACCATGCTAGCCAAGGTGCATGAGACTCGCTAAGGTGAAAAATATGCTCGCTGTAATATGTAAGGGGTTGCAATGAATCATTCAATGTTCTATGGAGATACATTGAATCTAGATCAATCTAGTGTAGGCAAGGTGCATCCACGAACCTATCGTGAGGTGGGATATGAAAGCCTTTGTTGTGGGTGTTAAGTCCTCCAATAGGATAATCTAAAGATGAGTATCGAACAATATTAGCATATAAATCCTAGTAAGGGTCCTCGTCTGAATCTTTATGTAAAGAAAAACGTGAAGAAGTAGGAGGGAAGTAACATGCTGCAGTGTAGATGTCTTCCGGAACAGGGGGCAAACCACAAAATTAGAACCACATGAATCTAGCATAATCATCCGATGTGACCATGGTGACTCTACTTAGGAGTGAGTCCTTGATCAAGCAAGCATTTCCACTTGAACCTCGAACACTGCTTGAGCTCTAAGTCTCCTTTCTACAGATTGATAAGCAGTGATATCCTAGGTAATTTGTAATGGCCCTAGCAAGGTTCTTGTGGGTCTTGGTCAAAACTAGGATATGTGATGGTCTAAGATCATCATAAATTGAACCTTGTGAAGGTCAAAAGATTCTATTGCAATTCCAACATCCAATAGAGATCCCTGACACCCTGCACCATCACCCTCCCAATGATGGTGTCATTTGGTAGGCCTGTGTCAGGCCCAACATTGGGCGGGGGGTGGGGAGTTTCTAATGACCTCCCTAAGATCTCTAATAATGGCTCGTTTGTTGGCCTTCTGAGCTGCGACAACCTGTTCCCAAACTGTTTTAGCTCTATGACCAAGGATCTCATAAGATTGACACCAAGAAAGATCTTTTGGGGGAAGGAAAAAAGATTGCACTTAGTTCAAAGGGCTTGCAACCTATCCATCAAGGATCGAAAATGGAGGAAGAATGTGGAGTTAGAGACAAACCACATGCTTTCAGGGGAACTTTGAAAGGCCCAAGGTATCTTGAAGAGAGGAAACTTTGTTTGCATGGGGTTTGTTATCCTCTATCCTAGGGATAACTAAAGAGATTTTGTCTCGAGGCCCACATATCCTAGACATGGAGTACCGAGAGCCATACGACTTGAGCCTGGCCCCGAAGGGCCCATCTTTTCTTCAGTGCATCCTATCTATGAGAAACAACAACATCCATCCCACCAGCGTGATCTTGAAGTAGCAGTGGGTCTTGCTCCGTGAGGTAATGAGTCCGGGTATCATGGTATGTTTCACTCTGATTTTCGTAGCATTTGAATATGTTGCATTGAACTCTCCTTTATTTCATAACGTTTGCTTGGAAATTATGCTCTTTAACTTGTTCATTCCT
>JZKD02S2100602.1:22559-34329 GCA_000966675.3 Picea glauca | reverse complement strand
ACTTGGGGACGCTCCTAGCCTGATCAATCACCTCCTTGATGAAGGAGGTTTTCCCCATATCCTTGAGCATCAAATCAATACAATGTGCAGCACATGGAGTCCAAAACAATGAACGATTCCTCGCCATAAGCAACCTACCAACAACCACATAATTAGCTGCATTATCTGTTATGATTTGCACCACATTATGCATGTCGATCTTTTGGATGAACGCATCCATCAACTCACACAACAATGTTGCATCTTTCACATGTGCTGATGCATCTATTGATTTGATAAACATGGAACCTCTAGGACAATGTACCAAAAAATTGAGAAGGGACCTACCCTTCCTATTTGTCCAGCCATTAGAAATCACTGTTCATTCAAAGATCTCTGATGACTGCTTGAACCTACCAATCTAGAGTTGATGTCCTTCTTTTCTTCTTGAAGAATTGGCTCCTGCAACTCCTCAAAGGTAGGGATTTTATACCCTGGGCCAACAACAACAATGGCATCAAACATCGGTTGCCAAAATGGATTATTCTTGGTGATGCTGAGAGGTATGTCACTCTAGAAAGGACACCTCCCCACAACCCTGTCTGCTTCTTTCTTTTCCTTTTTTCTTCAACACTGACTTGATGGAAGGCTGTGCTCCAGGGGTGGTTTGTGTAAGAAAAAAAGGTGAAAACCTCCCGGTACTTGAATCTGTGGAGCCCCTCCCACTACACTGTCCCTCTGGCGTAGATGTCGCTGAACTTCGAAATGAAAGTTCGACCTTCCTTGCTGCTGCGTCATTTTTCTTTTTATCCTTTGCTTCAAGTGAATCAAATGCAATTCTCATAATCTCCAGGTTTTGCTACCACAAACTTCAATATCATGCCCGGGGATTTTAGCTAAATGATATTTCAACCTGCAAATCACTCCTGACATATTCACCCCACAGAGTTTGCAACTCAATAGTTGTCGGTTTGTCCCATCTTCAGGGATCCCATACACCCAAAATGGATCTAAAGGCTTCAACATATTTTTTGATGAAATTGACAACTTCAAGATTCAACCCTAAGGCACAGAAAAACGAGAAAACAATATGAAACCCCCCTAGAAAAAAATAACAGCCCATTGTTAAAAAAAATCAGACCTCTAGATTATATTATTAGCAATGAAAAATGACAATAAGAGGGTGGAGAGAAAATTAACAACAAGGCTCAAGCTTGTTGTCCCATAAAAAAAACATTACATTGTTTTATGGGCTTGAAAATCATGGCAAAATGACCAAAAAAAACCCCGAAATGTAGGCAAGCAAAGAGGCAAGCAAACTTGCAAAAATCTATGGGAAAAAAGCATTAACATGGAGGGATTTAGATACATACCTATGAATGGAAGATTCAACACCGATTGGCAAATGAAATTGAACCCTTGCTCCACTTAAAAATCCTCGATGGTGATGATAATGGTTTTTCACTTGCCTCCACAATGATTGAGGAAGACCACAAACCCTTTTCCTTCCTTCTCCAACAACAAACAAGTGAAATGAGCAAAAGAAAAAGGGAAAACCATGTTTATCCCCATGGCCTGGGTGCGCCCCACGACTTTTACCTTCGACTCACGAATTTTACCAAAAAGTCGCGTAAATGACAAAAAATTGCGATTTTTAAGGGCCGATTTTTCGGGAGGCAGAAAAAGTTGTGACTTTTTGAAAAAGTCATGATTTTTCGGTGATTTTTTCAACACTGGTTTTGAAAGTCCATATTGCTTGCCTCTTATTATTATTTTTCATGGCTCATAGAACAATCTAGAAGTTTATTTTTTTCTAGAAGTGTTTAATGATCAACACCGCCTCTTATTATCATTTTTCATGGCTCATTTAACAATCTAGAGGTTTGTTTTCTTTTACTAGCAAGCTGTTTTTTTTCAAACAGTGTTTGATTTTCATTATTTTCTTTTTCTTTTGCCCTAGGTTTGAAGTTTGAAGTTGAGTATTGCCTTGCTGATATGTCGACTTGTTTGGACCGATTTTGGTAGTATGGTGAACTTGAAGATGGGGCAAACTGGAAAATATTGTCTTGTAAAATATGTCTGTAGCAAATGACAGGAGGGGTTAACTGGTTGAAGTACCACTTGGCTAAAATCCTAGGGCATGATGTTGGGATTTCTAGTGCATCAACTCCAGAGATTATGTGAGCTGCCCATGATGCTATTTATGAAAATGATAAAAGGAGCAAAGAGGCGGCTACTACCAAAGTTGAACCTGTCATCGATGGAGTGGCTAGATTTTCAAGAAGCACATGAAGATTTGAGGCTCAAGAATTGAGAGGGACCCCCAAAATTCACCTTCTATGAGGACCTCACCTTTCTTTGTTCCAAGAATCAGATATGGGGCATGACCTTATATCCGATCAGTGGTTAAAAAAAGGAGAATCAAGAAGCAAATAGGGTTGTGGGGAGTTGTCTTTCTTAGAGTGACATACCTTTGAGCATCACAAGAACAATCCATTTTTTCGGCCATTGTGTGATGCCATTGCTATTGTTGGCCCAAGGTACAAGTACCCTACCTACGAGGAGTTGATGGGGCCAATTCTTCAAGCAGAAATGAATGAGATCAACACTAGATTGGAGGACCTAAAGAAGTGATGGGAGGGTATGCACAATGATGTTCGATGGTTGGAAATATGGGAAGGGTAGGACCCTTATTAATTTCTTGATACATTGTCCTAGTGGTACAATGTTTATTAAATATGTCAATCCATTAGTGCATGTTAAAGATGTGACATTGTTGTGTGAGTTGATGGATGGGTTCATCTAAGAAATTGGTTTGGAACATGTTGTGCAAATCATAACAAATAATGCAACTAATTATGTGGCTATTAACAAGTTGCTAATGGAGATGCACCCCACATTGTTATGGACTTCATATGCTTCCCATTGTATCGATTTGATGCTTGAGGATATGGGAAAAATATCCTTCATCTAGGAGGTTATTGATTGGGCTAGGAACATTGAAAAATTCATATATAACCATGCATTTATTCTTAGCCTCATGAGAAGGTTCCAAAGAAATAGGGAGTTGTTGTGTTCTACAATTACATGTTTTGCTCATAGCTTCATTTCTCTTCAGTCTATGCTCCAATGTCAGGTTGAGTTGAAGTGGATGTTTATTTGTAATCAGTGGTGCGATTTTGCATTTAGCACAAGAGAGGATGGCAGAGCCATCATGAAACTAGTGTACACTGATTCCCTTTGGGAAGGAGTACAAGAAGTATGCACAATTAGCAAATCGTTGGTAAAGGTTCTCCGCTTGGTTGATGGGGATAAACTCGCAATGGGGTACTTGTTTGAGGCCGTCGGTAGGGCCAAATAAGCTATCCGATCTTATTATGTGGGAAAGGGTACCCTCGGATATGATAAATACATGATATTTTGGGATTTGATTGATAGTTGATGGATTGGGATGCTCCATCGACCCATTCATGAAACAACACTTTTCCTCAATGCCACCTATGCTTGCTCATGCAACTTCGATTTTGATGGCGAGGTGATGAAACAACCCCTTTTGCGAAGAGCCCTTCTCTTGACATGTCTTTAGAGAATGGTACCTGATGCCGAAGCTTGCAGAACAATTAATTGCGAGATTTAAATGTATCAAGAAGCTAGCAGACTGTTTGGCTTTGGTGATGCTGTCAATGAAATGAGTATGTTGATGCCATGTATGCTACTAGAATTCAAAATTTTAATTATGTGTTTTATTTGAAAGTTGAATTATGTTTTCTTTATTTCCTAGTTTCCACTGTAATGAAATGTAATTTACGTCTTTTTTATTATTATAATGTTGTTGATGTTTGGTGGTGAAATTTGTTAGATTTTCATTAGTTTTGTTAATATTAGATTTACCATAGCATTTTGATCTTCTTTTAACATTCAATAACCATATACTGAAATATATAAGCATCAGATAAACAAGCACAAGAAGACACAAAAGATTTATCTGGGAAAAACCCCAAACTTGAGGAAAGACCTAGCCAACTTTTTTCAGATAGAATATTCCAATACAACCGTGAACAAGCTCTATTCACAAGAGAAAACCAACAATGAAGAAACCATGATAACAAATACTTATCTCTTCTTCTTTTCAAACCCTAGCGAGGGTAGACCACTGAGTAGCACCATAGAACTGGCACAAGATAGGCGCATCACTAGAGCAAGATAGCGCACCATAGAACTAACAACTGGTAACTGCAATTGACATTGGCACTGCAACTGTAACTGCAACTGCAACTGGAACGAAGCCACTGGGCAACACCACACAATCTTAGCGCAACTCTTCCAGAGGTATTACACAAGAGAAACCACCAAGAGCCACCAAGAATGTCCTTCCCAAGTAGGGCACACTCTCCAAGAGAACCAGAACCCAGAAATAGCAAAATTGTCACAACTACAACTGCAATTGTCTAGTGCACACTGCAAAAGGAGAACTGTGTGTCTGTACAAATGAAATGATCCAACCCTGTATTTATACTAATCTGGGCGCTTGTCTGGAACCACTTCTTATTCTGGGTCTTCATATTTACTTTATTGTTCCTGTGGGCCGACTTCTCTTCTGTGGTCTTCTATTTCACTTTATTCTTTTCCGGAGTGTTCTTCAACTGTTCAATGGGCTTCCTTTGACTTCTGGAATCTTTTTCTTCTCTAAGAAAAGTTGTCTAGAAGGGAATAACTCTCACAGCTACCAAAACATCAACACTCCCTCATAGCTAGGGAGGTATTCTTCCAAGATGTTTTCTTCTAGTAGTCTAATGACTACCACTATAGTCCAATGACTATACTACAATCATCTAGTAGCCCCAAGGCTACTACCATGCCGTCTAGTAGCACAACACTGCAATCAACTAGTAGCACATAGCTACTACCATGCAACCCAACAATCAACTAGTAGCACAAAGCTACTACCATGCTATCCAACAATCAACTAGTAGCACAAAGCTACTACCATGCTGTCACGACTACGTAGCAATCAACTAGTAGCACCAAGCTACTATCATGCTATCCATTAGTCTCCATGACTATGCAACAATCAACTGGTAGCACACAACTGCTACCATGCTATCAACCATAGTTATGATCTGCAATCAATTAGTAGCTACAAAAGCTACTACCATGCAGTCCAGTGATCTCCATGACTATGCAACAATCAACTAGTAGCAAACAACTACTAGCATGCAATCGACCATAGTCATATCCTGCAATCAACTAATAGCTACAAAAGCTACTACCATGCAGTCCAATGGTCTACATGACTATGCAACAATCAACTCGTAGCACACAACTACTACCATGCCATCAGCCATAGTCATATCCTGCAATCAACTAGTAGCTACAAAAGCTACTACCATGCAGTCAACAATCTCCATGACTATGCAACAATCAACTAGTAGCACACAACTACTACCATGCCATCAACCATAGTCATAGTCTCGAATCTGGTAGCACAAATCTATTCCCATAGTTTCCACGACTATGCTATGATGTTTCTCCTCTCCTGGTAGCTCTTTTCACATCCATCCACTGAGCAGGACTACCATATCACTCCCTTAGTCACTCTATATGACTGATTTGAGAAGCCCTTGTCCAAAGGGAAGTCTGCTAGAGGAGAAACATCACACCTCTCTTTCAACGAGGGTGGACATTCTGCATCATGCCAAGCTTGTCTTTGAAGTACTCATACTTCACTCTAGACATAGGCTTGGTGAGAATGTCCACTATTTGCTCATTTGTGGATATGTATTGGAGCTCCATTGCTCCTCTCTGCATCATGTCTCGGATGTAATGGTATTTGATCTCTATATGCTTTGACTTGTCATGGAAGACATGATTCTCTGAAAGCTTCACGCAACTTTGATTATCACAATATATCAAAGTTGGCTCCAACTCTAGATCAAATAACCCACACAACTTTCGAAGCCACACTGCTTCATGGCTTGCAACACTGACTGCAATATACTCTGCCTCTGCTGTATTGAGTGCCACCAACGTTTGTTTTCTTCTTAACCATGAGATCATACCTGATCCCAAACTGAAGCAACATCCTGATGTACTTTTCCTGTGCACTGCACTCTCCACCCAGTCAGAGTCTGCATAACCTTGCAGCTTTACTTCACCCAGTAAAAGTGACACGTGACATTCTCCTTTATCTTTCATTGACAAGTGACATTCTCCTTTATCTTTCATTTCCATCCTTTTACTTAAATTTTTAACATTATCATTAATTGTTTTAGGATGTTTGACAATGGTTCCAACATCATTGGACTTCATATGAAGAAAGTAGAATTTTAGGTCCCATTCAAATTTCAGTAGACTTAATGGTTTTCAGGGTTTCAAGATTGACAATTATTGCAACATTTCCACTAGATTCTATCATGTATGAAGGTATGGAACTGACATTTAGTCAAGAGCACCAAGCCCTCTATGTACCTCGATGTTGGTGGCATTGATTGTTGAACTCTTCTGTCATGAACCTAGTAAAAATGTACCCTTCAGTGAAGTAAAATCACTTATTTGGCATGTTAAGCTCGATGTTGGTGGCATTGATTGTTGAACTCTTCTGTCATGAACCTAGTAAAAATGTACCCTTCAGTGAAGTAAAATCACTTATTAGGAATGTATGAGAGTATGAAACTGACATTTAGTTAAGAGCACCAAGCCCTCTATGTACCTCTATGTTGGTGGCATTGATTGTTGAACTCTTCTGTCATGAACCTAGTAAAAATGTACCCTTCAGTGAAGTAAAATCACTTATTAGGCATGTTAAGCTTTTTCTATCTTATTTTAATGTTTAGAGGGTGACACTGATGATGAGGATCCTAATATGGGCAACGGTTTTGATGATATGTAGTTATTTGTTGTAGCATGTTTTTTTTTGGACTCTAGAGGCCATTTACAACCTCTTTGTTGATGTATTTTGTTTCAGAGATGCATTGCACTCGGTGCTATTTTGGTTATATGGACCATTGCTATTTACATGAGAAACTTTGCATATTTGTGTATAATGTTTTGGATTCATATGGATGCACATGAATATATCTTCACAAACTCCAACAGAGCGAGTTGTACTTGGTAGTAATACCAGTGGAGGACACCAGAGTCTAGCTTCTGCTTCTACAGGACATCAGAGCCCAATGCCAGCCCCAAGGCCTTCTTCCTCTAAAGGAAAATTCATTTCTAGAGCCATCATCTTCGACCGTAAAAGGGGCAGAGGGAATTGTTAGTTTATTTATCCGATTTCATTGTAGATGACTCATGATGATGAGATAGATTTATTATATTTTTTGATGATATTTTGAGGCTTCAGAGTCTGGACATGATTTAGTGTTGATCTGTGATATATTCGAGTTTACTAGATATCTTATACATCTTATATATCAGTTCTGTTTTCATATTTATGTGGAAATGCATTTATTTGATGTTGTTAATGCTTTTGATATTTAAAAAATTGAAAAAAAATGAATATTTTCGTATTTTTTTTCATTTTTACGACATTTTCCGATATTTTCCCCGATGTTGCCGATATTTTCGGACCCTCGACGATATTTTTCCGCTGCCGATGTTGGTAACACTAGAAAAAATACTCTCCAATAAGCGCAACAGGTTAGAACTCCAACTAAGCATTTACAATTATTATAATTTATGAGCGTCTGATATATTTATGGCCCTCGAGACTCATTAAATTTATTATGACCCTCTTATAGGTTGGACTTTCCACGTCTTGATAATTTGGTATATGTCCACTACAATTTCCAACTGTTGGTGAGGCAGTGGGAGAAGATACTTGATGTGGATGCCATTTCCTTGGACAATACTAACATATTGTCTGAGTGGAGGGTGGAGTACAAGGTGCATATTATGGAGGCACCAACGTGGTTAGAGGACGAGCAGTAGCAGTCGACATAGTGGGCGGGAGAGGAGAAATAGGAGTGGGGGGCAGAGGAGGACTTTGACATCATAGAGTGTGATGTGGCAGCCTCCACCACCTTCTACATAGATTGATACAACTACACCCACTAGACAGCATCAGATAGATGATGTAGGACCTTCTAGTGGCAAATGAGTCATGACCATTTCCCATAAAAGAGGGAGAGGGATTTCATGTTAGATAGCTAGCTGTTGGATTTGTCATTGTAGATGACTCATGATGATGAGATAAATTATATGTTTGATGTGATTTTTTATAGGTTGTCCACTTTTGAGTTGTTGATTGGACAAGTATTAGGGGTTCAGGATTTAGTATCAACTTTGATGTATCATTTTTGATTTTGTATATATTGTTTTTTTTCATATTTATGTGCCCATGTGTTTATTTGATGATGTTGTTGGTTTATATGTTTAAAAAATGAAAAAAAGAATTTGTTTTGTACTTTTTAATGCTTGCTGCAGTTTACTGATTTTTCCCAATATTTTTGCCCATGTTGACGGGAAGTTATATTCTGGACTCTCGCCTATTTTTTGCCAATGCTGATTTTTTCAACAGTGGCTGAGTATGTACATGTACTTCATATATATATATATATATGAAGTTTTCAGCTGTCCAAAATTGTATAATTGCAAATTTGATTTTCAGCTTGCATTGTCTTCTGGATTGGTAATTTCCGGCACTTGTTGTTCATGCAGATTTGACATAACATAGGGCTGAAAGCATTAGTGTTTTAAAATATATCTTGAAGATAATAGAGCATATTTACTGGTGTAAATCTGCAGTAATTAAAGCGATTTCAGATTTGGTTTATAAATGGAAAAATGTGGCCTAAGGGCTGGAACTTGTTGGCATATATTTGGTATCTTTTTTCTTGGGCTGCCTAGTGTGTTGGGTTGAAGTGAGATGAAATATTGTCCGCTGTTTGCTGCTCTAAATTAATATTTTAGATCAGACCTAAGTCTAAAGTTCAAAGGGACTATATCTGGGAAACTTCTTTGTGAGTGGAAATTTCCGAATTTGTAATAAAAGTCATAAGGAAATTTCTACATAAAGGGCTTGATGCTTTGAAGTATTCATGCCATTGATTGGGAATTTGACATGGTGATTGATGAAACTTCTTAAATGACAAAGAGTTGTTGATTGTCAGTTTCTTCAAGAAGGACATAACGACTGGCATTACTGATATGTATAAGGCTGAACTTGTAACGAAAGGCTATACTCAGGTTGAAGGAATCCAATACAAGGAAACTTTTTCTGCCATTTTAAAGATGGCTTTAATAAGATTGTTGTTTTCATTTGCAATAGTATGTGATCTCGAGGTAGAGTAGGTGGATGCTAAGATAATGTTTCTGCACGGAGAATTAGAAGAAGATACCCACCCACATGGAACAACCTAAAGGGTTCAATGTTGATGGAAAAGAGGAATTGTTGTGTGGTCGATGAAACACATTATATGGCTTGATGTAATCATGAGGAAGATGCATGGTAAATTGAAGGATGTAGAAATAATCCAATGAGACTTTTGCAATTTTTGTCGAGCAGAGTTTTGATTGGTAGAAGCATTGCCAAGTATGCTAAATGTTGAAAAGCACATTAAATTTCCATAACAATGGTAGAAGTAGTCTAAATACTAAAAATTTTTGGGCTCCATTGTAAAAGATTATAGGTCCTCAAGCATTTCATGGATTTTGGTTGTGGTTCTATAGATTTGTTCAACGACACAGTGTAAAAACTGGTTGTATGCAATATGAGTTGAAGATTAGTGGAATAGTTTAAAAACCAATGGAACATGTGAACATTGAAAACCAATGGAACATGTGTAAAGATTCAAGAACCAACAATTCTGTGGATTGCAAAAAGAGTCTATGATTGTGGGACAACGAAGGGAAATAAAATGTGTAAATGTGAAAATGGAAGTAGCATTTTGAGCAATAATATATGATACCCGTGTGCTAATGGATTGAAAATAGGAGTTGGTAATGATGATGGTGTTGATGGTGATTGATATTGATGATAATGATGCAAAAGTCTTGGTGAGTGTAGAAGGTACTTGTGAGTTCGTAGCAAAGAGATCGAGGTTGAAGCATGTACAAATAATCAAAGGAGACTATTGCAATTTTTGTCGACCAAAGTTTTGATTGGTAGAAGCGTTGCCAAGTATGCTACATGTTGAAAATCCCTTTAAATTTGTGTAACAAAGGTAGAAGTAGTGTAAATAATAAGAATTTTGGGGTCCCCATTGAAAAAATCAAAAGTCCTCAATTGTTTCATGGATTTTGGTTATGGTTCTAAAGATTTGATCAATGGGACAATGTAAAAACTAGTTGTACTAGTAATATGATTTGAAGACGAGCAAAATGTTGGACATTGAGTTCAGTGCTTCCCGCAAGTTTCGTGGCATGGGTTAACCCCCTCTCGTGGATCCCAACTCCGATGATTGTGGCAAAGACTAACACCTGTAGGTTTTGATCTAATGACAATCGTAGTCCAACAAATGGTATCAAAGCAATAGGTCTCGAGTTCGAAACTCGCCCGACATGCGCCGAGAGGGGGAGATTGTTGGACATTGGGTTCAACGCTTCCTGCGAGTTTCGCGACATGGGTTAATCCCCTCTCGTGGATTCTAACTCTGACGATTGGGGCAGAGACTAACGCCTGCGGGTTTTGGTCTAATTGTAATCGTAGTCCAACATGAAATAGGTGAAAAACCAATAGAACGTGTGTAAAGAACTAATAGTTCCATGGATTACAAAAAGGGTTTGTGATTGTGGGACGATCAGTGAAAATAAAATGCGTAAATGTGAAATTGGAAGGAGCATCTTGAGAAATAATATGACACGTGTGCCTAAGTCACCGGACACGATGACACAAGACATGGAGGACACAAAACACAAACAACACGGAAATACGAGTGTCTGACACGTGAACGACAACCTAGAAAACAGGACACAAAGGACATGTTTTATATATATTAAAAAATTTAAAAATTACAAATACAAAAATGAAATATAGACAAAACGATTCAAATTTTGTTAGAAACTAGAAAATTTACATGATACAAATTCAATCTTACAACTACTTACTAGTACTACTTACTAATAGTACGTCAATGATGATCACATGACAAACACAAGAAATTAGAACCATAAGTTGCAATATTTTCATTAAGTCATCAAAATCAAAATGTATTACAATGTACATAGATAGTGAGTCAAAATCACTGATACTATAGGTGGGAATGCCAATGGAAAATACAAAATAGGGTAGTTACTAGAACCATAGATGGAAGAATCTCATAGCTCATGGGTCGTGATTGTTAGTAGTCCTCCATGTCATAATCATCAAAATCAACATCACTACCATTGCTTTGTTCTCCATCCTCCTCCTCTATATCCAATCCAATCTGTGCATTTGTTGGTGTGGAGGATAACCCCTCAAGAGGATCACCATCATCAAAAGTGACTTACTCTAGCACTAGTTCATTAAGATCCAAGTTAGCTATTGCCAACTCTACACTACTGTCCAAACCCATATCATCAGAAAACACATCCCACATCTTTATCTTTCCCTTCAACCAACCCATTCTCTACCTATAAACAAGACGAAGGTTGGTGTGCACATACACCATTGTCTCTGCCTTGGACTGCTCAAGTCTGCTCTTCTTTGAATTGTACAAATTCCCATATGTTCTCCAATTCCTATCGCAACAAGAGGATGAAGTAACTTGAGAGAGGAGCCTCATGGCTAACTGCTGTAGAGGAGGGCATGTTGCCCCATGGGTTTCCCACCAAGCATAGGGATTTTTAGCTCCCCTGTCTCTGAGCA
>JZKD02S2100602.1:0-12429 GCA_000966675.3 Picea glauca | reverse complement strand
GTCATCGTCAAATGGTGCAAGTAAGGTGAAAGATCCTCATCAAGTGCTCAAAGCCATCAAATGGTGTCTAATGGCAAACAAGCCCCATCATCATCAACTAACCCTAGCACATGACGTCATCATCAAATCCCAACGTCCAGGGTGAGGAAGGCAAGTGTCCAAGTGGGATGATCATGCATCACCTCTCTGAGTGGTGTCCAAGCATAATCAGGTGCAATATCCTCCATCAAGTGCGAAATAAGGTGTGGGTGCACTATCCAAGGTGTGGGCTTCCCACCCATCTGCTTGCTAGCATGACCATATTTGTCAAATGAGAGCCCATCTGTCCATCGTCCAAGGTCCAGGAGGTGTGAGAGGATGTATCTAAAGGGATCAATCATTAGGTGACCCAACGCTCTGCATCACACGTGTTGTATCTTGTACAAAAGTGCACAACGTCCTGGGGTGTAAGTACCAAAACATTCTCCAAAAACCATGTCAGGTCACTCAAGTCAGTCAAAACCATGGAATCAAGTAGAACCAACAATCACAAGCTACAATAGTACTAAGAAGCATATAAAGTAAGCCATCAAGTAATACATAAGCCAAATGAACAACTCTCATTGGGTATCCCCTTCAAACTTCACACAAGCCCAAGACTTTATGCAATTTGGGAAGTTTAGGTATGGGAGGGCCATCAAAGAAACCTATTAGGTGTGCCAGTACCCAAGTAGAGAGATATTTCCTGGAAGAACCTATCAGGGAAATGCAATGAATGTGAGGTGGTAATTGGGCTTAATTCTTGGTCATGGGGTCATTAACATGCAAGACAATGTATGGAATGACCTTCTTTAGTGCCTTTGTGGAGGGTGCGCTTGGCGATTGAGTTACCCTTTCCTCGACGCTTTTTGCATTCCAAACCCCTTCTTTTTTGCCTCTTGCTTTTACTTTTTTGTATGATTTGCGAGTCTCGTTAAAAAGGTTTCAAGCTAAGCACTTCCATTGCTTCTATTTGGGACATATTCAAGTCGTTTTAAAGATGAATGTGTTTGTTTGCATTAGGACTAGGGGCGATTGCCATTAGATGGGGTAGAGATCAATTGTGGACTCATGGATTTTAATTGTTCTTATTATCCCGTTTCTTTCTTTTTTCTGCCAGCTGCAATCTACCTCTGGGCCTTTCACCCCTTCTTCTCATTAGAGAATGAGGTACATGCCTTTTTGGTGTACATGTAACCACCACACCCGAAGTTCAGTACATTGTGGAAGGCTCCAGGATGGAAAATGTTAAGTATTGAGGGGGGAGATGATACGTTACCCCTTTCAAGGAACCACCAGTGGTACCCCTTTTCCCCAGGAGTGACAACACGGGACTAGGATGCTTAGGATCGCCACCAAGGTAAAACAAGGCAAAAATAATAATTTCTGGGCCCATGATTCATTATCCAACTTCAACCTATGATCATTACTCAAATCCCCAATGCATTAAATATGACACTTTTTATGAAACAAGGACCAATGTACCTTATAATGTGTCAGGCCACCATCTCCCAATGAGCCTTGCTGATTGAGTGTGATGAGCTGTGTTGGTAAGGAAGAGGCATCCGAGGGGCTGTTGGGATGAACTCTATGGACATTCTGATCATCATGATCGTCGGGATCACTGTCTTCATTGCAGACCATGAGACATAATCTCCTCTAGTTACCCCTAGGGTGAGAGGGGGTAACAGATACCAATTGATAGAAGCACATTAGCAACCATGTGAAGGAACTCATATATAAGTAACAAGCAAGGAGACAAGTATGCAAGCAGAAGAGAAGAATTGCTAGAACTGCACACTTGTTGTACACTCATTTGTATTATCTATGTATAGGAGTACAAAGCTGTGGGAGAGTGATCATCTTTGATCATGTCTCCGATAAAATACAATAAAGTAGGTGAGTGATCAATTTTGTCCAAGTCACCTAAAAGGTCAAAAGATAAAGTACAAAATAGATGAAGTACAACTTTAATACATGTTCACACATGTTCATTAGCCTAAGTCTAAGACAACTCTATTGATTTTTTCAAAATGGATCTCAGTCAGGATTGCAGATATGATTCATTCATTGCATGTTTGATGACTTGAACTTTTAACAGTTGACTAGTTTATTCATATTACGGTGAGGTTATGGCTGGCCAGGTTAATATTGGGCAGCTAGCTAGGTAAATATTAAATAGATTGAAAACCAGATGGGAGAAAGTAGAGTATATGTTGATATGTATCTAGTGATAAACTGATTCATGTAATCTACCTGGAAAGTATAGCTTGTTACTATGCATGGTATTTGTGACATCATGTAGTAACCTTGGAAAGCCTATTTTTCTTGGACATGGCAATTGACATTGGCCATTTGTGTTTAAGTTCTGCACAGGATTTTTGCAGATAGATGATATCATTTATGACATATTGATTTGATTTTTTAATTTTTAGCAATGAACTATTTGTGGATGTGCCATGAATGCAAAATTTGCTAATTTAAGAGTCAGGCAGATATTTTCTGATTTTGAAAAGATATATGTAGGTACAAGAATGAATTAATGAAGCAGCAGAAGGATGATTTGGAAAATTTGGTTCGACATCAGAAGCATTACTTGGTAAGTACACCGGCTTTCTTTAATGGCCCCGGGATAAATGCAGTACTTTGCTGTGGAGAACAAAATTGATTCTGATATTATCATTGTTACTTTTCAGGTGACACCTGAAATCCTGAGAGAATTGAGGAATAGTCGAAATCGAGGCGAGAAAGAAGGCGACGTTCTCATGTCTACTGATATCCTTTTATATGATATGAAGGTTTACTAGTAACCATACTGGTTTCTGTGGGTGGTGTTACTACTTTCTCTTGCATTTCCTTGTTAAAGATCCTAGGCCATGATGTTTGATGCTCCAACGTGCTCTTATGATAGTACTGTGATTTATAAAATTTCAAAATTTTGGAATATGAATAGTTCTTCCTTCTCAAAATTTGCTAATATAATATAAAATAAATAATCTAGAGAATTCTTAAAGGAAACACGTTGCTGGGTTTTCTTACCTGCAAATCTGCAATGTCACCTCAGAGAAACATGGTCTATAAGTTTGTATATCAAATCTGGAGCATCTAGCGAACCTAGGAGAAGTGATATGCAGATTCATTTGACTTTTACAGGGTTGTTTGAAGTGGACGTTGTAGGTAATAGATGAATAACAAGGAAATGATCTCACACAATCGCTTTGGTAGAATATTGAGCTTTATTTTTTTTTAATGTTAATTTTTTTGGGCTCGATTTTTCTTACTATTTTTTTTAATGATAATTTACGCCTGGACTCTGTAATTGATGTTTGATAACCAGGTTTTTTGGGCTTTGTTTTTTTTATTATTACTTTTTAATGTTAATTTACGCTAGGACTGTAATTGATGTTTGGTAATCAGGGCTCTAATTAGGTTGCATATAAAAACATATGTTTGATTCATTTGTTGGGGAGGTAGGTGAGGAATTTGTGGATTTAAGCGGAGTTCTTTGCTCATCCCTGCAATTTTCTAAGATGCTTCTACAAATTCCTGTTCTAGAGGCACCTTCAACAGAAACATTTCCCTACCCTTACAACAACACATTGTGTATGTGCTTTATTTGAATTTTGTACAAATGCAACTTTATTTGATCAGGGTTTGATCCTAGTCCTCTACTGCCTCCCGCTGCATGTTGGTTGTGGTTTCTGCTTGTTTAAATGGGAGCTGCTTTTCCTTGTTCTTTCTTCCCCAATTCTTCTCCTTTGTAGTCCATATTTTGCAACAATTTTGAATCAATGACTTAGGTATTTTTCTCGAGCTGCTGGTTATGCATCTTTCTTGTTCACAGATATCTGCCTCCGATTTCTTAGTGACACATTTGGACACTTCCTCCTACAGTTGCATGGATTTCTAGCTTGTTGATTCGTAATTCTTTCTATTCTATCAAGTGCGGAAATTTGTGCTAACAAATTGGCGCCGTTCCTGCGGAAGCGTCAATCCTCAGATTGCAATGACATTGGTGAGTGTTTCCTTTATTTGATTTATTTTATTTGGACTCACCTTACGACTCCAAAAGAAATAGGGGTTGGCTCCACTCGTGGACATAAGGAAAATCGCCCAGATTCAATAATCCACAAGGCATGGTTTTGGGTCTGAACGAAACCGAACACCTCTTCCGGAACAAGAATATAATTCCACCAGGAACTCCACCTAAGTTGGTAAGCGTATCGATTTTTTTGGTAAGTTATTCCCTTGTTACTTTTGTTAATGTTTTGGTAGCTGTGGGAGGCATTTCCTCCTGGACAACTTTTCTTAGAGAAGAAGAAGATTCCAAGAAGTCAAAGGAAGACCATTGAACAGTTGAAGAACACCCAAGAAAAGAATAAAGTGAAATAGAAGACCACAGAAGAGAAGTCGACCCACAAGAAATAATAATAAAGTGGAAATATAATTTCCAGGAAGAGAAGTCGGTCCACAAAAATAATAAAGACCCAAAATAAGAAGTTGGCCCCAGACAGGCGCCCAGATTAGTATAAGTACTAATCTGGGTTAGTTCATTTGTACATCCACACAGTTCTCCTGCAGTGCGCACTAGGTAGTTGTAGCTGCAGTTGCAGCAATTTCGCTGTTTCTGGTTCTCTTGGAGAGTGCGCCCCATTTGGGGAAGGATATTCTTGGTGACTCTTGGTAATCTCTCTTGTGCGCTACTTCTGGAGGAGTTGCACTAAGGTTGTGTGGTGCTACCCAGTTGTTTCGTGCCAGTTGCAGTTATAGTAGTAGTTGTAGTTGCAGTAGCAATTGCAGTTGCAGTTACCCATTGTGCCAGTTCTGTGGTGCGCTAGTGATGCACCTATCTTGTGCTAGTTCTGCGGTGACTCAGTTGTCTACCCTTGCTAGGGTTTGACAAGAAGAGATAAATATTTGGTTCTTCATTGTTGATTTGCTCTTGTGATTAGAGCCTGTTCATGGTCGTATTAGAGTATTCTCTCTAAGAAAAGTTGGTTGGGTTTTTCCCCGAGTTTGGGGTTTTCCCAAGATAAATCTTTGTGTATTCTTGTGCTTGTATATCTGTTGCTTATATATTTTAGTATATGATTATTGAATGTTTTTTTTTAAAAGAAGATAAAAATGCTATGGTAAATCTAATGTTAACGAAACTAATGAAAATCTATCAACTTCTACTCTTTCGACAAGTTCTTTGGTGAGTGTAACTTCGACACCTTCATCTTTGGGTTCATGCCCATTTTTCATCTCAGATTTATGGCTTGAGCTGCGAATTGAGTAAGGTTTACTTTAATTGTTTTTGCCCCACTAAGTTTTATTGTAATTCTGAATCAACCTCATAACTTGCCTACATGTGAATATTGGAAATGCTTACCGAAGTTTGCAAGGAACAAATGCAGTATCAATTGAGGATCACTTGATTGATTTTTTGAAATTTGTGGACGATTGAGAGGTGGAATATGAGGATGTGGTGATAAGTTTACATTGCATTTTTATTTCAAGGCATATGACGAATTGTTTGGTCTCTTGCTTAGGGAGAAAGATCTTCACAATTTGGAGGAGACCCAAGCTGCTGCTATCAAGTTAGAAAGAAATATCCTGGTAGCCTATAAGTTTTCTCCGATCCATTTTGCTGACCAACCTGCACTATCTTTTGTTGAGGATTACAACAGTTCCATGGTACGCACTAGTATGGTTGTCTCGAGGAGGCGATAATTTGTTTCCAAGATCAAAGACGCGTAGTTTCGAGAAACATCTGTGGTGGTTGGGATCTTTTAGACGTATACAAGCAACAAGGGCCTTGATGACCAACCAGGGAAGGTGACACTATTCAATGATATTCAACCATCGGTCGTTTTATTGAAAAAGAACATAATGATGGAAGTCTTCTATGTTATCAAGTTTCCAGAGATGAATTGGATGATGATGACTCATGCTTGGATGATCAAGAATTGGTAGCTGCAAAACTTGAGTCATATTTAGAGTTCCATGACACTGAAGTGGAAGGGATGAATTTACAAGTGGGTTTGTTGGTTCATTCTAGTGATGATGATAAATTTCAAGAGAAAGAGCAACAAGTCAACCATGCAGAATTGAATCATCAAGAGACTTCAGCCTTGCATATCCCAACAATGGTTCAAGAACAATTTGATCAACTACCATTGCGACAGGGGGAGCAACTCTTGGTTCAACCAGAAGATGATATTTCTTACTTGCCTATGATCCCACATTAAGATTTTGTTCTTCAAGAAGATCCTTTGACTGATCATTGCATGGATATCAAGGTCGATCATGATCTAGTTGAGCTAAGAATGATGGAGGTATTTTAGTAGTCAAATTCTAATAGTTTCGGCTCATGCTTTCGTGCTCATTATTGTTGAAGTACCATATGCTCCAAATTCCAACCAACATCCTTTAGCAATTTCTTTAGTAGCAAGTACACCAAAGCATCTTTTCGACTAATGAGTTTTCATAATTGGTTGCATTGGAAGGTTAATTGTGTTGATCTTTCTCATCTAATTGATTGCTTAGCTGCATGGTTACATTTTCGAGTATGTTAATTAATCATGCCATCTTTGAGTAACCTCCAACAAACAAAGGAGGTGAAATTTTTGGGTTTTTGGGTATTAGAGTCCATTTGTTGTTTTTATTTTTACTGTTTTTATGCTTTAGGATAACAAATTAATTCTTTTTGTTTTGCAGATTTTTCTTTGAGGTTGTCCACTTTCAGTCCTAGGGTAAGAGTTGTTGATTTTTTCCTTCGTACAACAACATGTGGTCATGTCTTGTGGTGTAATTAGCACCTCACATGAGGTTGGTCTTAGTTTCCTAATAATTGTTGTCCACTTTTTGAAAGCTTTGGTCAAAGCTCTGAATGTCTTGTCATATGTTTGCCAAGTCTTACTGTCATCTCATATCTAGATTGAGCCTGGATGAGGGTTAGTTTGTTGATATTCTGAAGCATTTGAGTCCATTAGGAAGGGTAGAGTTAAAGAGACATAAGAGAGTCTTGAGTCATTTTATGTTTTGTCTCTTCATTGCTTTCCATTGAGTCATCTGTCATGAGTCAATCATCCCCCTCATCCAGCAGTAGGGACATGGCATCATACATCCTTTATCTTCTTGAGTTGTCACTTAACGCTAAGGGAAATGATTTTCATCATTGCTTTTCCTTTCAATAGGTCATCCCACATCGACTCTGACACATAATCTGGGGGTGATCCAGAGGTGGAGCACCTTGATGGCCATTAGCCTCATTAGTAGTCATTTCACGTTCAACAAGGTTGATCATCATTGGGCCTTGATTGAATGATCCTTGTCAATGTTCGACTCTAATACATCTTTCACATTGACAAGTTGTGCTCTTACCTTAGGGCCCATTATCCTTATTGGTGGGTTCCTTCACATGTGGAAGGTGTTTACAATATTGACATCTAACTAGGTGACTCTCTCCCATGTGTCGACTTCAACACATTTTCCACGGGGAGGGGTGTACATGGTAGGTGATATCAAGTAACATTTGGATGAGACCCCCTTTTCAACCGACCAATGGGAGGACCATATGTATTTTTGACTCCATTGCCCATTGGATAGGCATTTTGGATCACAAGTCATCTTGTAGGGCGTTTCTCTTCTACAAACAAGAACAGGGGTCTAATGGCATGTTTCTCCATTTTTCTCACATAGTATTATTCATGGGTCTAGACACAAAGATTCAAAGGTTCTCGA
Source organism: Picea glauca (assembly GCA_000966675.3). Lineage (NCBI taxonomy): Eukaryota > Viridiplantae > Streptophyta > Pinopsida > Pinales > Pinaceae > Picea > Picea glauca. Next base: position 4,683 of record JZKD02S2100602.1, on the reverse strand, counting down.
CATTATGTAGGGGGATGTCGTCCCCTTGCGTCGCCATTGTTAGCCCCTGGATTTTCTCACTTGCAAATCCTAAGCGTTAAGAGCCAACATGTCTTTTTTGGCTGACATTTAGACAATTTTCCTAGAGATAGCTTTGCACGAGTCAGGGTTGGTTCCTGCATGAGTTCGTGTATATGATTGGTTTAGTGGTGTTTCTTGCTTCAGAGATAGAGGTTGCACAGGTTTTCATGGACTGTAGAGAGATGGTTATTTTTGGCACTCTTCCTACTTTTTAGGAGACAAAGTTCAGAGGTTCGTATGGCAATTTTGATCATAGATTCAAAGTTCTTGCGAGCTCACGATTCCAGTGAGCCTTTTTTGGATGACATGTGAGAACTTACTCTTTTTAGTAGTTGGAGTTCCAGGTTCAGATGATGATTTTGAGCACATATCTCGGTTCCTTGCAGAAAATCGAATCCGATTAGCCCATTTTCGTTGACATGCGACAAGATTATATTTTTAGCGGTGCCTATTTTTAGGTGTACTCTTTGTTTTTAAACTCGGTTCGTGTTGATTCGACTCAGTCAACTCGACTGAGTTGATAGGTGATCGAGTCAACTCGACCAACGACTCGGCTCGATGGGCCGGTTTGGTATTGAACCGGTCAAGTCATGCTTTGACTCGGCCAAGTAGTTATTAGACCCCTCCAACATGCAATTTTTTTTAAAGGGGTTGACTAAAAACACTGTTAATTAATGGTAATGTTAAATTCTTAAAAGGAAAAGTAAAAGTAAAAGTTGACATTCTCTTTATCTTTCCTTTTTATCCTTGACATTCCCTTTATCTTTCCACTTTTACATTCCCTTTATCTTTCCTTTTTATCCTTTTACTTAAATTTTTAAAATTACCATTAATTGTTTAAGGATGTTTGAGAGTGGTTCCAACCTCATTGGACTTAAAATGGAGAAAGTAGAATTTCATGTCCCATTCAAAATTCAGTAGACTTAACAATTTCAGGATTTTAGGATTCATAGGATTGCAAGATTTTCATCGGATTCTATCACATATGAGGGTATGGGATTGGCATTTAATCAAAAACACCTTATGTACCTTGATGTTGGTGGTATTGATTATTGAACTCCTTTGTCATGGCCTTAAAAAATGTACCCATTTCTAGTAGTGGTGATGAGTTTGATGATTGATCATGTTGATGAATGATATGTACAATGTATTATGTAGTAGACTAGTAGTTTGTAGCATGTTTTCTAAACTCTAGAGGCCATTTAGAACCTCATTGATTATGTATTTTGTTGCCGATATGTATTACACTCGGTGCCATTTTGATATATTCACCCTTACATGGTATATAGATAAACGAACTTTGCATATTTTGTCTCTAGTGGTTTAGAATCTTTAAAATAATTTTGTCATTAAAATTGAAGTATTTTGTGTATTTTTTTGTAAACAGAGTCATTGAAATCAGATCGATCTAAGTCAATCCACGTCCGAGTCGAAGACTAAGTTGATATGCCACCGAGTCAAAGTCCGAGTCTGAGTTTAAAAATTATGGGCATACTATATTTGGCAGGGTTCTCCTAGCAGTCCTGGACGTTTTTGTTTTTTCATATTTTTCGAGCAGACTGCTATTTTTGGCATGTCTATTTTTAACAGTGCTATTATTAGTAGGTATGGTCGTCGGGCATGATGACATGTGGCAGTCTCAGAGTGTGACAAGTGGCAAAACTTAGGTGCATGCATGCTTGAGTCAATCAAGGCGCATGCACGAGGATGACAAAGTGCATGCATAAGTTGAGTGTGAGTTGGCACACGTCAAAGGTTACAAGTTTGCGTGGTTGAGTTAACTGAAGCTTCAATCCCCCTCTCTCTTACTTAGTCACAAATCAAACTCAAAGTATGTCTAGTTGACTAAAGCACCACTCCTCTCTTTCACTTCTTCCACTTAACTCCCTCTCTCTTCTACTTAACCCTCATACGTCCTCACTTAACTCCCTCTCTCTTCTACTTAACCCTCACATGTCCTCACTTAACTCCTTTTTTTATCCTAAGTGTGTTTAGCATGTATCCTCTTCCACTTAAACACATATCTCTCTTTCATTCCATGTGCACATCCTTTTCTCATCCTCCCTATTTTAGTGCATAGTGTTTTTCCTCCACCACATCCATGCGCCATGTCTTCCCTTATCCCATAAGGCACATGGATCCTTCCTTCCCTAGTTGTCTTCAGTTACACACAAAGCATCCACAAGAGTTATGGTCATCATCACAACAGTTACACATGGAGTGCATGGTTACTTCACTTCACTTACTCTCTAGTGCGCCTTGCATGAGGAGAAACTATTCTTGGGATGTACACCATCTTGGTTCTATATATTGAGGGTTTCTCTTCATTGTTTATGGGTCGGATTTCTTTAGCAGTAGCAGACTCTCTCATTTTTTCTCTTCTCTTTTCTACTTCTATTTTCTTTGTGCAAGGATCATCAGTATACCAGTTTCTGTAATTGTCTCTATGGTGCAATTGGCCTTTTGGCAAATGCAGGAATAAAACTTTGTTATGCTCATATTAAGCTCTCGAGGATTGTTGGATTGCGTTCAATTGTGTGCATTGATTAGAAGTTCTTATCCTATTATCTTGATGTTATTCAACCATTTAATTGCGCTTTCTTTCTCTTTCTTTCCATACTTCTTAAAGCTAAAGTTGTAGGGATTCTATCACTTCACTTTAAAATTCTACAAATAACCCCTTTGGTAGCTTGATCGCTGGCCAAAGGATACCTTGCATGTGTGTATTTTGTGTCTACGTTGCATATCTACAGGGAAGATAGTGCATGCAAAGGCTAGGGACATCCCCCCGAGGTTGGTAGGCACCAGCCCAAACGGAGAGGAGTATTTGTCAGTGACACATTTCAACACTTCCTCCTACAGTTGCACGGATTTCTAGCTTGCTAATTCACAATTCTTTCTATTCTATCAAGTGCAGAAATTTGTGCTAACAAGCAATCATCATATGATGTCATGCAGGTAGCACAAGTGGCAGGAAAGCTTCCACAATCCAGTGATGGAGGAGGTGGAAGGCTTGAAAATGTGATGAAAGAAGGGCTTGCTCAGTTCAGTAATGGAGGCAAAGGTGGAAGGCTTGAAGATGTGAAGAAAGATGGAACACTAGAGGAGCTGGATGGATCCAGATTAGTACCAGCTATAGAAAAGTGCCATGATTGGTGGATGAATGTAAAAAGACTACATGATCAGACTTAAATGGTTGTGGTTTTGTCATAGGGGATACAAGTTGTAGTTGTGGATGGGACCTTTTATAGATTATGGCAGTTTTTAGAGACCTCGTAAGTGGTTTTTGTAATACTTTGGTATGTAAGTGTGTAAGAGGACAACTTCTTGAAGTTGAAATCAGCTTCTACATCTGCGGTATATGGGCTGAATTTTTTATCCAACATTGACTCACATCTAGTTGAAGAGTTGGTATTTGATGGAGTGGTCAGTGAGATGTTTGCAGTGTATCAACTGGGCTGGTAAACACAATGCAGTCAACATTTCTGCTCATTTGGTGACAACTTCAAAATCTGATTTTTGAAGTGCATTTGAGAGGCAGACTGTAGACATTTTTGATATGTTTGGTCCAAATAAATTTGCTTTTTGGGTCAAATGTTTGTTCTCCATATGACCATTAAAGGATGGTATTAGAGGTAGCATTTATCATAATGGTCATATTAGGTTAGAAATAAAGTGACTTGTGTTTTGTGTAACTCACATGTAATTAATGTAGTTATGATTGTATGGGGTTTTGGTATGGAACATTGTCTCCCCTATATATATATATATATATCCACCATAATGAATGATGTAGTATCAAGCATATCTCTCTCTTTTATTATATTTTGGTTTTCCTTCTTTGCCCATGTTCTTGTGTGATTTCCTTGACACCTTAGTCATTTGGCCTCATTAAGAATTTGCTCCTTTACCCCTTTCCCAATGTTGAGAACGTCTTCAAACCTATTGAGGGACATGTTGAAGAATTGGACTAGGGACAATTTGGGCCCACTTTCCTTTTTGACTTTCTTGGATATCTTCTCCCTTTTGAAGGGGATACCTTAACTATATTCTTGAAACCAATTCTTCTTTCAAAATTTCCTTACTTAATTTTCGACACCTTTGATTCTATTCCTTGCTCATAATCCTCAGTTCCTCCATTTTATTTACTTGAAACCTTCATTATGCAGAATATAAAGTTGTATTTTTCCATAATTTTTGAGTTGCCATGTATATTGATTCTCTCATACCTGGTCACTGTTACTGCTTAGACACTTCCTAAAGGAAAAGTCCAACCTTTGTCCGAGGGAAAGACTAAGGAAACTATCAAGTTGGTCACTAGCTGTCACCCTAGTCACCGCATTCGGCGAATTTCAGGCTTGAAATTCGAAATTCGCCGAATTTCAAATCGAAGTCGAACCCGCATGCAGATTCAAATTTCTGGGTGAATTCTTGGAAATTCGACTGTGAAATTCGGCAAGAAATTTAGCGCATATATATTTTTTTAAAATTCGAGTCCTAAACCCATTTCCGCGTGGTGTTTTTTTTTGCCCGTCTGGGTGGATTTTTAGGTTTCCCGCTCACAGTTTTTGGGTTTCCCGCTCACTTACCCTCCCAAAGTCGGGTTGTAGCACTCCCGACTTC
>JZKD02S2100591.1:31907-48383 GCA_000966675.3 Picea glauca | reverse complement strand
TCTGATGAAACAACAAGATGAGTATTAGAAATATTCGAACAAGAGGCAGACTAAATGATGTGATATGCTACCTCGGTCGGGCTGAGTGGCATGATGTCACCAAATGACTCAAGCTGGGATAGAGTTGGCACAACCCTAGGGTCCGAAGAACTAAGGGATTGGTGTGCCATGGATGAAATAGTGTTAACCTGGGTGATAGAAGTGGAAGGGGTAGGGGCAGGTAACGGGAAAGTACCCATTAGGGTAGAGACTTTCAAAATTCCAACCCCTACACTCTCATAATATAGTTGGGAATCACTGACTAATGGAATTTTAACAACACTGAGGGTAGTGGAATCTAAAATGAAATAGTTGAGCTGGTCAATTGTCACAATTTTACCCTGATGGGGAAACTATAACATTCGAAAGACTGAGGATGCAACAATGGTCATGGCATAGAACTAGTTGCAACCAAGTAAGAGATTATAATCAAGGTGGGCATCTGCCACTTCAACCTCTACATAAGTGGTTTTTCCACCGACTTCCATAGCGATGGAACTTAAAATACCATAGGGTTTAAACCCACACCCATCAAATGCCTTGAGCGTAGTGGGGGATTGGCTAAGAATAGGAGAACCAATGCTTCTACAATAGGTCAAAGACATGACACAAGTAGAATCTCCCTCATTTAAAATAGTGCAATGGACATTTTTTTCCACAAATGACGGATTGAATCCGAAATGCAAGTTGATGGGAGAGTCTCAATTTAAAATGTTCCATATTAAACATTATAACATTAGATGTATCCTAGTCTATGGCTCCTATAACAGGCAACAATGTTTTGCGTTGGCTAGGAAAATTTTGCAGAACTTCGAGGATCGACATTGTGCAAGGTGCATGTGCCAAGTCCACAACAATGTTGTAACCTTGTGAGGCATGAGCACTGGGATTAAAAGCCGACTTACAAATTTTTCCCTTGGGAGGGTGCAACACTGAGTCAAGATTAGGATTCTCAATCTGAAGAGATGCAGAAGATGAATGAGAGATAGATGATGTGTATTATGTGGAGGTCTTGGGATCAACACTTCCAGATTTATCTAGAGTGAGATCATTTTCTTTGGCTCTGGTAGTCAAATCAACAGACTTCATCATGAATACCAGATTACTAGATGAAGCATCCCTTTGATGAGGATGACCTACAGTACTCCCGTGGGGAGGGGAAGGGTTTTGGTAATCATCTATTGTTGTTGATATGGGAAAGGATTGATCAAAACAGTGGGTTGGGACTTGCCTTTTATGATCTTGCTAACAACTTCACGATGAGGCCAATCCCGTGTGTAATGAACATCTCCATAAATAAGACAAGGATATTTGGCTTTACACTTGGGTTTATTCTCAATAGTGGCTTCAAGATTTTTGTTTTCTTCCTACTTATTGGAAGACTTTTTGGATTTTCCTTTATTCTTCTTCTTTCCTCCGGAAGGTTGGGAAGATTTGAATTGCACCACATTGACTTCAGATGATTTGGTAGGTGTAGAAGTAGATTTGGTATTAGTGTCAACCTGTGAGGAAGTAGGGTTATATGGTTGTGATTGTTGGGAACCTTGTTTTTCGGTAGAAGACTGGGTTTTGATAAACCCCACCATGCCATTGGCATGGGAATATTGAGTAGGACTTGTATGATCATTTGATGGATGTGGAGAATTAGGAATCAAATAGTACAAGGTCCCAGTCTCGAAGTAAACTAGATCTAAGTGTTGGGCACGACTAATTTCCTATTCTTCTGTGACTACGCCACCCATGAAGACATCACGAGCAATGGATGGTAACAACAATTTAGTGAACCACTCAACCAATAATTGATTGAGAATGTGATCTTTAATCAATCGCATATGTTCACTCCACTCATGTATATGATTGGAGATGTGGGTGGAGGTGGACTATCATAGTGATGTTAAATGTTTGGTACCCATCTCATATTGAATTGGTAATTGGAAATGGGTGAGAAAGGTCATGGCGAGGGGATTAAAATAACTATAATATAGGGGAGGCAATTCAATGTACCACTTGGCCGCTAAACCTGTAAGAGTTTGTTGGAAAAGACGTAACCTAATGGAGTCATCCATCAAGGAATTGGAAGAACACAAGAGATGGTAAGTCATAACTTGGGTATTTGGGTCTTCTCCAGATTTGTTGTCAAATTTAGGAATGTCTGAAGGTAGCTTATGGGCAATGGGAGGCCAAAATGGAGCATGGAAAATTGGATTGTTGGTCAACCTCGATAAATATGGTAAATCTAAGGTAGCCAAAAATGGAATTTGACGGTTGATTGGTGGGTTGTGATAATATGGATGAGATGATGGAAACCCAATAGGTCCATGACTAGATTGGAAAGGACCCCCCATGTAAGGTTGTGTTTGTGGCAAGTTGGGTATAGGTTGAGATGGTCCAACCTAAAAAGATTGTTGTTGAGGAATATTCTAAGTCCACCATGAATGAGAAGTTCCTGGATATGGATGTCTGGGGTTAATACTAGTAGGTACTAAATTATCATAGGGTCCTGGTACACTTGGAGGACTGCCAATCCGAATTTGACCTACCATAAATGGACTCCCCACAACCATATGTTTTCCACAAATTGAGGATTTCCCCCCAGCTAGGTATTGGCTAGTGACAAGATATCCACCATCCGGGGGTTTCCCTCCAATTGGGTGCTGATTTTCCCCAAGATACCCAACAGTAGAAGGTAGTCATGTAGTTGGATAAGGACCTGTTCCAATATACCCACCAACTATAGGTTTCCCAATAGCTGGATATTGAATCACCCCAGGAAAATTATAGGTCATAGGTTTCCCCCAGTGTGATATGGACCCTCGTTGTATTGGCCAGTTGGAGGTTGAAAACCAATTGCTTGGTATCTTCCTAAAATATTCCCTTTTGGTGGAGGGTTTCTCTCCAACTAGAGTGTGAAATCTCGTGTAATTTGGACTAGCAAGAGGTTTCCCCCTAGAGTGTTGTGGAAAATAGGGTAGAATGGGTGTGACATTTGGAGGAACTTTTAGAATGTTACCAACTGGACTAGATGAAAATAGACTCAACTGTTTTCTAAGGAATTATAATTTGGTGGTAATTGAGGCATTTGAGTTACATTCATTTGAATAAATTGGGAGGTAATGTGAGACATGGTCGTCCCTTCCATGGGAGGGGAAGGAGGAAGCGGTTGCAAAATAGGGGCAACAATGGGTGTGGAGATGTGAGATGGACAAAAGAACTCAGTTGGATTTTTTCTAAATCATTCAAGAATATTTGTGTCCAGTGGGTGTTTCCCATATAGGCGTAGGATCCATGGTATCAGATATCCTAATATGGGTTGCAAATTCGTCACTAGCATGAGATTTCCTTCATTCCATATTCACTTCTCAAAAGGTTGGGAAGGTAATCAAGGATAATCCTTAGGTATAATCTCATCAGAAGAATTAACTCACATTAAAAGTGGATCCAAATGGTTTTTGAAAGGTGGGTTTGCAGAAGGGTATAAACCTTCATGATCAACCACTATTGATCCCTCACAATGTGGGAGCAACGAAGTAGCGACACTTCCAATTTTTGAATAATTTTCTTCGTCAACAACCCTTTCGGGAGAGGGGCCTTATGGTGAGAGAGGAGGTAGGGATTGGTAATCTTTATGAGGTAATCATTGCATCCTATGGGATCAGATAAGTCCATCATCATTATTTGTGGTGACTATGTAAAAGTAAAAATCAAAAACCTAAGTCCAACTATGACAACAATAAAAAGGCACTAGCTAAAAATCATTTCACTATGAATCTAAGGATCAAACCACGCAAACAAACCTTCACACAAAGAAGCGCAAGTTAGTGATGAAATCTAGCATCACAGTATCAATGAGTGAAGGGTCTGGGTTATGGCGGGTGGGAAAGTTATGTTGACAAGCTTCTTAATGAACTTACACCTTGGTGCAAGTCACCTCACCGGGCAGTGAACAACCCTCCAAGAAGTCTGAGTGAGTCTAGCCAATGTCAATCCCAGGTAAAGAAAAAACTTCCCTTTGTTGTCACCTCATGTATGAGCCCTAAAATATTATGGCCTCTAAGTTACCACCTATTATACCACAACAATGGGGGGATAGTCGATGGTCTAGGTTACACACAAAGGAAGGGTAACTAAGCCCAAAATCCCCTTCATATATGTCTTCCAAGTGACCCCCAAGTGTCTTTCGACATTGTTTATAATATGTGCAACCACTACACCAAAAACAACAAAGCAAGGTCAATTACTCTATTGGTCCCAATGCGACCTCATGTTTGACCCTTTAGTTAGAAGGGTGTCCCAAAGACAATGATATAGCAACTGGATTTCACTGTGGCTAATTCAAGGTTGTATTTTTTATTTGTAGCTTTGGAATGTTAACCTCACAACCTATTCCAAAGATCTATTCTAGACTAATATTGGTTTGATACTAGTCAAAAAGAAAAACGTTGCTAGTGATTTTTATTAGCACTTGATTTGATGGGTTGTTATTTACTCAAGGTGTGGATATGAAACCGGTGGTGTGAGAGACTCGACTCCAAAAAAGGATTTAAAGAATGAAATGCAAAAATTTTTATTTGTTGAATTCTATCTATGAGAGGGGGAAGAGTTTCTCTTTGTTTCCTTTCACAAAAACAACAATATTTAAGCTAAACCTCAACCAATTTAATGAACAAGTAGAACCCCAAAAGAAACAAAAAACTCAAGATATTCTACAAAACTACTACTCTTTGCAAAAAAAAACCTGAAATGCAACTTTAACTTTCTCTTGTAAGATTAATGATATGTTTAACTAAACAAACCATTCTTTTTCTCTTTAATGAAAAACAGATTGACCTATTCTTTTCAAAAGTATTCACAAAAAAGGAAAATAGAAAGAAATAAACCATTGAGAACACTCCAAGCAACCAATTAAATAACTCAAGCTAGCAAACAAAATATACTTACAATCTTGGATAAAAGAGTACTAGCCCAGGAAGTCCAATGAAACTCGAGAGAATAATGTCAAACAAGGAGTCAATTAAGACAAGAAAAACCTCAAGAGATTTATCAAAGAGAATCCAAGTATATAACACAAGAACCTCATGAATAAATCACTCAGGACAGTTCACACATGCATGCAAATATGGAGACAAAGAGAACAAATCAAATGGAAAATGAAAGCTATAAACAAAGATAGAAAATAATTGACCCAAAAATACTCAAGGAAAGGGATAATCAAACTTACAAAACCACCCAGAACTGATCACTAAGACTCAATGAATAATCCCAAACAGTCACAAGAAGATCCAAAGAAAAATCTGAGAAATAAATAGACAGACAAGACCCAAAATAGACTGCTATAGGTGGACGCTCCCTCAAGGTAGCAGACAAAGTGACCAAAAGGTGATGGTCACTACCAAATGGACTAGTAGCATGCATCCAAGACATCATGTGTCATTTCAATAGGGAGGAACCATAATATGATGAATGCTCGGTGATGACTCAGGGGTCTCAAAATTTGAAAAACTTAGACAATTCTACAACTTCATAGGTGGAAAGGTCAAAAGAGAGCCAAGAAGCTAAGGATAAACAAATTCAAGAGACTTAATGGCTAGAAACCAAAGAAGAAAAAAAAATTCTTCCCTAGTATGGTTGCCAATTTATGTGGTAGAGAAACTACTCTACAGACAAAGTAATCACTCTCTTGTTATGGTTCCCTAGAGAAAGACAGGATGAAGACAAATGGTGACTGAAATTCTCTAGGTTTTCTATTCTATTTCTTTTCAAGAGGGTTAGGTAGAAAAGAGATAAAGTAATGCACCTTATTCTGGTGTTCAACTCCGCTGCTCCAATCCAAGTAAGCTCCAATCTAGAATCTCCTTAGGTGAAGTTGATACTTGAAAGCACAAATGGAAACAAGACTTATTCTACTACCTCCTAGGATTAGATGAAATCAATCCTACTTGATGACTTACTATGAATAAATCAAAATAAATGAATGAACAATCAAACAAAAGAGAACCATGACAAGTTATATTGATAAGAATATGGAAAGTTACAACCTTTGTGCGACGTTGTTGACATCCAGATCTCCTTCTTCAAGCCTTATATGAGATAGGTTGTTCTATAGCAAAGGTTTGGCTCTTTTCTATGGAATCATAAATTTGGTACATTATTCATCCTCTTCCCCCTTTCCACTGATGAGAGTATTGGTTATATAGATGTATAGGAGGTCAACCACTTAAGATAAATTAGGGACTTGGTTGAGGAAATAATGGATCTTGGTAAAGGATGAGTTATCTTCATGATTATTATTTCTCCCAAGATAGGATAGAAGGAGAGTCAAATAATATATCAATGAAAACAAGAAACAAAATCAAGAACCATCCAGAATGTCCTCGAAAGATGCCCCTAGATTCATGGGATTTGACCTTATCAATATGGTTTCTCCCCTAGAAGAGAAGAAAGAGTGACCCGGTCACTCCCCTAACACTATGTCAATAACATGGTCCCTCCCCCATAGTGGAAACGGGAGTGACCATGGTTAAATGAATCCAGGAATGAGGAAAAAAGACAAGGAATGGAGGCAAATGGAAATCTGGATCTTCTTTAACTTCAATGATGATTAGGGGGGTGTCATTTTTACTTGTGAGATGTGACACTGAGAAAAGTGACAAAATGGTGTATAACATATATGCAACAGAGTTTCTGATCAATGAAAAAGAGACCTCCATCTTCTTCACTATTTTTCTTCTTCTACACCATTTCTCATAGTTTTATGCTCAAATCTCTTAATTGAGCACAAGGATGAGTTCTTGAGTGTTCTTATGGTATTCTTCAAAAGAATTTTCTTATATGATCATGGAGTATTTACAGTCATATATATGACTTTCAAATATTTTATGAAGAACATATTTCATGAATAAAACTCCACAAAGAATTACTTTGGGGTTAATTTCGATTGTATCTTGTAACTTTGAGTCTTGAGTATGAGATATTTGAAATTGACCTATCAAATTCTCTTTTGATCCTAATAAGTAATACTTTTTTAAAATTCTTTGAGATGCTCAGATTATTCTCTCCCATTTCTCTTGAAGAATATATGGAAACATTTGTATGTGATTAAGAAGATTGTATATTTGATGTTGAGCAAAAATATTCTAATTTTGAAACCCTTCTTCAATATTTTTATTGTTAAAAGTCTTCTTGCTACACATAAAGATTATATTACGTTATTGAAGAACCATATCATTTAATAATTCCAAGCAATAAAGATCTAGGGCTTGTTGCTTAGCATTCTCCTTATTCCAACATATCACATATATATTCTTTAGCCAAAGAGTACCACCTCTATAAAAACATAGGGGGATTCATATCCTCATGAGGTTGTCATTTTGGTCTTAAAATATTCAAATGTCAACAAGGTGGTGGTTCCCAATGTTGAAGAAATTGGTTTTCATAAAACTATACAAGTTAGGGAGTGTTGTAGGACCATTCATGTGGAATGTAGGAATAATGTCAAAACTTTAAGACTTAAATATAAAATAATGGTTGTTGTTAAAGATATTGAGCGTGAAGAATTTACCCAATCTAAATAAACATAAGAAGGTGCATTGATGACACCATTTAGTTAAATATTAAGAGTGGTGATTTCTTGATGTTAGAGAGATTACCCTAGTTGAACTTAAAACGTTAAAGAGTATGACGAGTCGACCATATTGTGTGTGGAATGAAGGAATAATTCCTCGACTTTAAAAGTTGGGTGTATACAACTACCCCTTGTTAAAAGGATTGTTTATGGGAATGGAGGAGCTATATAATTTAAGAGAATTAACTATATTGTTGCTTCATGAGTGAAGGAAGTGGGAGATTGGTAGTGGTGGCTTTCCAATCTTATCAAATTTGGTTTTGTGGAAACTATACAGGTTAGAGAGTATTTTTTCCAAACGAGATCCTATGTGGAATTAAAAGAATGTCCAAAGTCCTATGGTGGATAAGGGATTGCACATTGTTTAATAATTGGGATTGGAGAAGTTATCTAATTTAAGTAAACTATTATCATAGGGTTGCAATGAGTTGAGGGAGATCAAGATTTCGAGTTTTGATGAATTTAGATTATTGTTATAAGTAGTGGTTTTCCAATGTAAAAGAGGTTCGTTCTAAATAAGCTAGATATGCTTGAAAGTATTGTTAAACCATCGAAATTGTAAAATGAAGGAATGATGCCCAAATATCAATAATTATTAAATGAAATTACTCAATGTTGAATTGGTTGTAACTAATGGAAATAGAGAAACTACCAAATGTAAAGGAACTAGAAGATCCATATTTATTGCAATGAGGTGAGGGAATTGAGATTGTGAATGAAAGTGTAGGTGGAAATTTATCAATGTTGAAGATAACATGGAGATATGGTGGGCCCATATGATGTGTGAAATGAATTAACAATGCCCAAAAATGAATTATTTTGATATTATGTTTCCCATTTCTTAAGATATGGTGAATGAGAATGGAGAATCTATATAACTTTCATGAAAATTAATTGGGATTTGGATAATTATTTAAAATAGATTACATAAAATAATATAGTTAAATTTATTATGAGTCATTTTTATTTAACCTCCTTCTTAACCTTTTGAATTTTTAAATTGGAACAACTTGAGTGTAATGAGTAAAAAATTGTGCATTTTCTTGTACAATGTAGACTACATAAAGGTGTGATAGTATGGTCCAACTACATGAATATCCTAATGCAATCAAGTCTATGGGAGCACCAAGTTGTGGTTCTTATTGTTTTTCCAAAGTTTCTTTCAAAACTTGGCTTACAAGAGTAAATTTTGATGAACTAGGAATGCAATTGAATGGAAAAGAAAAACATGATTAAAATAAATTCCTATGATAGTTTATGGTGATTTAGTTCATCATTCGTTGTAGTGTTTTCTTTTTTCCTTCTTGGAAATTGTGATTCGTTTCTCTACCTAGTCTTGGTAAGGTGTTGTTGGTTCTAAGAACCCGCCTAATTCTAGAACTATGACACTTTTATAAAATTGAGGCAAGAGTGTTAAGAAATAGAACACAAGGAAAAAATTAGCGAAAAAGGATTTAATCCATCTCTAACAATATATTCATCCAATGATATCAATATATATTACATGGATGTAATCACCTCATGAACTAAATAGTTCCAACACGCTAACACCTCATCAATATATAAGGATGGAAACTCATAAAGAGGTGATCTTAGAATTTGTGATTCTCTAGGGAATCATGGATTAACAATAACCCCCTCAATAATAAGTCTGAATAATTATATCAATAGGGAAACAAGAACTAGTGCATATACTGGTATCATTTCAATATTCAATATGAAACTTCTGAAATGAGCTTCAATGAAGATTTTCCTAAAACATTGTCAATTTTCGATGTTGAATGGTTCATCTTAAATGAACTTTGAAAGACATCCATAATTCTAGAATTGAACAACTATCGTGTCTGAATATTTCTTAATTACTTGACACTTTAATCATTTGCTAAGTAATTTATCAAGAAGAAGTTGACATCCTATTCTAATTGGTGAACAAATAAGATCACCATTTTTGTATCGGTGAATAAATAGAGTCAGTACTAAAGTGCTTTGTGAATTTAAACAGAATTAGGTGTCAAACAACATCCCAATGAATAGTTGAAGAGAAACAAGAGGATTCTAGATTCCATGTTAAATTTTCCCAAATATGTTGATTTGATGAGATTGATTGAGGTTGATTGAATTGTAGATATCACATTGAGGAGACTAATTTCCATGATGGAATTCCCAAATTCTAATTGAATTTTGAATGATAGGACTTCGAAACTTGAAGACTCACTATAATCATTGATATTCCCAAGGTTCCTTGTTTGTTGTTGCTAATTTATTCCCAAAACCTAATGATATGCTTAGAAATATCATTATGTAATTGATGTTATTTCATACATTCATGAGAATTTAGAGAATATAACCCAAGACAAGAACTTGGTAGGAAAGGCATTAAACTTGTTAGGATATTTAGACACTTGGGAGTTAGTTAAGATCTACTTGGTGTAATGTGTCATTAGGTAAAAGTGTGTTTCTTAGTATGTTTATTTAGTATTCATTTGCATTTAGGAAATTTGATGGTCACGATATGTTCTCGACACAGAGTGATCCAACAGTTCATATTTTCCTCGAACTTAACGACGATTGATATGTGGCTTAATAGATGATTGGTCCATGATCTCTATTTAAAGAGCATGGAGAGTCATTTTCCGATGATTGATTGTGAGAAAATGTCTTTTAAAATCTCTGTGTAATCCCTTTTTTTTTCATTAATAAACTACTCCAAGTGGCCGCATTGGTTGGGCTCATGGATGTTTCCCTGTAGTGTTTTTACCACGTCAAAACATCGGTGTGTTGATCTTTGATCTGGTTGTGTGAGTGGTTATTGAAGGTGTTCTTCCTCTGTTGGAATACATGTGTTGACGAACATGGTATCAGAACCTATTTCAAGACCCACTCCTATTGTAGATCGAGATCGTGAAGTCGAGTTGCCTCATCTCCATTTTCTGTCATTTCCATACATTTATGGGCTAAGAGGATTGTTCCAGTGTGTATGGAGAGCTTGTTTCATTCAGGAACGCTTTTCGTTTCACTCTAAAAGGTTTTTTTTTCCCAAGATACAACCATTTCAGCTAGATCCGGAGGTATAAAGCATGAATACGCCCTTTTTAATTTTTTTGCAGAGTATTATTTCAGTTGTATTTTGTTTTTATATTGTTTGTTTCCAGGTCTCTACTCTTTTTGATCTATGTATTATCTTTTCCCCACTCCCTGTATGATCTCATAAAAAAAAACAGATAGTAAAAGGTGCATTTTTTGGGTAAGCTAACCGAGATGCAACCCTTGTTGTCATCGAGAAGCGAAATTTTTTTCTTGTGTGAAAAGAGTTTTTTTTTAGCACGCTCTCAAAGCCATCTTCCACAACAACAAACTCAATCCTCTTGCTAAACAATACAATATGTTTTGCTAGCCCATTTGGTTAAAAGTTTCCTGATTGAGTAAGAGGTCTTGAGTTCAAGTCTTTCTTTTGGTTACCTTTTTTTGAAAAAGGTCATGCTCCATTGTAAAGTGTATTTCACTTCAAGTATAAAAGTGAATCACTATAAGTAGCTTTAATATTTTAGAGTTATTTATTTTGCATGCAAATTTTCTTGTATAAAGTAACTTCATTGTAAAACTGAACCCCAGTTCTTTTTATAAAAGTGGGTCACTTCATAAAACAACTTACACCATCACGTGGTCATTTGGTTACCATTTATGCCTTTTTTAAAAGGGAATAACTTTCACATCCGAAGTCTGTTTTCAGTGTTGTTTTTTTTTAAATGCCTAACTTTTCAGGATATTTTTATCCAAATCATCAGTTTCAATTTTTAAATCCATATTATCTACATATTTAATATGGCTTCTTCAAGTAATATTTTTGTTACCGACACCAACTACTTCCAATGGAAATCCCATATGGAGGATTTATTAAGAAGTACATAATATAGGACCTTACATTAAATGCCCCATAACATACATAAAACCAAAAAACACATTGGTGCACCATTACATAAATTCCTAGTGCGTACATAAAATGAAAACACACTAGTGCGACATTACAAGAAATGCCCTAGTGTGTACATAAGATGAAAACATGTTGGTTTGTCATTACATTACTACCGAGGTGCATGGGGAGGTTATGGTTATTATTCCTTGGATTCCCACTTTTTTGTATGCAATGCCAATGTGCTTGTATTGTATGTTAGTCTCAGTGCTTGTATAATCATCTAGGATTTTCTAGATCAATAACACCAATGTATAACCTCTTTTGGATGTCAATTTGCAATTCAAAGACTAATTATAGAGATAATTTGCCTTTAGAAATGTTTTCTTGCAATTTCAATGAAGAACTATGAGTGAATTGATGACAACTCATTAAAACAGAACTGTACCCTAAGATTTCATGAATGTTGGAATGTATAAAGTACATTATAAATCATATCAAAAAGTTTATGAATCATAATTGGAGTCTCATGTCACTACAACAGTAATACAACATTCCTTGTTGCTTTGTTTGCACTAGATGATTGTAAGGATTCCCTCTGTTCACTTGCATGGCTTACTAAAATTCATGCTTTATTCTAATAAAAACAAATATGTTTCCATGTCTTCTTATCACTTAGATTTCCTTATTTCTCAAATTTTCTCATTCTCTCATTCTCCTTTTTCAACTACATTAGTTATAGATTTTCATAGTAATAGGCATTGCAATGCTTTAGCTAAGATTCAAAATTGATTCATGGAATCGCATAAGAATTATTGATATATCATGCGATGATAGGTGCGTGTAAACAACATCAATGATTTCCTTCAAAACTAGTGTGTCCATTAATATTTGCGTAATAAGACTTTATTTAAATCATTTTTTAACAATAAAATTATTTTTGTATGTCATGATCCATCTAGACTAAGCACATATACATTTAATGTTTCATGTACACAACACTCTTGTAATTATAAGAAAACATCCATTGATTATCCTTAAACAAGCAAAAGTAAACACAACAATCAAGCTATCAAAGCATAAATAAAGGTGTCTAGTAATAATATATTCATGAGCAAGGGGTTTTTGACATCATCATTTCCATCAATGCGTAAAGAATTAAAGAAGGCTTATCAATCCAAGGATATCCATCCTATTAGACATAAGGAAATGGGAAAGATATCAAGGAATCAACATATTATAAGAATTCAAGAACAATTCCAACAATACAATAGGTAAGATGATAAAACAAACTAAATTAATCCAAAAGCGTCAATTTCTAAAAACAACAAATCAAAAAGATAATAAAATATAATAAATAAAATTGGTGGCTAGTGTGGGGAGGTGATTTGCGATCCCGAAGGAAATCCTTTGGTCCAATATGCTTGGGGGATTGGAAAATTCCAAGCAATTCTACAGAATCTTATGCCTTGTGGCTAGGTATTAAGTTGGCTAAGGAGTATGGTATTAAAAATATCATCATATTAGGATACTCCATGATAGTGATTAGGGCCTTAATCAATCGCTTTGATCGAAATTTGAAGGATCTTCCTAGAACCTTATCTCATGTCCATACTGCTCTGGCCAGATTTGCATAGTTTCAAGTCTTTCACATTCTTCATGAGCTTAATATCTTTGTAGACAGGTTGGCGAAACAAGGGTCATCCTTTGGGGTAGTTTAAATAGTGATTAATGACAAATGAAAGTCTTGTTCATTCCATAGTACATGTTTCAAATATTTTTCATATGGAATGGCAGTCTCTTGACACCTTGGTCCACGTGTTTCCTCTTCTATCTCGATCCCTCCATTAAATTGGCAGCTAATGATCCATTTATGGCATATTTGTGCGGGATAATGTATATATGGGAGATGTCTTGTGTTATGAAAATAGTGCAGTTTGGTTCAGTCTATTCCTAGTGCAAAATTTCAGCTCTTAATCGACCAAGATTGGTGGGTTATTTTTGTTGCTAATGTTCGATGGTGGATGTTGTAATATAAGAGGAGGTATGATATAGTTACCGGTAGATCCATATGTAGAGAAACATATATTATAAAAGTATATAGAAGAGCACATAATCATATAGAAAGATATACACAAGAGGTGAGAGAACCATCAAATATTTTTATTATACTTAGAACAATCACTTCTTATATTACATTCCATTACATAGTCATGTCTGTGTGTGTGTATTACATTATGTTCAGACCCTCTGAATGGAGAAAACTTCTGAGTCGGTTACATTATTTAATTGTCAGGTCAATCGACTCTAACTGTCTATTCGACTGACTTCCTTACCAACTACTCTAGTCGACTTGGTTATTTGACTGGTGGGTCTAGTCGGAAAAGATGACTAGCCCCTACAACATATCCCCCTCCTCAATTCCTTGTTCATACCGAGCAAGAGGAGAGTGTGTCAAAATATAAAAATTTTCTACTATGTGCTTTTTGAGGATATTGGAAAATGAGAGAGAGAGAGAGAGAATATGTTGGTGTCGAATCCTGCTAGGATGTCTTTTATTCATATATTTTCTGATGGTTGCACTGGCTTCTCATTTGTATCTTGAGGAATCCCCCACTCATGTAATTTTACATCATTTGGTAGGGTGTTAATTTTTATGGAATATGTGATTCCTTGGAGTGATGACTGGTAGTTGGCATGATTGATTCGGAAGGTGCAGGATTGAAAAACTGAAAGTTTTGTTGGTAAGTTGAAGGTGCCTTCGACTGCTCTGCAGCTGATTGTGGTAACATTTTGAATGTTGTTTGATAAATTACCAGAGTCGAGTGCAACAAGTGCTTGGAGAATATTAACCACTCCTCAAATGAATATTGTGCTTATATCTCCATTTTCTTCATTTTCCCCAGAAATTCTAGCATATCCGTTAGGGATGCTTCATGTACCGAGGTTGAATACAGGTCGATATTTTTATTCATTTCTTCAGTTTTCTCTTTTATTTCATCGAGGTTCCTAGATTCTTGATCTATTACCATCTCATATTTGATTTCTTCTTTCATACATTCTCTTTCTTGTCATGTTAGGTCAACCTCAATTACTTTTTCTTTTTTGATCTCATTGGATATAACCTATTTGTATTTTTCATTTGTGGTAAGAAGTCGGGCTATTCTCAAGTCAACAATTACATTTTTTTGTGCTTGTGCTTGGAGTTTGTTGTAAGTGGAAGAAAAGTATGTTGTCTAGTTGTTTCTACGGGGCCATTTTTATGACCTTGGAAGGTGCGCTTGACACAGTCAAAATTTTCTTGTCATGCTTGGTTGGGTTGGTTTATCTTGTCAGTCAAAATCCTCTGGTCGAAGTGCCCGACCATGTTGGCTTTTGTTTTCTTGTCGACTTGATTAATATTTGGTATTTTGAGGCCATGCTTGCATTGTTGATGGTATTCTTGTTTGATTGAGGTATTTATTGTATGCTCACTCGCTTGATATTTTCCTCGTTCACTTGATCTTTGAAACTTGCACTTGTGATTTCTTTCTTCAACTGAATGATGAATTTCTTTTTCAATTGATCGACTAGTGTGCTTGTTCAAGTAGTGACACAAGTCTCATCTGGATACTAAACTTACTCTTAATTTATGTGTTTCTTTTCTAATTGTTTCCCATGGACTCTATTCTCTCCTCATGTTGAAATGTGATAGTCATGAATGAATGTGTTGAATCTATTCGACCGCTCATATAGCTTGTAGTAGACATGTTTTTGTACTTAGTGTTTTCTTTTAATCCTTTTAAATATATTGATTTATTTTTTCTTTATTTTCTTTGTTTCATTTTTTGACTTGGGTTTTCGATCTAGTCAAGTCCTACTGGTGTCTCCATGGAGGTTTTCGCGAGTAGGGATTTAGGAGATTATGTATGATATTTTTTTAGTCGGGCCCCATTGATTAATTTCTTGAAAGGGTTCCCTTATAGTGTTTTCAACTATATTTCTCTTGAAGGTCGGATGTCCTTGACCATGTAGGGACCTAGCCATGCAGTATCTATCTTGCTTGGTTTAACTTTTACTCAACTTTCATATAGAAATACCAATTCTCCATTATTGATGTCTTTCTTCTTAATGTGTCGATCATGCCAGGATTTTTGTTGACTTTTCTAAATTTCCTGATGTTGTTGTGATAGCATCCTTTCTTCTTATTTAAGTTGGTAGAAGTGTCATCCTGTATTCATCATGTGATCAAATTCCAAAATGGAAGCTATCTGAACTGCATTGGCACATAAATGTAGTGGGATCATTGCTTCTTGGTTGTAAACTAGTTTAAAGGGTGTTTGGTTGGTTGATCTTTTATATGTTGTTTTGTATGCCCATAGTATTGCTAGAACTTTGTTGTCTATGTCATCTTTTTCGATACCTCATATTTTCGTGAGGCCCTTATGTATGTTTTTTTAAAAGACTCGATGACCCCAATAGCTTGTGGGTGATATGCAGTTTTTCTTCATGGTCAATCATGAATTTTTTCAGTAATACTTTTATCATTAAGGGATATCCAAATTGGGTTACTATGTTTTCATAAATAAACTTTGTAGTTGTTTCCTTTGTACAGTTATCGACTGGTTCTACTTCTTCCCACTTTTTTAAATATTTGACGGTTATAATAATGTATTTTTCTCCCCATCGTTCTGCTCTTTTTGAGAAAGGACCGAAAAAATCAATAGCCAAGATTTCAAATGGTAAACTAGGTTTTATCGAGTGCAAGGAATTTTGTTATTCCATAATGGTCGGCCTAACCTTTGAAACTTGTCACATTTATTTACTTTTTCTTGACAATATTTATGTAAAGTCAGCCACCTGAGACCCTCTTGAAGGAATTTCCTAGCTATCGTGTCATCTTGAAAATTACCCCCTGATGAACCTA
>JZKD02S2100569.1:3833-21967 GCA_000966675.3 Picea glauca | reverse complement strand
CTTCGACGCTCTTGAGACTGCATAAAGAATAAACATCATTATATAAGTTTTTTTCCTCAATGAATTAACAAACATACAAAATGTTAATTTGTAATTTAACCTAAGAAAACTCACCGCATATGCTACTGTAAATTGTGAGGGTGTTACCCTCCTCCACGACCCTGGTCTCTCCGCGATGCTGCCCTGCATCAGTTAAAAGGATAAAGTCAAGAAAATTAAACAAATATTCATAAAATAAAATTCATTAAACATAAAAAATTATCATCAATGCATTATCTCACTATGAATATTTCAAGGCTCTATGGAGATTCACTAGTAGATGGAGTATTAGGTTGTATAACCTACTCTGAGACAACCTCTACTATGGAAGTCTCGGTTGATGGGGTCGATGCAAATGTTGAGGGTGGGTAGTGATGGACCCCCACAGGCTGTACAAGTGATTGCAACTCCCTAGGCCTGGAGAAATGTAGCCTAGAAGAAATGCCCAGGTGCTCAGGGAGTGAAATAATACTTTAGCTATCAAATATATCCACATCGTGCATACATATTAATAAAATTGAAATATTAGTACCAACTAGTAAAATTCAAAAACATAAACACAAACAATTTGAGAATTATACGGTATTTAACTCTACACATGATACTTGTGATGCAGGTGACTTGTCCATCCTAGATGGACATTACCCAACATCACCTAGTCCCAAATCCTATAGAAACACGAGAACATTAAAAAATTGAGGATTCCATAAAATAAAGAAATGACTATGGTGAATTTATCATATGTGACACATACCCGTGTGTGGGGTGCACCCAATGAACATGTTGCCTCTACTTCCACATCAATGGTGGGGCTAGGCACTGATGCATCCATCAACGTAGAGGGTCTACTACTAGGACATAACAACTGCAAAAAAACATAAATAAAATATCGATACAAATACACATAATACAAAATAAATATAGATACACATAATGATGAAGAACATAAAGAGGGTTACGATACTAACCTCCTCCATGAAGCTATGTTGTCCACTAGGCTCTATAGTCCCATGGCATGTCTTCCTTTAGCTCGAGCATCTGTGAGGTTCACATGGATGGCCATTATGTCCATGTGCCCTCTCCTCACTGTAATCTATCGTGCATGTTGAACCTCCAACCCCTCTATCAATGTCATTGGATGACACCTCCTGCCTAGAGAGTGCAAAAAAGCTACTGTGTTTCACCAGGCTATAAGTCAATGATAAAATGGATAGATTTACCTATTTCAAGTTCTCTGAAACATGAGGATTCTAGGTAGGGGGGTCAATCCTTTTCCTGGGGGGATGCAGATCTAAGACAAGGTCACTCCTAACATGCTCTCAGTTCTGTGTAGACCCTAGACCCACCCCTTGGAAGTATCTAATGTCAAAGTAGTTGTTGGCACAAGGGGCAGACCTAGGGTTCAATGCTCAACAACGCACCAAGAAAACCCTAACTATCGACCCTTTTGGAAACACCTACAAAGAAGGCAAAGTATCACTCGAGGTAGAAGCAGGGGGGGTTACATGACACAGGTGTCTGTGACCAAGATGGGACACAGATATGTGAAAATAACACTTCACAGAGTACTCTATTAACACTTAGGAACAATATGCATTAGTTCATTATCTTAATTAACATCGCAGAACATACCTAGGGATAGATCAATGCAGTAACAAATGAAAATATCCCCATATAAATTAGTATCATAAGTTAGATCTAACATCCATTCATCCTTAAAACAAGTAAATCACTAAACAACATCAGATCTATCTATCATACATAATAACAAAGGCACTAAGCAGATAAATGACAAGCACAACACAACATAAAGCACACCAAAGACACAAGATATATGTGGTTCACCCCAGTGTGGGGCTATGTCCACCAACTGCTTCATATTGTTTATTATTCTTCAATCTCTTACATTCAGTTTCTCTTGTGCACTAAGCAACAGAGCTGGGCTTCGCACCAGACATGAGATCTGCGCACTGAGCACCAGATCCTCCTTCCCAAAACTAGGTCAAGGCACATAGCCAACTTCTCTATCGAGCACAGAGCCTTACATACACATTCTGTTGCACAAAGCAACTCAGAACTAGTTGCACTTAGCCACTACGTTCTTACATCCCTGCCTCTACCATACATTCTTACACTTATTTATACTTTTACAATTCCTTACAAAAAGGTCTAATCATGGGAGAACCCATGGGCCGACATCCCATAACCCATTAAAAAAACCCTAAGGAACCCCTTGCTAGGTCCACATAGCCCACAAAAATAGTGGGATATGTGATCTTAGCTCCGCTTGGGCACTCCATCTTCGACCATCGCGTCGAATTCAAAAAGGTGGTCAAAACCCGACAAAGGTTTCCTCAAAACATGGTCGAGGGCCAATAGGCCCCCAAAACTCACTTGTGACTCGTACCGAGTCACTCGGGTCTGGGAAATGCTGCTTTGAAGGCCTTGATCTTAACTCGAGCTGCCTCGACTTACTACTTCGCGTGAGCCTCCTGCTCAACGAGCTCCTTAATCATCTGCTTTGTAATAGGCCTTTCTAAGCGTTGTTCCACTGTTGCAACCACTTGGTCTAGTTGTGAGCCATGTCTCTCAATTTATTCGAACACCTTGCAGGCTTCATCCTGCACAGGTTGTAGCTTCTGCCCGACTTCCATTACCCTTCTTTGGAGGGCAGTGATCTACTTCTGCACTGTATGCTTTTCCTGAGATCTCTTCATTCTTTCAACCGCAGTGAGTAGCTTCATCTGCACCTATACTGATAATTCCTGTTGTTGTGCCTCTTGTAACTGCGCTTCTAGCTTCCTTAGCTCTGGATCTTCTGTGAGGCGTTCATATATCTGTGTGCTTCTACTATTCCAGTGAGGTTCAAATCCTGCAAACCTGCCTCCTACGAGGTTCCAGTCTATGAAGTCTTCCATCTGGTCTCTGTAGTTTTCTGTATCTTTTCCATCTTAGCTTTCTTTTTATTGAGCTTCCTTGCCTTCTTTCCTGTGATCTGAGTCTCTCTAACTGTTTCTGGAATCCTCTTTCCATTCTTATTCTTATCTTTCTTTAGCACAGTAGCTTCTCACTGTTGAGATGCCTTCATAGAGTCTGAAGTTAATATCCCTTCTATTAATACTTCCTGGGTGAATATACTTCTTTCTTGCATAGATAGGTTCTTCAAGCCTTCTTCCATTCTTTCGACTTTGACAACTAATTTTCTTACTTTCTGTTCCTCCTGCGTTGTTACTTTATTCTGTTTCTTCAACTTATCCTCTCATTCCTCTATTATTCGATCTATTTTTCTAGCTATGAAATCCCTTAGTTCTTTCTTTTTCTTCTCTATAGCTTCTTCCTCTGCTTTCCTTCTAATTTGATCTTTCTCAATCCAAGGCTTACCTAACAAAAGTGGGAAAGGGGCACTGTTCTCAACAAACTTAATAACTTCAAATTCTTCTTCAGTCGATGTTGCATGAACAATAATAGGTACATTAGTAACTCTTCCACATAGGGTTATCATATTTCCTTAAAACAAGCCTATCCTTCCCAATGAAGGTATCACAGTAGGATTTCCCAAAATTTCCCAAGTTTCTTCTGTCATAATATTTACTTGTGTTTCCTCATCCAAGACACAGTGTATGTTGAAGTCTTCTATTCTTGCACTTATGCGTGTTTTACTTTCAGGATCTCTGGTAAACTAATTTTTTTATGAACATTCATCATTTCTTTCAACTATACTAATGAGGTCTGGAATTTCTTTGATTCTTTCTCTTTATGACTTTCTAACATGCCTTCAGTCTCTTGAATTTATTCATATTTTTCTTGTCTCATGTTCATTCTTTCAACTTTAGCAATCATCCTTGGACAATTCTCAACCTCATGACCAATAGTTTTACAACAAAGACAGATAAGACCTGTACGAGGACATTCTTTAGCAAGATGTCCTGATCTTCTGCAGTTATAACACAATGTCAATCCTATTTTCCTCTTGTATGTTCCCCAACCTCTTCTGTACTGCACACTAGGATCACAGTGCTGTACCTACAATCTGCAAAAATTCTTTCTAGGTTCCTGCATCCACTTATTAGTCCAAAAATTCTTTCTATGCATATGAATAACATATCTTTCTTCATTTCTATTAACTTTAATCAGATCAACTCTTTCTTCCAACTGCACCCTAGCCTTCAGAATAGGAAAAAATCTATTAAACATGCTTAAATTCATTCTTTTGAAACAAAATTTTTCACTTATATTACTCTTATCAAAGCACAAAGCTTTACCTTTCTTTGGATCTTACCTCTTTTCTTTGGATCAGATTTCTTTCTTAGCACAAAGCTTCGCAAGTCAAGTAGAGTACTGCGCACTTCAACAACAGATCTATGCACAAATCCTCTCTTTTCTTTACTTTAGTTCCTAGCAATAACAGTTTCAGGTCCCAACAATGGAACCATTTGTTGGCACAATGGGAAGACCTAGGGTTCAACGCTCAATAGTGCACCAACAAAACCCTAACTACCGACCCTTTCAGCATCACCTGCGAAGCAGGTGAAGTCTCACCCGAGGTAGAAGCAGTGGGGCTTACAGGACAAGGGTGTCTATAACCAAGCTGGGACACAGATTTGTGATAATAACACTTCACAGAGTACTCTATTAACACTTAGGAACAATATGCATTAGTTCATTAGCTTAATTAACATCACAGAACATACCCAAGGATAGATCAGTGCAATAACAAATGACAATATACCCATAACACTTAGCATCATAAGTTATATCTAACATCCATTCATCTTTAACACAATTAAAGCACTAAACAACATCAAATCTATCTATCATACATAATAAAAAAGGCACTAAGAACATAAATGACAAGCACAACACATCATAAAGCACACCAAAGACACAATATATACGTGGTTCACCCCTGTGTGGGGCTACGTCCACCAACTGCTTCGTCTTCTTTATTATTCTTCAATCTCTTACATTTAGTTGCTCCTGTGCAGTACTAAGCCATAGAGCCAAGATTCACACAAGACAGGAGATATGCACACTGAGCACCAGATCCTCCTTCCCAAAACTAGGTCAAGACACATAGCCAACTTCTCTATCGAGCATAGAGCCTTACACACACATTCTGTTGCACAAAGCAACTCAGAACTACTTGCACTTAGCCACTTCACTCTTACATCGCTGCCTCTACCATACATTCTTACACTTATTTATAATTTTACAATTCCTTACAAAAGGCCTAATCATGGGAGAACCCATGGGCCGACATCCCATAACCCATTACAAAAACCCTAAGAAACCCCTTGTTGGGTCCACATAGCCCACAAAAATAGTGATATCCATGATGTCAGCTTCGCCTGGGTGCTCCATCTTCGACCACCGTGTTGAAATAAAAAAGGTG
The DNA here is from genome assembly GCA_000966675.3 of Picea glauca. Lineage (NCBI taxonomy): Eukaryota > Viridiplantae > Streptophyta > Pinopsida > Pinales > Pinaceae > Picea > Picea glauca. Next base: position 16,536 of record JZKD02S2100569.1, on the reverse strand, counting down.
GTCCAAACCTGACCAAGGTTTCCTCAAAACTTGGCCGAGGGCCAACAATAGTTGACATGCTTACCCAAAACAAACTTAGCCCATAATTTTCTCAGAAAATATAAGGGCATATCCCTGTTATTACAGGGAGGTTTATAAAAAACCATATACCACCTATCCATCCAATTTTGACTAATATAGAGATGGATGCACCAGTAAATGGAGATGTATTTCTTGTTCAATGGTAGTTCTTGTCCAGTTCTAGGATCCCTAAAAATAGACAATAATTTTGGTTTTGAAATTCCCAGGTCTTTGACTTGGTTTCTGTCCAAAMCAGTGTTGTAGTACTCATACATTCTTTTCCTATAATTAGAAATAGAGGTCAATTTACCTTTGGCACTTGCAATGGACTTCACAATTATGTCCAAATAAGTGGCCAAGGAGACTCTTCTAGGCTCTCCAGTGTCCCTTAATTATTCCTCAAGGGTTCTCAATATAACCAACCCCTCATCAATTTGAGTGTTTACATTGGGTGGTTGTGGTGGGTTGGGGTTTTAATCTTATTGGTTTTATTATGAGAAGTTTTCATTGTCTCGAGGTTCCATTTTATTATATATGTTGCAATTTAAAATCCATGGCATCTAAATTAGGTTGGCTTTTAATTAAAATAAAAAATTACATTTTTTTTTTAATTTAGATTCTTGGAAGCAAAAGACTAAATTGGAAATGACTAAATTGGGTTAAAAATAAGATAAATCAAACATACCTGGACACGGCGGAAAGATCCTTCCTCCCTAGCCGCTCTCTAGCTCCTCTATTTTCTCAAGGAGAGTAGAAACGAGAGCGCGCTTTGTGCACAATGACCACAAATCACACTTGCGCCCTATTTAAAAAGTTTATCACTAGGAACGCACGTGCGTTCTTAAGAATTCCCACGTGTTCCTAAGAACATGTGCACATTCTTAAGAACACCCACACATTCCTAAGAACACGTGCACATTCTTAACAACACCCACATGTTCCTAAGAACGTGTGTGCATTCTTGAGAATTCCCACGCGTTCCTAAGAACACACCCACATTATTAATAACGTGCACATGCTCTTGCCACTAAACCTATGTGGTGAGCCTCATGGAGGTTCAACCACCTACAAACCTAAAGGATTAGGAACATGTGCATGTTCCTAAGAAAACACACGTGTTCTTACGAGTGCGCGTTTCTAGTGCATGGCTTGACACTTTTTCGGCCACGCAGTTCGTGCACTTAACCACTTGTTATCTAACACCTTCAAACTATCAATCTTGGCTTGATCCCAAACTATCGGCTCCACTAGTAACACATACGAATAGAATTCAGTTTGTCTCTTTAACCATTCATGCAACATAAATGGAAATTTTGCAAAGAAGAGCTCGAGCATGTCTGAGTAAATAAATATTCCTTTCCATTCCTTTGTGTTCACCTGGAATCCTTACGTCTCTCGTAGGGAAAAATCATCTTCTTTCATTTCTATCCAATCTTGAATCTCCTCCTTAGAAGGATGCCAACTCATTTTTCTTTTCCTCCATTGATCTCAACAAGACTTTAGGTCCTGACAATGAAACCTTTTGTTTGGTGTTGTTTCGTCATTTTCATCCCACTCTTGTGCATGTACCGAACTTCTTAACACTAGGGAATTTTTGACCCAAGGTTCATCCAGAGCATGTCCAACAAAAACCCCTAAGCATCGACATATCGATCCTCAACCAAGGTCGAGGAAGGTCTCACCCAATATCATGTAGAGAGGATAAAAAATACCATAAGGTCTTGTGTCGGGGATGAATGATTAAACATATGAAACACTACTACTACTAGAATCCATGTAACTCGGGTCTGATAATATATTTAGGATTGAGAATTGAAACAATAAACGCATATTCAACTCATTCACAACAGAAACATAATATATCATAATTTCCATATCTTTATTATTGGGATTATTCCATCACATAGAGATATACAGTGCACTAAACAACTGCTTAGGACAACCATAGAAACTCATATCACTACTATGTAAAAAAATGGGAATACAACATAATGCGCTATGTGCCTTGCTTTAGGATTCAGACAAAACAAAGACACAAGAATATATTCAAAACATCACAAGATTACAACAGGCTTAGAATGAACTTGAAATTGATTTCTAAGATAACTCAAAACTCTCTGACTAATTATGTCACAAACTAACTCATTGACAATCTAGCTCATGTTTCGAGATTTGATATCCTTTTTATATCTTTCGTTGTTGGGGAGCGTTGTCTCTTTCTTCTTTTCTCCACTCTCTTTTCTGATCCAACTAGCTCGCACACTTTTGGTGTCTGCCAGTGCTCCACATAGACTCTCTGCATGAGGCGAAATCTTAACTACCAGGCCAACTTGTTTTATGTCCACCCCATGTCTTCATATACTATGGGAAATAATCATTCCGAGAGATTTCCCGATGATTCTTTTCTTGATTCTGACAGGAATCTTCTTGGTTTCTGGTGAAATTGATGGAACTTGGACCACCAAAAAATTGGTATTCTTTATACTTGGCACACTGCTGAAAAAACCCGGTCCGCTACACATTCTATGGAATTCCTCACACATTTCCTTCGACGTGAGAAAAACTATGGAATGAGCGACAAAAATTCATTTGTGTGCACACGAAAAACTAGACCCAAAAGTTTGGGTGCCAACAAGAAGGGGGGGTAGAGAGTATGTGAGAGGAAGGAGGGGATACAGAGGGAGACAAAGAGAGAAAGAGGGGAAGAGAGAGAGTGAGTGATCCGGATTATTTTTGGAATGAAATGAAAGAAAATATATTACAATGAGATACACATAAGAATTTCCAGAAACAGAGAAATACAACAATGCATGATTTCTATTAATGAAAGAAATGTACAAAGACTGTAAAAATATAGAGTGCAAGACTCGCTAGAATGGTGGAAGCTTTATCTCTGAGAAGAGATGTGACGACTATGCTCATTCGAAAGAAGATGATTACAATGAGGCTCTGAAGGAATTTTTTATGATAAACATGAATGCCAAAACCTTAGACATACAAAAACCTAACCCTAGGATGTGAAACACCAAAAATCATGTGGGCCTCGTTGGGGTAAGTTAGTACATTAACTTCTCGGGGTCGTAACTTTTGCATACGATCTTTGTTTTAGGTGTGTTATAGCCCGTTGGAAAGGTATTTTTGAGAAATACACATTATGCTATAAAAATTTGACTTAGCCTATAGTTTGACTATGCAAAGCCAAGAAAAAACTGTTTAGAGCCCCAAAACAGTCCTGGAAGTACAAAAAGATGTAATGACATGAAAAATTTCAAAATAAGATAGTTGGAATAGGTGGACGACCACCAATATCCACTTGGATGCTATGTATGGATTCATGATAGCCCCGTAAGTGAAAAAACCACAATTACAAAGAAATGTCCCCATTACAAATAAACGTATTGAACTGAAAACTGTCCAGATGAGCCGGTTGGAATGTGGAACAGGTGGGTGGCCACCAATATCCACCTGGATCAATCCTCCCCATTTAGGAAGAAATGGTATCCATTATGTTGATTTCCCGGGGAAGAGGGGAAAGAATTCTCTGAATCTGAATCTTGGTGAGTTGCATGCCTTGTTGGAGATGTTGTGCTGTTTGGTTTGTGGAAGGCTATCACGAACCTATTGTTGGCAGGGTTGAATATGTTCCACCATCCTTTTGTCTCTGGGATTGAAGGGGAATTTTGTAGGCACCATTGTAGGTGAAGAAATAATATCTACTTTCTCTTATGCAATCTGCTTCTTTGGATAGAAGGTGTTGAGGATGTAGTGGTTGTAGTGGCCTTATGTGCATCCTTTGAACAATCTGTGAAGAAGATGAATTTTGCAGTATGAGAGATTACCTTGATGAACTTTTTTGGTGGAACAATAGTCAGAACTACCTCTGGTATCCTATAGATATGACCCTCCATATTAATAATGACACTACAAGGTCAAGACTCATAAACAACATGATGTTTCCACATATATGGTTGGCCCAAAACAACATCACAGACATCAAGAGAGGAAACATCACACACTACCTCATCCTTGAAGGGTTGGTGTAGTGTCCCCAAGGCCGAGCCCCATTGCAAATCATGATATATGAAATTAATTGTAAATATGTTCTATAGGCTGGTGAGCCAAGTTTTGTATAAGCCGGTAGGCTTATGTGTTTGTTAGGCCAGGGAGCCTAAGTGTTGAAGGCTAGGAGCCTGCTGTTGTACTTGTATGTATGCAGAATAATTAATAAATATAAACACCGCCAGGTGCAGACCGACCACGATGAATGAGTGAAGGGGGATTGAGCGTCCACAGAGTGGGCAAGGAATTAGGGGCTGGAAGGTGGGAAAGGGGCTAAGTGTTGAGCCTAGGGGGCTAAGCCTAGGGGTCTTAAGCCTGGGAATAATATTTTAATATTATTTCCAAAAAGCCATGTGCATATTATGTCATCCTAAGTTCTTGGCAAAGGGAAAAGCATGTAAAAGGGAGGCATGCAGATGGAACGCATGTAGTTCCAAGGGTGACAAGTGTCCACCCTGACGCATGCAAATAAAACAGACGAGGTAAGCCGTGAGGGGGGCTCTCTCATCCATTCGACCCGACTGTCCTGAGCATGATCCATGCGAGCCAGTCTGTAAGAGTTCCTGGTGTAATTCGGATATGGGGAAAGAAAGCCTGTGTTTTTTCTGAAGAATCCGTGTACACCCCTGTTCGGAGCCATGGATTCTGTGTCTGGTTCTAGGAAAAACCGTGTGCGCATTCCATGAACGAGAAGCCTGTGTTGAATTCGAGTGGAAGAATATTTGTTATTCGGGAAATCTAAGCTAGCCTGTGCATGGAGTCCCTGTTCCAAAATCATGACCGTGAGATCATCCTGTGACTGCTGAACCGGTTTGGGGAAGCCTGTGTCTATTTTCCCCGTGGGTTGTTGTGGTCATGCAGTACTGGACTGCGTGAGGCTTGTTGGCCTGTGAGCGACTCCTCCAGGTGAGAGAGTGCGTAGAGGAAGGAGAGAACTCCTGGAAGGAACCCTGTAGCTGCCATAGAGGTTGGAGACTTATGCTTCGGTCTGTTCCTGTAACCCAAGGTAAGGGAGATTGGCAGCCGAAGGACTGTCTAGGTGACAGAGAAGGTGCATTTTTCTGGGGTGGAATAGGCATGTGGGGAATGAGGGTCTGTGGGAAGTGAGCGTGGGAGATTCCTGGGAGAGCATTCCGTCCTTGTGGTTGTGTGTGATTGTTTTCCCTGTAACCTCAGCCGGAGCCTAGATTCCTTGCCTTGGGGTGGAGNTATGTGTTTGTTAGGCCAGGGAGCCTAAGTGTTGAAGGCTAGGAGCCTGTTGTTGTACTTGTATGTATGCAAAATAATTAATAAATATAAACACCACCAGGTGCAGACCGACCACAATGAATGAGTGAAGGGGGACTGAGCGTCCACTGAGTGGGCAAGGAATTAGGGGGTGGAAGGTGGGAAAGAGGCTAAGTGTTGAGCCTAGGGGGCTAAGCCTAGGGGTCTTAAGCCTGGGAATAATATTTTAATATTATTTCCAAAAATCCATGTGCATATTATGTCATCCTAAGTTCTTGGCAAAGGGAAAAGCATGTAAAAGGGAGGCATGCAGATGGAACACATGTAGTTCCAAGGGTGACAAGTGTCCACCCTGACGCATGCAAATAAAACAGACGAGGTAAGCCGTGAGGGGGGCTCTCTCATCCATTCAACCCGACTGTACTGAGCGTGATCCATGCGAGCCAGTCTGTAAGAGTTCCTGGTGTAATTTTGATATGGGGAAATAAAGCCTGTGTTTGTTCTGAAGAATCCGTGTACACCCCTGTTCGGTGCCATGGAGTCTGTGTCTGGTTCTAGGAAAACCCGTGTGTGCATTCCATGAACGGGAAGCCTGTGTTGAATTCGAGTGGAAGAATCTTTGTTATTCAGGAAATCTAAGCTAGCCTGTGCATGGAGTCCCTGTTCCAAAATCATGACCATGAGATCATCCTGTGACTGCTGAACCGGTTTGGGGAAGCCTGTGTCTATTTTCCCCGTGGGTTGTTGTGGTCGTGCAGTACTGGACTGCATGAGGCTTGTTGGCCTGTGAGCGACTCCTCCAGGTGAGAGAGTGCGCAGAGGAAGGAGAGAACTCCTGGAAGGAACCCTGTAGCTGCCATAGAGGCCGAAGACTTCTGGTTCGGTCTGTTCCTGTAACCCAAGGTAAGGGAGATTGGCAGCCAAAGGACTGTCCAGGTGACAGAGAAGGTGCATTCTTCTAGGGTAGAATAGGCATGTGGGGAATGAGGGTCTGTGGGAAGTGAGCGTGGGAGATTCCTGGGAGAGCATTCCGTCCTTGTGGTTGTGTGTGACTGTTTTCCCTGTAACCTCAGCCGGAGCCTAGATTCCTTGCCTTGGGGTGGAGCTTAGTCTCAGCTCGGGGGTGACCCACTGCTGAGCTGATGAGCAGTGTGGTCTAAGGCTGGGAGGTTCGTGGAAGGCTTGCATTTGGTTGGTGGATTTTACCATTGTCACAAGATAAGTGTCTAACTATGTTTCACCACATTTTATCATGTCTCTACTGTATATGTTATCATGTTTTCCGCTGTGTATACGAATTAATATGGAATACTATGGATTGTTTAATTATAACAGTAATGATATGTTTTAATCTGATATTTAAATGTATTTCTTTGCTTGAATGCATGTGGTTATATAATTCCTGTACGAATTATGTAAAAGTGTGTGTATAGATTGGTAACTGAGAGCGATGAAAGCCTTGGTAACAAGAAGGTGATGCTACAGTTGGATTCCATAGGACAAACAACAGTATTGGCTGACACAAATATCTCATCTCTGGTGAAGCCACCCAATGTTGTATAGTTGTGGGTGTGGTGTTGTCGACAACCCCAAAGGTTTGATGACCTCAGCTAATATGAGGTTCTTTTGGCTGCCTCTATAAAAAATGAAATGCAATGGGACCCCCTTCACCCACATCTATGAATGGAAGAGGATCTCCCCCTCTTCAGGATCTATTGGTTCTTCTGGTTGAATTGTTGTGGTCACGACAATAGCAATGGGGTCTACATCGATGATATGCTTGTTTTCAATAGTTTCTAGATCAGATTCTAAATTAGGGTTCAGCTCCTTGTCTTTGACCTCGACCACCAATGATTGTTTCTAGCGACATTCATTGGTGTTGTGCCAGGGTATTTTTTGGAAGTCGTACCACTTCCCAGTGTCATTATTTGTCTTTCATTTACCCCTCTTTTCCTGTGTCTTGGACTGGTTGTTGGGAGGATGTTGGTTAGGGACTTCTTTACCATGATTTGGTTGTTGCGGATTTGTAGAACCAAACTCCCATTTGTTCTGGTGCTTAAATTTTTGCTCGATTTTGACAACATATCGATAGGAAGATCCCAATGATGAGATGTTTAGGAAATCCATTTCAGTTTGGATGTACCTATCTAGATCCCCACAGTATTTCAGAACCAGATGTCACTCAGAGTCTTTGATACCCAGTTTGATGCATAAGGTATGGAAAGTATTTGTGAACTCTGACATTGTTTGTCTCTTCTCTTGCCACAGTGCGGTCCATCTCATGTACTAGTCTTGATAGTTATCAACATGGTAGTATTTTTCCTTGACCGCATCCACAAAACAATCCCAAGTGGGCTTGACCCCATATATTCCAGATTCCTCTGTGGAAATTTTCTCCCAGTAAGTTTCCCACCAATGTTTGACATGGGGGAGAGCCTTGAGGAGTGCGAAGGTGATCTTTTCCCTGTCGTAAAAATTGTGAACAAAGAAATAACCTTCTAGCATATTCAACCATTTTTTTAAGGCATTCGCATCTATCCGACCTTCAAATATGGGAATATAAAAAGTAAATTGTACCTTGAAGCAAGAGGTTCCTCCACAGTGGCCGCTTGATGAAGATGTGCCTATTTCTATCAAGAGGCATTGAAGGATGTGGGAAAAATTCTCCATCATTTCGTCCTGTTGTCAGATGAGAGCTTGCTCAAGAAACATGTTAATATAATCTTTTGTTCCACCATTTNAACCAAACTCCCATTTGTTCTGGTGCTTAAATTTTTGCTCGATTTTGACAACATATCGATAGGAAGATCCCAATGATGATATGTTTAGGAAATCCATTTCAGTTTGGATGTACCTATCTAGATCCCCACAGTATTTCAGAACCAGATGTCGCTCAGAGTCTTTGATACCCAGTTTGATGCACAAGGTATGGAAAGTATTTGTGAACTCTGACATTGTTTGTCTCTTCTCTTTCCACAGTGCGGTCCATCTCATGTACTAGTCTTGATAGTTATCAACATGGTAGTATTGTTCCTTGACCGCATCCACAAAATAATCCCAAGTGGGCTTGACCCCATATATTCCATATTCCTCTATGGAAATTTTCTCCCAGTAAGTTTCCCACCAATGTTTGACATGGGGGAGAGCCTTGAGGAGTGTGAAGGTGATCTTTTCCCTGTCGTAAAAATTGTGAACAAAGAAATAACCTTCTAGCACATTCAACCATTTTTTTAAGGCATTCGCATCTATCCGACCTTCAAATATGGGAATATAAAAATTAACTTGTACCTTGAAGCAAGAGGTTCCTCCACAGTGGCCGCTTGATGAAGATGTGCCTATTTCTATCAGGAGGCATTGAAGGATGTGGGAAAAATTCTCCATCATTTCATCCTGTTGTCAGATGAGAGCTTGCTCAAGCAACATGTTAATATAATCTTTTGTTCCACCATTTTTATTTTATGACACCATAGAGGGTTTCTTGGGCATGCAAGAGAGATTATCCTCAAGATAGATAAGCTCGAGACCCAAGTTTCTATACTCGGACCTCTTCGGGGACATGCACTGAAAAACAATCAAGAGTATCCTACTCTGATACCACTGATCTAGATTATTTTTTGAAAGAAATGAAAGAAGATATATTACAATGAGATACACATAAGAATTACCAGAAATAGATAAATACAACAATAAATGATTTCTATTAATGAAATAAATGTATAGAGACTGTAAAAATACATATTGCAAGACTCGCTAGAATGGTGGTAGCTTTATCTTTGAGAAGAGATGTGACGACTACGCTAATTCGAAAGACGATGATTACAATGAGGCTCTGAAGGCCTTTTTTATGTTAAAAATGAATGCCAAAACCCTAGACATAAAAAAACCTAACCCTATGAGATGAAGCGCTAAAATTCATGTAGGCCTCGTTGGGGTAAGTTAGTACATTAACTTCCTGGGGTCATAAATTTTGCATACGATATTTGTTTTAGGTGTGTGATTTCCCGTTGAAAAGGTATTTTCGAGAACTATGCATTAAGTCAATGAACTCTGACTCTCTCTTCAGTTCGACTGTGGAAAGCCAAGAAAACACTGTTTAGATCCCCAAAACAACCCTGGAAGTACATAAAGATGTACTGACATGAAAAATTCCAAAATAAGCCAATTAGAATAGGTGGACGGCCACCAATATCCACCTGGATGTTGTGTAGGGCTTCAGGACAACCCTGTAGATGAAAAACCCACAATTACAAAGAAATGTTCCCATTAAAGAGAAATGTAATGAACTTAAAACTGTCCAGATGAGCTAGTTGGAATTTGGAACAGGTGGGTGGCCACCAATATCCACCTGGATCAATCCTCCCCCCTTAGGAAGCAATGGTCTCCATTGCGTTGAGTGCCCGAAGAAGAGGGGAAAGCATTTTTGGAATTTGAATCTTGCTGAGTTATGTGCCTTGTTGGAGAATTTGCACTGCTTGGTATGTGGAAGGCTTTCACGAACTTGTGGCTGGTGAGGTTGATTCTGTTCCACCAACCTGTTGTCTCTGGGCTTGATGGGACAATGTGTAGGAACCATTGTAGGTGAAGAAAAAATATTTTCTTTCGCTTCTGCAATCTACTTCTGCTGGATAGAAGTTGTTGAGGTTGTAGTGGTTGTAGTGGACTTCTGTGCATCCTTTTAATAGACTGTGAAGAGGATGAATTTTGCAGTATCATAGATTACCTTGCGACATTGTTTTGGTGGAGCAGTAGTAAAAAATACCTCTAGTATCCTATAGAGATGACCCCCAAGAGTAATAATGAAACTATAGGGTTGAGAATCATAAACAACATGATGTTTCGACATATATGGTTGGCCCAAAACAACATCACTTACATCAAGAGGGGAAACATAACACACTACCTCATCCTTGAAGGGTTGGATGCCATAGTACATGAGACACTGCTGGACGACACAAAGATCTTGTCTCTGGTGAAGCCACCCAATGTTGTATGGCTGTAGGTGTGGTGTTTTTAACAACCCCAACTATTTGATGGCCTCAAATGAGATGGGGTTGTTTTGGCTGCCGCTATAAACAATGAAATGCAATGGGGACCCCTTCACCCACATCTATGAATGGAAGAGGTGCTCCCCCTCTTCAAGATCTACTGGTTCTTCTGGTTGAATTGTTGCGGTCACGATAGTAGTAGTGGGGTATACGTCGATGATCTCTTTGTTTTCAATATTTTCTATATCATATTCTGAATCAGGGTTCGGCTCCTTATCTTTAAAATCGACCACCAATGACTATTTCGAGCAACATTCATCCATGTTGTACCAGGGGCTTTTGTGGAAGTTGCACCACTTCCCAATGTCATTCTTCATCTTTCCTTTAACCTTATTTTCCTATGTCTTGGATTGGTCATCAGGAGATTATTGGTTAGGGTTGTCTTTACCATGCTTTGGTTGTTGCGGATTTGTAGACCTGAACTCCCATTTGATCTGTTGCCTAAATTTATGCTCGATTTTGATAACATATTGATAGGAAGCTCCCAATGATGTGATGTTTAGGAAATCCATTTCAGTTTGGATGTATCTATGTAGATCCCCATGGTATTTCAGAACCCGATGTTTCTCAGAGTCTTTGATACCCATCTTGGTGCGCAAGGTATGGAAAGTATTTGTGAACTCTGACATTGTTTGGATCTTCTCTTGTCGTAGTGTGGTTCATCTCATGTATTGGTCTTCATAGTTATCAACATGGTAGTATTGTTCCTTTAACGCATCCACAAAAAAATCCCAAGTGGGCTTGGCCCCATATATTCCAGATTCCTCTATGGAAATTTGCTCCTAATAAGTTTCCCACCAATGTTTGACATGGGGGAGAGCATTGAGGAGTGCGAAGGTGATCATTTCTCTATTAGAAAAATTGTGAATAGAGAAATAAACTTCTAGCAGATTCAACCATTTTTCTAAGACATCCACATCTATCTGATATTAAAATAGGAGAATATCAAAATTAACTTGTACCTTGTAGGGAGAGGTTCCTCCACAGTGGCCGCTTGATGAAGATGCACATGTTTCTATCGGTAGGCGTTGAAGGATGTGGGAAAAATTCTCCATCATTTCGTCCCTCTATCGCATGAGAGCTTTCTCAAGCAATAAGTTAATAGAATCTTCTACTACATCGTTTTTATTTTTTGCCACCATAGAGGGTTTCTTGGGCGTGCAAGAACAACTTCCTCAATAGAGACAAGCTCGAGACCCAACTTGCTATACTCGGACCTCATTGGGGACATGCATTGCAAAATGATCAAGAGCATCCTACTCTGATACCACTGATCCATATTATTTTCTGAACGAAATGAAAGCAGAGATATTGCAATGATATACACATAAGAATTTCCAGAAACAAAGAAATACAACAATACATGAGTTTTATTAATGAAATAAATGTACATAGACTGTAAAAATACAGAGTGCAAGACTCATTATAATGGTGGCAACTTTATCTCTTAGAAGAGATGTGACGACTATGCTCATTCACAAAAAGATGATTACAATGAGGCTCTGAAGGCTTTTTTTATGATAAACATGATTTCTAAAACCCTAGACATAAAAAAACCTAACCCTAGGACATGAAGTGCTAAAAGTCATTTGGGCCTTGTTGAGACAAGTTAGTACATTAACTTCCCGAGGTCGTAAATTTTGCATACGATCTTCATTTTAGGCGTGTGATAGCCAGTTGGAAAGGTGTTTTCAAGAAATACACATTATGTTGTCAAAATCTTACTACGTCTACAGTTTGACTGAGTAAATACAAGAAAACATTGTTTAGAGCCCCAAAACGGCCATGGAAGTACAAAAAGATGTACTGACATGAAAAATTCCAAAATAAGCCAGTTGGAATAGGTGGGCGGCCACCAATATCCACCTGGACGCTGTGTAGGNAGGATGAAAAACTTTGTGGTTTGGTCTGCAAATTGATAAAAACCTCAATTTTATTGAATACCTCTCTATATCTTTATTTTTGACATTATTTTTCTCTAGGATATATAATTCAATTGTTGACGAAACTATAGATATAGATAGAGTCGACTATTTAAAATCCAAATATATAGTTTAAATAAAAACTAATAATTTTACTATTTTTAATCTATTTTTTCTTCACATATATCAAAATCCTAGAATACATACCTTTCTTATTTATGCTATAACGTTTTTTCGGCTTAACCATTTCTAAAATGAGTTACACGATGCACTAGAGGAGTCCAATATCTACAATCTAAAAAATTATTATTATTTTGATCATGCTAAGACCCTCTTAGCATGCATGAACAAAAGGAGTTGCAATTTCAATGATATATTGACTTCATAATT
>JZKD02S2100558.1:9167-20845 GCA_000966675.3 Picea glauca | reverse complement strand
TGATTTAAAATATTATTGATATTTAATTTTCAAATTATGGAAATGATAAAGGGAGTCACAAGGGGTCCCACCTACTAGTTATTATTTATTAAAAGACCATTATTATTATTATTATATTAATTCTTCCCCTAAACGAAAAGTTAGTTGAGTTTTAATTAACTTAACTAAATGAAGTAGTTGAACTACTTCAACTAATTTGGAATGCATAAAAGCCAAATCAAAAGGAAGAACAAGAGGAGAATAGAAGGAGAAAGCATACTAAGGTTTGTTTTTGAGTTTTATTGAGATAGTTCAATTTTCATTCATTCTTCAATTCATTAAAATCTTATTCTCTTTTATGAGAGCAAGGTCATATTGTAGAAAGCAAGGTTCAAGGCTCAACAATATCATTCAGAGGTGTTGATCTATCTTTGATAGTCTGTGTAGACTTGTTTGTTTATGAATTAGATTTCATGAGTGATAAAGGATATTGTGCAGAGTCAAGTGGACAACAATCTGTGGCAAGCTAATCCATATTTTAAAGTTCAGTTTTTACTTCCTATCAGAGTCCTTTTGTATGGTTTTCATCAGGGATATCTAAGTTTGACTTTGGTCCAAACTCCCTCAGGGATTTTTCTAAAGAGAACGATTCTTTTGATTTCTTGGAATGAAATAAGTGATTTCTATTCTGTCTCATCTGTGTTAATATGTGACTTGTTATTTATTTTTTGTCTCCACATTTACTTTTGCATCTGTTATATTTAGAAAATTATATAAAAATGTTGAATTTTGCAGCAATATTTTATTTTAAAAAATCGTCTTAAGCCCTTGTAACTAATACTTGTGGGTTGGGAAACAATTTTTGAGGCTATAAACATAGGGTGATATTCTCGGCTATCTTGTTTTAGCCAAGAAAGATTTGAAAATGCTTCAGTAAGATAAATCCATATCTTTTCCTCAACAGGGTGGTAGCAACCAATCTTGGAAGGGCCTCAACTGTAGATCTAGCTTTCCCAAGCCAAATCGAATCTCTCCTCCTCAACTGATGCGCCCAACCTGCAGAAAACCTCTAGAAATGTTGTAGAAATGATACCTGTAACTGAATAGGAACTGTACTAGAATGGTGAGTGAGGAATCTTTCACCTCCTTGGCCAAGTTTGGATCAAGAATAGGAGAATATTTCACTCCCTTGTTGATCTCTAGGGTTTATTCAGTCAAAACCCTCAAAACCCCCTAGTACCATGGGCTCTCTAGAGAAGAAGCCAGACATCAAAATATCAATCAAAATAATGAGAGAATAGAAACCCCTATCTCTCTTTTATACCCCTCTTCACATTTTCTCTCCAAGTGACTTTTTAATTTACTTTTAATATTTCTTCATAAAATCACTTTATCGATTAATTAACCTTTTTTTTTCTCTTAAAAGTGATTAATTTTCCCTTGTGGCTTCTCCAGCCACTGAAAGTCACTTTTCATCATCTTATCCTGTAGATTTTTTCCTCCCGATTCTGATGAGTTATTACACTAAGGGGTTTCTTCAATTATTATGCCCGAAATGACCTCCTTAGTTAATTTAATTAAAATATGCTCCAATAACTCAAAATTACGTCAATCATCGGAATGCAACGAAACCAAAGACAAGTTATGTGGAATGGAACCTGGTGATGAAATAAGATGAATAATGTAAGTTGGGCCCCATAAATCTTCTCAATACCTCTTGAAGTCACTATCACCCCTAACTAGCTACTTTGGCAAGCATCCCACTCTTTAACATAAAAGAGTCCAAAAATGGGGACATTACAGTCCTCCCTGCTCGAATATTACTTGTCCTCAAGAAATAACAAAATCAATCTATGAATTATCCCAGGGTCCCATATCCACTTCTGTGACATGTAGTACTCTCCCCTCAAAACATAGTCCCTCCAAGTGCTCACCACGCATGCCACCCTAATGCTCCTAATGAATAGAATGATCATGTGCAGTAGATCTTTGGTCAACTCCTCAAGCAATCGCTCCACTCAAATCTAAACTTAGTCAAACTCTAGACTACCAAGCACTCCAATCCACGGATCCCAAATCAAGATGGGAACTGCAGTACCTTGTAAAGTGTAATCCTGTAAGAGATCAACACCAAGAGCATCATGAAGACCCCCATCCCATGAAAAAAGTAAATACAATATCCATCCAACAAGGAGTCTCTCGCCTAAACCCATCTCCCAACTACCATCCTCGATAGAATCCAGACCCTCTGGTAACCAAGAAGATGATCTGTTGATATACCTAATCCTCAACCAAGACAATCCATCTTGGCACATAGCATCCCCAACTCGATCTGCTCTCAAATTCCTCCAACAATGGTGCGCAAGATATCCATGACCATCAAGCAGGAGGTAGATTACGAAGGGATCCCATTCAAATGTAGCATATGCCATTCATATGGGCATCTCGGTGTGGATTGAAAGCAACAATTTAAGTAACAAAAATGGATCAGAATGGAGAAGCCTTTTGTGGTTCCTTTGGGCCCGGTTTCTTCTCCCCTTCCTTTGTCCCCCAAAGGCTTAGTAGATCTCTCGGGACCTTGTACTAGTGAGAAAGTGATCCCCCCTTAGAGCTTGCACCGGACCAGGGATTGACACCAAAGGAGTAAATTTCCCTCAGTAAGACCTCAGAACCCCCCCCCGACTTTCCTATATTGTAATGTTCCCAAACAGATTTGCTTGGAACATGTTAAGTTTTAGTGTTTTCTCGTTGTGGTATTTCGTCAAAAAGTTAGCAAATTTAGTCCTCTTGAGTTGCATTGGGCTTCATAATGATGGATTTTATTGTGTTTGCAACAAGTAAATGATATAAATATATCAATGACATATACTCAATAAGATGCAATGCAAAGTAACACAAGAAATATCTGCAAATACCTCAAATCTTAGTTTTATTTAGATATATAGTTGACCTCATACAAAGTAGAGCAGATCTAGAATACATATAATAGAATAGTGTGTGTGGTTGATAATGCCTCCAAGATACAATAGAATGGTGAAGATATGAACTCCCAAGAGTCCTCCAAGTTGAATACCAAATATCTCCAAGAGACAACTCTTTCCCTAGCTGTTATGTGTTGTCCTCTAACAAGTGCGGCCTTTTTTGTTGTAGCAAGCTAAGTAAATTTTGCCCCTTTGAATCTAGCCTCAAAACTCTTGTGAAACATGGCGAGTTTGTAGATGTGGTGACTAGAAACTCTTGTGATGAGTCTCTTGGTTATTGGGTGTGATATCACACTCCAAACCACTAGATCCAAGATGAATATTATGCCCTCCTGAAGAGAAATGTGCCCCACTGGAGAATAGAATGGATTTGTAGGAGAAAACCCTCATATATTGATGAAAAAAGGCGTTAGGGTGGTAGAAACCAATCCTGGAAGGCCCTCAACTGTAGATATAGCTTTCCCAAGCCAAATCAAATATATTCTCCTCAACTGATGCGCCCAACCTACAGAAAACCTATAGAAATGTGCCATGCCTCCTCTTCCCTGTAGAAATGATACTTGTAATTGAATAAGAACTGTACTAGAATGGTGAGGGAGGAATATTTCACCTCCTTGGCCAAGCTTGGATCAAGAATAGGAGAATCTTTCACTCCCTTGTTGATCTCTAGGGTTTATTCAGTCAAAACCCTCAAAACCCCCTAGTACCATGGGCTCTCTAACTAATAAGCCAGACACAAAAATATCAATCAACATAATGAGAGAATAGAAGCCCCTATCTCTCTTTTATACCCCTCTTCACATTTTCTCTCCAAGTGACTTTTTAATTTACTTTTAATATTTCTTTATAAAATCACTTTATCAATTAATTAACCTTTTTTCTCTTAAAAGTGATTAATTTTCCCTTGTGGCTTCTCCGGCCACTAAAAGTCACTTTTCATCATTTTATCCTGTAGAGATTTTCCTCCCGATTCCGATGAGTTATTACACTAAGGGGTTTCTTCAAGTATTATGCTCGAAATGACCTCCTTAGTGAATTTAATTAAAATATGCTCCATAATAACTCAAAATTACAGAAATCATCGGAATGCAACAAAACCAAAGACAAGTTGTGTTGAATGCATCATGATGATGAAATAAGGTGAATAATGTAAGTTGGGCCCCATAAATCTCCTCAATACCTCTTGAACTCACTATCACCCCCAACTAGCTACTTTAGAAGGGATCCCACTCTGTAACATAAAAGAATCCAAAAATGGGGACATTACAATCCTCCCTCCTCAAATATTACTTGTCCTCAAGAAATAACTGAACCAATCTATGAATGATCCCAGGGTCCCATATCCACCTTTGTGACATGTAGTACTCTCCCCTCAAAACATAGTCCCTCCAAGTGCTCACCAGACATGCCACCCTAATGCTACTGATGAATAGAATGATCATGTGCAGTAGATCCTTGGTCAACTCCTCAAGCAACTGCTTCACTCGGATCTCAACTTCACCAAAGTCTGGACTATGAAGCACTCCAATACCTAGATCTCAAATCAAGATGGGAACTGCAGTACCTTGTAAAGTATAATCCTGTAAGAGATCAACACCAAGATCCTCCTGAAGACCACCATCCCATGAAACAAGTAAATACAATATCCATCCAACAAGGAGTCTCTCACCTAAACCCATCTCCCAACTACCTTCTTGGATAGAATCCAGACTCCTGCTAACCAAGAAGATGATCTGATGATATACCTAATCCTCAACCAAGGCGATCCATCTTGCCACATAGCATCTTCATCTCGATCTACTCTCAAATTCCTCCAACAATGGTGTGCAAGATATCCATGACCATCAGGAAGGAGGTATATTACGAAGGGATCCCATTCAAATGTAGCATATGTCATTCATATGGGCATCTTGGTGTGGATTGAAAGCAACAATTTAAGTGACAAAAATGGATCGGAATGGAGAATACTTTTGTGATTCCTTTGGGCCTACTTTCTTCTCCCCTTCCTTCGGCCCCCAAAGGCTTAGTAGATCTCTTGGGACCTTGTACCAGTGAGAAATAAATCCCCCCCTTGGAGCTCACACAGGACCAGGGATTGACACCAAAGGAGTAAATTTCCCTGGGTAAGACCTCAGAGCCCTCCCCCCCTACTTTCCTATAGCGTAATGTTCCCAAACATATTTGCTTGTAACATGTTAAGTTTTAGTGTTTTCTGGTAGTGGTATTTTATCAAACAATTAGCAGATTTAGTCCTCTTGAGTTGCGTTGGGGTTCATGATGATGGTTTTTATTGTGTATACAATAGAATGGTGAATATATGAACTCCTAATATTCCTACAAGTTGAATACCAAATATCTCCAAGAGACAACTCGTTCCCTAGCTGTTATGTGTTGTCCTCTAGCAAGTGCGACCTTTCTAGCTGTAGCAAGCTAAGTAAATTTGGCCCCTTTTAGTATGGCCTCCAAAATCCTGTAAAACACTTCCAATTTGTATATCGGGTGGTAGCAACCAATCTTGTAAGGGCCTCAACTGTATATCTATCTTTCCCAAGCCAAATCAAATCTCTCCTCCTCAACTGATGTGCCCAACTTGTAAAAAACTTCTAGAAATGTGCCCTGCCTCCTCTTCCCTGTAGAAATGATACATGTAACTGAATAGGAACTGTACTAGAATCGTGAGGGAGGAATCTTTCACCTCCTTGGCCAAGTTTGGATCAAGAATAGGATAATATTTCACTCCCTTGTTGATCTCTAGGTTTTATTCAGTCAAAACCCTCAAAACCCCCAAGTACCATGGGCTATCTAGCTAAGAAGCCAGACATCAAAATATCAATCAACATAATGAGAGAATAGAAGCCCTTGTCTCTCTTTTATACCCCTCTTCACATTTTCTCTCTAAGTGACTTTTTAATTTACTTTTAATATTTCTTCATAAAATCACTTTATCAATTAATTAACCTTTTTTTCTCTTAAAAGTGATTAATTTTCCCTTATGGCTTCTCCGACCATTGAAAGTCACTTTTCATCATCTTATCCTATAGATATTTTCCTCTCATTTCCGATGAGCTATTACACTAATGGGTTTATTCAAGTATTATGCCTGAAATGACCTCAGTGAATTTAATTAAAATATGCTCCATAATAACTCAAAATTATGAAAAATCATCGGAATGCAACGAAACCAAAGACAAGTTGTGTGGAATGGATCTTGATGACTAAATATGGTGAATAATGTAAGTCGGGCCCCATAAATCTCCTCAGTACCTCATGAACTCATTATCACCCCCAACTGGCTACTCTGGTAAGCATCCCACTCTGTAACATTAAAGAGTCCAAAAATGGGGACATTATAGTCCTCCCTGCTCAAATATTACTTGTCCTCAAGCAATAACTAAATCAATCTATGAATGAGCACAAGGTCCCATATCCACTTGTGTGACATGTAGTACTCTCCCCTAAAAACACAATCCCTCCAAGTGCTCACCACACATGCCACCCTAATGCTCTTGGTGAATAGAATGATCATGTGCAGTAGATCCTTAGTCAACTCCTCAAGCAACTGCTCCACTCGAATCTCAACTTCATCAAACTTTGGACTACCAAACACTCCAATTCCTGGATCCCAAATCAAGATGGGAACTGTAGTACCTTGGAAAGTATAATCATGTAAGAGATCAAAACCAAGAGCCTCCTGAAGACCCCCAACTCATGAAACAAGTAAATACAATATCCATCCAACAAGGATTCTCTCACCTAAACCCATCTCCCAACTACCATATTCGTTAGAATCCATACCCCCTGCTAATTAAGAAGATTATTTGTTGATATACCTTATCCTGAACCAAGCCAATCCATCTTTCCGCATAGAATCCTCATCTCGATCTGCTCTCAAATTCCTCCAACAATGGAACGAGCCAATCATGCAAGTCCTTGAAACTACCAAGCACTCTAAAAGAGCACTAATCCCTGCATCACATAACTCTGAGGGTGCCATACAAAGTATCTCTGAACTGTAAACCTTTGGTCAAAGTGTACTAATAGCTATGTTTTCTGGTCCATAATCACTAAACGCGTCCTCCCAGTCAATCCACACTTCTATATGTGATTTTCCATGCTCTAGTAGTATCCATATGATATCAACCCTACTATATATCTTTAGGACACCAGGGTTGAGAGATGTTAGCATACTCTCCCAACTCCTCTTTGAAATGAGGGTGGCTAAGGAATCATGCCCTGACTCATGATGTTGACATACTGAGCATCCCCCCATGTGTCTCGTGACATCATCCTCCCGGGAGAATATCTCTCTGATCTGCTAACGAGTCCTTAAATGGCCAAGTTGTCCAACCCAAGGTACATCATGTATGGTCCTCAAGATCTTTGATGTTGCTTGTTGCGACCATTCATCCTTCCAATTGACCTCATAGTCCCCATCAAATGCATCTGTCCTACTCTACTCCTCGTCCTCATCATGCTGAGACTTTGAACCTATATTCACCTCTAGAATATACTCTGCCCCATGGCTGAAAATGCTCCCCATCATGCCCAAAGTCTCATCAGACTATCTCGAATGAACCTCCCCTATCATGTTGTATATAATGACATATCCCATGTCTAGAGGTCTTTGTCTAACATCTCTCCATGTCCCATGCAACTGTATGTAGAATTGGGGAGTGTCAAGTGCATTGGTCAATCCCAAAGCCTTGACCAAGAACTCATCCACTGGCACCCATGGTGAATAATCACATGTACTCATCACTTAACTTCATCCATAGGGTACAACATTAGGTAACTCCACAAATTGTCGGTCAATCACTCTCCCTCCATCATCACTCATATAGTTGATGCTATTGTGAAGGTGATCTCCCAGATCTATATATTGTTGCAAGGGAGAGGAATCTCCATGCTCCACTAAGTATGTCTCCTCCCTGTACTCCAATGCATCCCCTTATATCCCACTATGCACCTTTGCATGCCCCTTTGAACTACCTCTCATCATTGTATTCCCATGTATACTCATGCAAGCTCATGTATCCTCTTGCATCATCATGTATCCTAGGCGTACTACTGGGCCAACCTCTACATGGATATCAACCAATTCTGGAACCCAAATGGATGTGTCCGCATAACTCCCCTTGGCTCTGGAATCCCCATGTGTATGTGTATGACCAATTGTCTCAAAACCCCTCTTGAATGGTGGTGCATGTGACACATGAACATCCTCACGCATTTATGGGTCACATCTCTCCATAATCATCAGTGATCCTGGTTACTCCTCAGGCTCCTCCATCAACTAGCACTCCTCTACCAAACCACCAACATCCTCTAGTGATGTAGTTGAAGTATATATTAGACTCTTTATTGAGATAGATATAGTGGATCCCTGACTAGTCTCCTCAAGGAGATCCTCTAATCTAGACTTTGATTCTTGAAGGGCTATATGTGTGCCTTTCAAAAATCCCTATGTGCTTACCAACTCATGACTAAGTCAATCCACCTCAGTATCCTTCACCCTCAATGCCCTATGATACATCTCTCCAACCTCCAAGAGGTAATCTCTATCCATTAGTAACCGTTAGTAGTCGGTCCTCATCATAGTCACTCTCTCCCTGAGTGTCTGGAAATCATCAAGGGAAATCTCCCCATTCGAACTATCATGTGCCATTGAGGCCCTCCAACAATACTCTGTCACCTATGCATTTGTATCTTCAATGTGTCTAATGGTTTTCATGATCATGTCCTCTCAGACTCTTAGTTGTCCTGAGAAATTATGTGACTCCTGATCAATATCCTGTTGAGGTGCCACCTCATGAATCCCACTCCTAATGTCAAGAGTGGAATCCCCATAAACACACTCCTCGAGTGGTAAGGCATTGTATTTCCCATTGTCCCTTGTGCTACTGAGTCCTCCTATATGCCATTGTACACCATCACCAACTGCTACCTCCATCTAAGTCGCACTATATCCTATATGTGTGGTTGTATCCTCTTGTGCACTCACTCTACTAATGTCATCTACACATGGATCCCATACAGATGTGTCCATACATGTGACATGGTCATCCCGACCAACAAGGAAAGTATCTCCGTCACTGTAGACTAGTCCCAAAAGTAAGTGCCCCATCAATCTATCGGTCTCCCCAAACTAATCTATTAATGAATTCCCCAAAAGAGGTGACTCACTCTCCCCATATTGATAGGTATGTATATATTCAACTGGCTCCAAGTCGTGCCTCTCATCCTGGGTCTGCAAATCCATGTGTCCCTTGTGTTCAAATACTACACAAGGCTCCTCTACCACATCTGGAATGCCATTGATATCCTCATGTGTCATGTCTATCATAAGTGTATGAGAAGGTAAGGATTGTGCCACACTCAACTCCATAGGAAAATCCCCATCACCAACGCAAGGCTCCCTAGAATTCATGTCATCTCCCAAACGTGGGTCATCTAAGCTCTAAATCTCATCATCCCTAGGTGTATATATTTGCACCCTCACAAGCACTCTGGTCATTACTATGTCCATCAAATGTGAAATATTCTTAGGACTCCTCTAATGAGGCATCTAAGGTTGCATCCTCATACACATCCTCATCATCGCTATCATAGTGCACCTCAATGTAACATTCCCCCTTTACCCCGACATCTATGATCCGGCTCCCAAGGTTCTTTGCAACTATAGCAAAATTCCCTGCTAGCATGTGGTGATGTATCTACCTCCCTAACTTCTTTTGCTCTATTTTCCTTTGTTATGTTGCTCCAATAATTGACTTCTTCCATCTTCATGCCCCATAATGCAACATCATCTTTGCTCCACCTACGATTTTTGATGGATACAAACTGTTGGAATGTTACTTGAGCCCTGAATGTCTCACTAAGGCCTTGATATTCCTCATCACAATATATGATCTCCTCTGCAAAATACATTTCTCCTCTAGATCATCAATGCTTATCACAGGCTGGCAAAGGACTTTCGCTCTGATGCCACTGTAATGTTCCCAAACAGATTTGCTTCAAACATGTTAAGTTTTAGTGTTTTCTAGTTTTGGTATTTTTCAAATAGTTAGCATATTTAGTCCTCTTGAGTTGCATTGGAGTTCATGATGACAGTTTTAATTGTGTTTGCAGCAAGTAAATGGTAGCAATATAGCAATGAAATATAATCAATAATATGCAATGCAAAGTAAATAGCCACAAATACCTCAGATCTTAGTTTTATTTAGATATATAGTTGACCTCATACAAAGTAGAGCAGATCTGGAATATATATAATAGAATAATGTGTGTGGTTGATAATGCCTCCAAGATACAATAGAATAATGAATATATGAAATCCCAAGAGTCCTTCAAGCTAAATACCAAAGATCTCCAAGAGACAACTTGTTCCCTAGTTGTTATGTGTTGTCCTCTCTAGCAAGTGCACCCTTTCTGGCTATAGCAAGCTAAGTAAATTTGCCCCCTATGAATCTGGCATCCAAACTCCTGTAAAACACTGCCAATTTGTATATCGGGTGACTAAAAACTCTTGTGATGAGTCTCTTGGCTATTGGGTGTGATCTCACACTCCAAACCACTAAATCCAAGATCAATATTGTGCCCTCTTGAAGAGAAATGTGCCCCATTGGAGAATAAAATGGATCTGTAGGAGAATACCCTCATATATTGATGCAAAAAGGTGCTATAGTGGTAGCAACAAATCCTTTAAGGGCCTCAACTGTAGATCTATATTTCCCAAGCCAAATCTAATCTCTCCTCCTCAACTGATGCACCCAACCTGCAGAAAACCTCTAGAAATGCGCCCTTCCTCCTCTTCCCTATAGAAATGATACATGTAACTGAATAGGAATTGTACTAGAATGGTGAGGAATATTTCACCTCCTTGGCCAAGCTTGAATCAAGAACAGGAGAATATTTCACTCCCTTGTTGATCTCTAGGG
This sequence comes from Picea glauca, assembly GCA_000966675.3. Lineage (NCBI taxonomy): Eukaryota > Viridiplantae > Streptophyta > Pinopsida > Pinales > Pinaceae > Picea > Picea glauca. The sequence goes on along the minus strand of JZKD02S2100558.1, from coordinate 9,948 downwards.
TTTATTCAGTCAAAACCCCCAAGTACCATGGGCTCTCTAGCTAAGAATCCATACCTCAAAATATCAATCAACATAATGAGAGAATAGAATCCCCTATCTCTCTTTTATACCATTGTTCACCTTTTCTCTCCAAGTGACTTTTTAATTTACTTTTAATATTTCTTCATAAAATCACTTTATTAATTAATTGACCTTTTTTTCTCTTAAAAGTGATTAATTTTCCCTTGTGGTTTCTCAGGACACTGAAAGTCACTTTTCATAATCTTATCCTATAGATATCTTCCTCTCAATTCCAATGAGCTATTACACTAAGGGGTTTCTTCAAGTATTATGCCCGAAATGACCTCCTTAGTGAATTTAATCAAAATATGCTCCATAATAACTCAAAATTACGAAAATCATCAGAATGCAACGAAACCAAAGACAAGTTGTGTGGAATGGATCTTGGTGATGAAATAAGGTAAATAATTTAATTCGGGCCCCATAAGTCTCCTCAATACCTCCTGAACTCACTATCACCCCCAACTAGCTACTCTGGAAGGCATCCCACTCTGTAACATAAAAGAGTTAAAAATGGGGACATTACATATAGTAAATTATGGTATAAATTTTGCATCTTATAATCCCTTTGTCTTGGCTCTTTTGTCTTGTGGGGATGAGGATTTTCTCTCAAAAAATTTTAGGCTCTCTGACTCTCAGTCTCTTCTCCTAATTCCCCTGCCCGCTCCTGACTCTGAGAAGGTAGTTCCCCCTTTTCCCACCTTTCCTCTGGTCCCTATCT
>JZKD02S2100547.1:0-17994 GCA_000966675.3 Picea glauca | reverse complement strand
TGTTAAGTCTCTCTTACATACCTAAAAAAAAAAAAAGACATATACATCAAAAACTTAAAAAACAAAACTAGACAAGGTATGTCTTAGTCTCTTACCTGACTCGTCCCAATATTCCCCCTCGAGCAAAATCAAATCCATACTCCCTCGGAAGTCTAAATCAACATACGGGAAGTCCTCGATCCATAGGTACTTCCGCCTCAACCAGGGAAAGAAATCACCAGTAAAATGAAACTCTGACTTCGAAACTAACCTCAGAGACAGGCTAGTCCACCTCTCCATTCGAGGCTCATCCACTGGTCGTACTGCCAGTGCGAGTTGAGGCTGCATCTGAGGGATGCGATCTAAGAAAAACGAGACTAAGAAGGAGCCATAGCCAAAATATTTTTGGTCGTTCCTGCACCAAGAAATTTGTTCCTTCACATTCCAAAGGAACGCTACACTCCAATTGAACAATGTTGGCTCTAAACATTGAACACCATAGGCCACCTGTGATCTCAAAGCCAAATGAGCACTAGTGCTACTAGTCACGCTAGTGATAGCAAACAATATAGATCGAAGAGGCAGATCTCATATATCCTTGATAGAGATCCTTCCCCCTACCAACCTTGCTCCTGAAACACAGTGACGTGTCAGATACATGTCCACCTGCTCAGGTAATGCCCTCTTCCCTGTAAAAGCTATGGGGACCCCTCTTTTCGAGAGGCCGGTCAGAAAATACATATCTTCCAACTCAATGGTCAGGAGCTATGTACCAATACGGAATCCCTGCTCTGTGACATCCCAAAGACCAATCATGTGCTCAAGCAATAGAACCTTGCTTTTCATTTTTTGCAGCTTGAAAAACTTGAGCAAACCACAGGCCCTCAAAGCGGCCCGCGTACGGGGACTCCATAGAGTGGCTATATCATCCATCTCGTGTTCTCGCTCTTTCCACTCGATCATGATTGCCGAATACAACTACAAAACAAAAATTCAAAATTTTCATCATTCCCCACGTTTTTGTGATTTCGGCAATTTTCAAAAAGAATTTTAAAACATGAAATCAAATGCCCATGACATCTAAAGACAACCAATCATGATTTTTAACCACCACACCCTTAAATATTTACTAAACAGTGATTAAAACATGGTAAAAAATGTAAAACGATTTGAGGGGGTGCGTGGGCCCATAAGGGGAGTTTTCACAAATTTCTTTGGTTAAAATGGTTGGTCTAATCAATTGTTAGGATGTGGGCATCCTAACAACCCTTTTCCAATACATTTTTGTGAATAATTTCCCCCATTTTATTAACTTTTAAAAGGAGGCTGATTTGGTTCAAAAGGGGCGATCTAGGGCTTTGTGTTTTAAATTAATAATGCTATGAAAATCAACTTGGAACCATGCATTTGAAATAGCAAAGAATGAACACCTACCTGGTTCGAACGGTGTGCGAAATGATCAATCGTAGCTCTGGTAGTGAGAAAAACAATATTTGCTCCAATTGAGATTCTCCAACACTCCACAAAATCCTTGCAAATGAAATGGTAAATGAGTTTTTCAAATCAATTCATATTTATAAAATTTCATTTTTTCNAGGAACCCCCCTGGAGTCTCCTTTAAACCCTTTTCAGACTCTCTAAATATGAAAAGATTGTCGAGTGATCTTGCTTCTTTTCACACTCGTTAAAAGGTCAGAAAGGGTGTCTTTCAAGCGATAGTTTAACCCTTTTTCGGTCTCGATGGACTACAGTACGAAAAAGGAATTGAGATATTTCTCTTTTAAGTGTTTTTCCCAAACTCTATAATCTCAAAAAACCTTCGAGTTTTCTGTCTTTGGACTCGTTAAAGCACACATCGACAGGCCCATATTGGAATGAACCCTTACTTCTTTCGGTTTGTTAAACAAAGGAAGAGGAACTTACCAAAGGTGAGCTATATCGATCATGTGTTATCCTCCTCGAGCTCGTTAAATTAAAAAGAGGTACTCATCTATCTGGATGGGGGAAAAATTGAAAGGAACAAGCCAAGCAGTCTCTTGAGAACACCATCTAACACTTCTTAGAGTCGCCCTTGAACACGACACTTTGTCATTCGCTCATATCATAATCTGCTGAACCTTTGCATTGAGCCAATCTTTGAGTTTCCTTTCACTCCTTTGGGTCACCCGATGCACGTCACAGTATCCATTGCAAATTTTTGGTCCATGTCATGTTTTGTTGTTGTGCCCCAGTGTTCAAGGGAAGTATCCGCCTTGAGAGTCATCCATTCCAAATATCTTGTCTCAAAACTTGTGTCAGTACAAGTCCATTTGATCCACCAATTACATCTCTATGTCTGTTTCATGTCGTTGATTGGGGATACATCAAGGCCCTCCCTCAACGAGTCTATTCCTGTTGACTTCAACACATTATCTGGGAACTAGACTTAGAAACTAATTAGTACTTTGGGACCTGCATGCCTCAATGGCAGGCCTCCTCACATCCAACAATGGGTTTACATCATTGACCTCTGATCGAATGATTCCACGAATGTTTGACTTCATCTCATCTATTCACATTCGGTGGAATGTACTAAGATACCTTGGGAATCATTAACATTAATGGTGATCTCCCTCTCACTTGTTAACGGTTTACCTCATTGACCGGTAATCAAGTGGTTTCTGTCGTGTTCGACACCAAGACATATATTCACATGGTTAGAATCGTATCACACAGGGATTGGTAAGAAGACCCTGGGTTGAGTAATTCACCTTGATATATGTTTCGCCCAAGTTGCGAAGGAGTTCTGGACAAAAAACACNGCAAATGAAATGGTAAATGAGTTTTTCAAATCAATTCATATTTATAAAATTTCATTTTTTCATAAGCTATGGTCATTTTGGGTTTCTCTAATGGTGTAAATGGCTTCACTAATCTTTGGTTTATAGTTTCTGGCATCGCATATTTATTGGCAGTTCTAATGTATCTTTCACCTTGTCATATTCATGAGCATAGTCTTAGTTCATTCTCGAGCTCGACAATATGAGAACGCAACCGGGTAAAATTTTATCTCTTTTACGGACCTGTATGGATATGATCACATGAAAAAGGAACCCCCCTGGAGTCTCCTTTAAACCCTTTTTAGACTCTCTAAATATGAAAAGATTGTCGAGTGATCTTGCTTCCTTTCACACTCGTTAAAAGGTCAGAAAGGGTGTCTTTCAAGCAATAGTTTAACCCTTTTTTGGTCTCGATGGACTACAGTACGAAAAAGGAATTGAGAGATTTCTCTTTTAAGTGTTTTTCCCAAACTCTGTAATCTCAAAAAACCTTCGAGTTTTCTGTCTTTGGACTCATTAAAGCACACATCGACAGGCCCATATTGGAACAAACCCTTACTTCTTTCGGTTCGTTAAACAAAGGAAGTGGAACTTACCAAAGGTGAGCTATATCGAGCATGTGTTATCCTCCTCGAGCTTGTTAAATTAAAAAGAGGTACTCATCTATCTGGATGGGGGAAAAATTGAAAGGAGCAAGCCAAGTAGTCTCTTGAGAACACCATCTAGCACTTCTTAGAGTCGCCCTTGAAAACGACACTTTGTCATTCGCTCATATCATAATCTGCTGAACCTCTGCACTGAGCCAATCTTTGAGTTTCCTTTCACTCCTTTGGGTCACCCGATGCAAGTCACAGTATCCATTGCACAGTTTTGGTCCATGTCATGTTTTGTTGTTGTGCCCCAGTGTTCAAGGGAAGTATCTGCCTTGAGAGTCATCCATCCCAAATATCTTGTCTCAAAACCTGTGTCAGTCCAAGTCCATTTGATCCACCAATTACATCTCTATGTCTGTTTCATGTCGTTGATGGGGGATACATCAAGGCCCTCCCTCAACGAGTCTATTCCTATTGACTTCAACACATTATCCGGGAACTAGACTTAGAAACTAATTAGTACTTTGGGACCTGCATGCCTCAATGGCAGGCCTCCTCACATCCGACAGTGGGATTACATCATTGAACTCTGATTGAATGATTCCACGAATGTTCGACTTCAGCTCATCTATTCACATTCGGTGGAATGTACTAAGATACCTTGGGAATCATTAACATTAATGGTGATCTCCCTCTCACTTGTTAACGGTTTACCTCATTGACCAGTAATCAAATGGTTTCTTTCGTGTTCGACACCAATACATCTATTCACATGGTTAGAATCGTATCACACAGGGATTGGTAAGAAGACCCTGGGTTGAGTAATTCACCTTGATATATGTTTCGCCCAAGTTGCGAAGGAGTTCTGGACAAAAAACACATACATTATTACATAGATCTACTTTGTATTGGTCGTGGCTATGTTTTGTCATCTCGTAGATCCACTGTGTATTCTTCGTGGCTACGATCAGTCTGAGTTATCAAAGTATAGATCCACAGTGTATCTTTGGTGGCTATACCTTTTTACCAATACGATTATGAATCCGCAGTGTATTTTATGGCGGCCATATCTTGCAAGTCTTGATCACCCAAGCATAGGTATGCCTGCCTTGGGTTTTGAAATATGTCATGATATTTGTTGGATGTTTGTGTGTAGCTTTCGTCAGGTTCTCCGAGTCTATACCCTTGCTTGAACATCTGCAAAGTATTTCAGCCATCAGTTCGTATCTTCTGACTTCATACTTTGGGGGGCATTCTGTTACACGTCAAAATTGCTAAGTGTCGCATTGTCCCTGTTAATCGTCGTAAGTGTCGCATATTCCCTACAACTTTCGCAAGTGTCGCAAGTTGATCACTAGTGTCGCAAACGATGTTCAGACATGATGCCATGATAACGACACTAAGGAGGAACTTATAACACCTCACATAACTGATTTGAAGGGGGATAAATGGTTTATTGGAATCAAATAGCTCTTAACACCTAAAAGAGACCCTGAAACACTAGTTTGAAGGGGGAACGCTCCCCTACTACAGCTGCAGAAGTGATGGCACTCCTATGCCATGCTTCAAGGAGCGTTATAATTCCCCTCAGGCCCTTCTGGAGGAGCGTTGCTCATATTGAGAGCGCTGACACTTTCCCAAGACTCACCAGGAGTGCTACAATGCTCTGATGCCCCTTTTGGGGGACTGCTCCCTATTCTGAGTTAGTTGTTAACCCGTTGAGGAGAATAAGGGGAGGATCATTCGAGATTAGGAGGCATTTGTGCTCAAATTCTTGGTTTCATCAAAAGATCCCTGATCCAAGGAGAAGCTTCCCAACTGGTTCTAAACATAACTCAAGAGGTTAGGCCCCTCCCAAACTATATAAACAAGCTCTATGATGGTGGAAAGGGAGAGAAGAATTGAACATATGAAACTTATGATCTTGGAGGAAACTGACAATCAGCCAAAGGAGAGTGATCAGTGAAGCTTCTGTTATCCAAGTTGTGGATCTTTCAGGCAAGGGTTAGACGAAGAGGACTTGACGAAGCTGTCGCATTCACATCTACGATTGTAAGTACTGTTGTCGTTATTCTCATTAATATGACACGCTTGGCCNATCACCCAAGCATAGGTATGCCTGCCTTGGGTTTTGAAATATGTCATGATATTTGTTGGATGTTTGTGTGTAGATTTCGTTAGGTTCTCTGAGTCTATACCCTTTCTTGAACATCTGCAAAGTATTTCAGTCATCAGTTCGTATCTTCTGACTTCATACTTTGGGGGGCATTTTGTTACACGTCAAAATTTCTAAGTGTCGCATTGTCCCTGTCAATCGTCGTAAGTGTTACATCTTCCCTACAACTTTCGCAAGTGTCGCAAGTTGATCACTAGTGTCGCAAACGATGTTCATACATGATGCCATGATAACGACACTAAGGAGGCACTTATAACACCTCACATAACTGATTTGAAGGGGGAGAAATGGTTTATTGGAATCAAATAGCTCTTGACACCTAAAAGAGACCCTGAAACACTAGTTTGAAGGGGGAACGCTCCCCTACTACAACTGCAGAAGTGTTGGCACTCCTCTGCCATGCTTCAAGGAGCGTTATAACACCCCTCAGGCCCTTTTGGAGGAGCGTTGCTCATCTTGAGAGCGCTGGCACTTTCCCAAGGCTCACTAGGAGTGCTACAACGCTCTGATGCCCCTTTTGGGGGAGCGCTCCCTATTCTGAGTCAGTTGTTAACCCGTTGAGGAGAATAAGGGGAGGATCATTCGAGATTAGGAGGCATTTGTGCTCAAATTCTTGGTTTCATCAAAATATCCCTGATCCAAGGAGAAGCTTCCCAACTGGTTCTAAACATAACTCAAGAGGTTAGGCCCCTCCCAACCTATATAAACAAGCTCTATGATGGTGGAAAGGGAGAGAAGAATTGAACATATGAAACTTATGATCTTGGAGGAAACTGACAGTCAGCCAAAGGAGAGTGATCAGTGAAGCTTCTGTTATCCAGGTTGTGGATCTTTCAGGCAAGGGTTAGACGAAGAGGACTTGACGAAGCTGTCGCATTCACATCTACGATTTTAAGTACTGCTGTCGTTATTCTCATTAATATGACACGCTTGGCCTGTTTCTTTCTATTTTGTGTCTGATATCACATGAACTTATCATTTATTGATAGATATGTTTTCAAGCTAATGTCAATAGAGTAGGAAGTGGTCGTATCTTGTTTTGTCCACAGACCTCAGCGAGGAGCNTGGGAGGTCTGTGGAAGAAAAAATGGATGACATGGAAAAAATAATTAAAGAATTATCAAACAAAATCTTGAGGATGGAATTGGACCAATCTAAAATGGATCAGTTCTCTAGAAAGGATTTCAGAAGAAATTCTAACCCTCAAACGCAACAAATACAGATCAAAAGATCCAAGCCCCTTTAAAAATGAAAATTTTATAGGAGGAGATGACATGTGAAACTTTGAGGAGTTAGAGGAAGACATGAATAATCTTAGCGATGACGATCAATAACCTCATTTGACGAGGCAAGATTATGAAAGGTATTTAAGCAAAAAATACCTATTTAATGATGATAGCATAAATATTACAGAATATTCTTCTTATCAAGGAATCATCGACAATATAATGGCCGAGCTTCAACATAAGTATAATTTAAGGCCTAGGGATAGAAATGTCACAACTTCCCAACCTAAAAATATCTTGATGAGAAGTAAAGAAAATGAGGCATCTCAATTAACAGTTGAAACACAGACTGCCAAGACAAAAGAAGATGAAACACAGACTGCCAAGACAAAAGCAGTGGAAATTCTGACTATCAAAACAAAGACATCCGAAATGAAAGCAACACAAACTAATAAATCAGAAAAAAGGGAGATAAAGATCCCAACTAGAGAAGACAAAAAGACAACCAGGAGTTTCAATCCAGAAAATGATATTAATAAAATCAAGATCCCTGTACATCTGGTTGAACTGGAAAAATACCCTACATATAGAAAATAGATTGCCAAAATGATAAATTTTTCGGATATTGAAAGTCATGCAGATGTTATAAATTTAAAAGATGATAAGCTGACTATAATGTTTGGTCCACATTTTGAAAATGCCAAAGATTCTATTGCTTCTTTTAACATCACGTTGATTATGCATGATCATCTGCTCCATAATTGTATGTTAGATTCTGGAGCCTCCCACAATGTTATGCCCAAAGCTATTATGGAAAAAAATGGGCCTTGAAATTACCAGACCATACCGATATTTGTATTCTTTTGATTCAATAAAAGTGAAATGTATGGGTATGATTAAATATTTAGTGGTTAATCTTGCACATATTCCTGTAAAAAGTATTATGATGGATGTGGTTGTTGCTAATATCCCTAGAAAGTATGGCATGTTGTTTGTTGGAGTTACTTCACACACACCTAGGATTTATTTTTCCTAAGGTTATTCCTTGTTTATTATTCATAATTATTCATTGTCTAGTCTCCTATATTTTAGGGGAGAATATTCCAGTTGGAGAATATTCTCTTTCAGTTGACACTTTAGTTTGACTAGTTGAGTTGAGTTTAGATTTTCATTGGGATAATCACCATGATAATTAGACCTTGCCTTGGTATCATCACTAGAGTGTCACATTAGCCTTGATTCCCTGATTTAACTCCTCACTACTCTCTATTCAGTTAGTTAACTGAAGACTAGTTGACTAGTTAACTCAACTAGGTGGCAGTTCACTCTCGTAACTACCTGAGAGACTAGATAGGTGGAAGTTCACTCCCGTAACTATTGGTATGTGTCCATATCACTCTATACCACCACTATGGTGCATTGGTTCACCTCAATTTGAACTCATTGAGATATACAGAGTATATCATGTGTAAATTATTCATTATTTCACAACGGTTAATGAGAATTCTTCCATTCTTTCTCTCCTTCTTATTATTTTTCCAATTCTCTCTGAAAATGTGTGTATTATTGTTTAGCTATATCTATTTTGTGCAGGTTCAACACATTTACATGGTATCAAAGTTGACGGAATGCTAAGAAAAATCTACACCAAAATGTTTTGCAGGTATAAAAGATTGAAGACAACGGAAAGATGGAATTTCAAAAAGAATTCATTCTTACACCTTAAAACTATTTTGCATGGAAGGATAAAATAGCCATACATATTTGATCCATAGGGTTGCATAGTTTAACCATGAATAAATATATAGAACCAACATCATCCATAGAAAAATCCAAGTACTTAAATCGCATGGATGAGGCACTCGAAACAATTTGCAGTCTTATCTCTCCCAATCTCCTTTTTCACATATCTTCATGTAAGACTCCCAATGAAGCCTAAAAAATATTGGAATGGATTTTTGGAAAACATGATGATATGAGGGGACACATGCTGGAGGTGGAGGTGCTCACATTGGATCCAAAAGTCTTTGACAATATCCAATATTTCTTTACAAAATTCAAGGATTTACTGTCGCAACTCAAATCTTGCGGGGTTGATAAATTGGCCGAGGAGAAACAAATGGTTATCACCATTCTCTCCAAGATTGGTCCTGATTTTTTTGTATTCATATCTACATTCCATACTATCAGATTCGCCTCTGGAGCCACCTAGAAGATGCCTTCTCTTGAGGACTTTATCGAATCCTTGACACAAGAGAAAACCAAGCTCATCAACATGGGAGCAATCAAAGGCCCAAGGGCGCATGCACTCACTGTTCATGATGGCAGCCACAAATATCATAAATCTAAATATAAATATAAGCAGAAATCTCATGAACATACGAAGAAGGAATGGTACACGAAACCTTTCACCAATGCCTCCAGATCCAAAGGATAAAAGGGAAGAAAAGGATAGAAATGCACATACTTATACATATAGATCAGATGCATATAGATCAGATCTAACATTCTTATACATCATTAGCACTAAGCATAGGCAAATCTATCTAATCATCTTAAATATCTTAGAAAAGAAAGACATAAACACATTAAAACAAGCACAAAGCAAGACAACACAACATTTACGTGGTTCACCCCCACCTTGGGGCTACATCCACCAACTATTCTCCTTTATTGTCTTCAATCAATCGGTTACAATCATAGAGCCATCAAAACCCTTACTCCGCATAGGACAAAATATATGTGCAACTCGCTATATTCTTCTTCCTTGCATTACAACACAAAGCCTTCCACTATCTGTTACAATCACTTGCACTTAGCTCTGCAAGTCTCTCATAGTCATGCACCAAGCACTTACAAAACCTTACTTGCACTTAGCAACATCACATAGATGTTGATTCAACTTCGACTACTACTACTACTTACATTTCCTAGCCTTCTATTTATACATGAAAAATAGGCCTAGACATGGGTAAACCCATGGGCCAACATCCCAATCCCATTACATTATCCCAAAAACCCAAAAAGGACCCAAAAGTGGGCCAAGATCCCTTGATCTCCGCTTCATCTTGCGCTCCTCTTTCGACAGGCTATTGAAGTCCCAAAATAGGTCACTATGATCAAGAATCTCCCAAAACTTGGTCAAGGGCCAACACTGGTGCACATTTGTGAGCTCCGAGTAAAGACCCGAAGAAATCCTCGATCATTATATTAGGAGGACACATGTTAGTGGATCACAGGCTCCAGGTAAAATCCATAGGGAAAAAGAAGTTTGAGATTTGAGATCTCATAAGTCTGGAGACCCGAAGGAGATCTCGACCATTGATCTATAAGAGGGTCGTAGGAATGTTGATCTAAGTTGAAAGGTTAAAATTCCAAAGTGGGAGCAGAATCATTGATCAAGTAGGAAAGGTGTCAGTAGATCATGAGTTCCAGAAGATTTGATTATGGAAGAAAGTTGGGTTTGAGATTTCGAAACCCGGAAGTCTGGAGTTGCGAAGGAGTTCACAGTTGTTGATTGAAGGAGGGGCAAATCTAGTCTGTAGATTCAAAAGGTGCATATATGAACCATTGATTCAAACATTATCATCAATATTATGATATCAACGATCACGTATCATTTCAGGAACAAGAGTTGCATGGAGTTTAAAATATCAAGGGCGGGTCACAATCCAAACCCTGGTTTCGTCAGGAGGATGCATGGAGGCTTGTGGAGGATTTCGGGCCCAAGATTAATTTGACTTCAAACTGCTTATTGTCGCTCCCGCAATCACATGGTCATCACTAAGGTCACATCAAGAGGGATTATCAGGAAAAGGATCTAACACCCGGCTCTCTGAGATTTCACAGTAGAGCGAAAGGGAAGGTTGTGGGTGCCATTAAAACCTGCAACAAGAAGATAAAAGGGCATGTGTTTAGTCATGTAAGGAAACCATTAAGGTTTCAAAGAGTCACTTGACTCTAGAATCAAAGATCTAAGATCAGGAGGTTTCACAACCCTACAAGAGAGTAGGGGGGTTGCATTAGTTTCAGGGGAAAGGAGTCTAGGGATTTATTTTCAAAGTTTTCCATGAAAAGATTGGCAACAATGAGGGATAGTGGGGATCCCATTGTTATGCTGTTAGTATGTTCATAGAATTATCCTTGGTAACTGAAGAACATGGAACGAATACAAACCTCAACTAGTTTAGCTATTTCTGGATCAGTTACTTTTTTTATAATCTGGATAGCTTGATCTAGGGGGATTTTGGTGAAAATGGAGACTACATAAAATATTTTGAGGGTGTCTTGTGGTTTTAGTTTTTAATTTTTAATGATTTTAATAAAATCATTAGAGTATTTAATGAAAGAGTAAGTGTGGCATACTAAGGGGATAAGAATTTTGGCTATGTTTTTGGCTAGTTCATAGGTTGGTGGGCCTATGGTGTTCACTATAGGTCTAAGAGGGATATTTTTTTTGTGGATTTTTGGTAGATCATATATTCTGGGGGTGATCTCATTATTGGGGGTTACACGTTCTTTGGTTCTTTCATCAAGGTTGGAGTACTTGATGGATTTATTTACTTGTCTTACAATATTATTAATGGGGTTATTGGTAAGTTTTATGTAGCTACCACTTTCTGATAGGTGTTCAATGATTTTCTTCCTGTAGTCATTGTGGTTCATAAGAACTGTGGTGCCTCCTTTATCTTCCTTGATGATAAGTAGGTTCTCATTGTTCTTGAGGTTCTTTAAAGATGCATGTTCTTCTTTACTTATGTTTCTTTTAAGAGGTCTCACCTTGAATAGTATGATTGAACAATCTTTTTTGATTATATCTTTTTCCTCATCCATAAGGTTATGCATGTTGTCTTCTATGCAACAAATAATTTTTTTGATTGGGATAGAGGTAGGGGAGACTACGAAGTTAAGGCCTCTCTCTAAAACATTAATCTCAACTTCATATGGTACATGCGATGAGAGGTTAACAATCTTCTTTGCGTTGGTGTATTGTTTATTAGTTTTGTTGCCACAAAAATGTTCTACTCCGCCTGGTACGTGCAAGGAGAGGTTACCAATCTTCTTTGCACTGGTGTATTCTTTATTAGTTTTGTTTCCATGAAAATGTTCTAGTTTCAAATTCTATCTGGTGCGGGCCTATTCATATTCTTTATTAGCTTTGATGGAGGCTAAGGAGTCAATCATTCTCCACAATTCGGGTTTGATGGAGTGCACCAATTTTAGATGTAATTCTAGTGCATTTTTGGATAGGTTATCAAGGTAAAATATGTTCTTTTTTATTTCATATCTAACTATGTATAAACCCAATCTGAAGAAAGTCGCGTTGTTCCATTTTTTATTAGCTTTGTGTTCAATTTCGCGAACCTGGGAAGAACGTTCTTGTTTCTACAACTCTTCAGAAATTCTAAATCAGCAACCATTCTCTTAATTTTTACCCTAAGCTTTTCTAAATCATAGATTTTGTCTAGAGTCTCCCTTCCATATAGGGAAATAATCTGATTAATGAGATTTTTGTGGTGAGGAGTGTTTTCAAGCATGTTCATAGATACCACAGTATTGTCAATGAATTGTCGACGTTTTAGATCCATATCAGGATCCATCATCAGGACAACAAGCCCGGGGCTTAATTAGAGAGAAGAGTTGGTTATAAATACTAAAGGTGTGAGCAGAATTATGTGTCGGCTGGAGGTTTTTGGTGGGGATCTTAGATTAGGTTTATTTAGAGTTTTTTGTAACAATTGTTTAAAAAAACATTATTAAATTTTTTAATTAAATGTTGGTAATCAATTAATTAAACGTGTATGAGTAAGTATGGAAAAATTGGTAATTATTAATTTAAATATAAGTAATCATTTTAATTAAATATTGGTATTCAATTAATTGAAGGTTTATTTAGGGGTTTTCTTAAAAGTTAATTATTTTTTTTATAAAAATATAATTAAAATTTGGTAATTATTTAATTGAAGGTGATGTTGTTTTAGGTTTATTGATGAAGAATAGTTTTCTAGGTTAAAGGTAAAGTTAAGTTTTTTATACAGTTCAAGTTGTATTAGAATTAATTTAGTGTTTTTAGGTCAGGGTTTGTTTGTTGATTATGTTGGTGTTATTAATAAGGTAAGTAAAAGAATAAATTAATATTAAATTGTTATTAGTGGTGTTCTTTAGATAAGAAGGTTTATGTTAATTAAAATGAAGAAAGGTTACTAGTGGTTTTATAGGTTATAAGTAAGTATTAAGTTTTTAATAGATAAAGTTGTATGGGGTTAGATTAGTGTTTAAGGTTTTGTTGGTGCTAATAATAGATTAATATTAAAAAAAATTATTAATGGTGTTAATTAGGTAATCAAGTTTTATATTAAATAAAATTAATTTTAAGGGAAGGTTGGTTTGAGAGTTACTTTATCTGTTGTTTTTCTTATTTTTATGGATCAAGGAGAACCAATTATCATTTAATTCTAGGCCTTTGTCTATGTTTAGGTTGCTTGGGTGTTTGCGGATTTCAATTGCTTCTCTAATCCGTCGTTTAAAGAGGTGTTCTTCTTTGGCTAAAATTTTGGTGTCTTCTAGGTGAACATGGTGTTTTGTTTTAAGGGAGTGTTCTGCCAAGGCGGAGGTGGGAATGCGTTCATTATTTATGTCAACTCCATGTTTTTTAATCCTAATCTGGAAGGAATGACCAATTTCACCGATGTAGCATTCACCGCAAGAGCAAACTATTTTGTAAATTCATTTTCCTTTGTGAGGGTCAAGTTTGTCTTTAATGGATCCCATACTTTGTTTGATGGTTTCATGTGGTTTGAAGGAGGTATTGATCTCTTTTTTGATAAGGAATTTCACAATCTTATCGGTTACTCCTTGGATCTAAGGTAAGTAGGCATTTCTGTTGGGGTTCTGGTTTTCTAAGGAGTTAGGGTTTTTGCTAGTTTTTTCTAGGGATTTATTTATTGCATTCATAATGTCTTTATGTTTATAACTTGTGTTTTTAAAGACATGTTAGAGGTGATATTTTTATTTTTCTAGGTGTGTTTCATCGAAAATTTGTATGGCTCTTGTGGCTAAAGTTTTTAGGACACCTAGTTTCTGGTTGGGGTGGTGATGGGCTTTTGGGTGGAGATAGTTTTTTGTGTGGGCCTTTTTTCTATAGACCGCATGTCCTAAATTCCCATCACTTTTTCGATTGATTTGAATGTCTAGAAAGGGGATTGTTGACCGATCTTGCTTCCTTTAACACTCATTAAAAGGTTTGAAAGGATGTCTTTCAAGTGATAGTTTATCTCTTTTTCGGCCTCGTGAGACTGATTGCAAAAAAGGAACACTCTAATCAAGAATGATTAGAAGAGTTCTTCGTTGTATCATTTTATAATTTTTCGGACCTTGGAGACTAAACAACACAAAAAGGGACAACCCTGGAGTCATATTTAAGTTCTTTTCAGACTCTCTAAACATGAAAAGCCATTGAGTTTTCCTTCTATGTAATCGCTAAACTACACATTGAATGACCCATATGGGAACGAACCCTTACTTCTTCCAGTTCTCTAAATAAAGGAAGAGAAACTTACTGAAGGTGAGTTATATCGAGCATGTGTTATCCTCCTCTAGCTCATTAAATTAAAAAGAGGTACTCATCTATCTGGGTTGGGGGGAAATTGAAGGAAGTGGGTCAAGTTTTTGATAATTATTTATGGTAGCTTTTGTCGCCCTTGAACATGGCACTTTGTTGGCAGCCAATTCATAATTTTTCCCTATCCTTATAAGCTTCCTACACCAGTGTTTTGCAGCCCTTGATTTTCATCGCAATCATTGAATAAAATGACACTATTATTTCATGCATTTGCACACCTACCTTTATTCTTGTTTTCATGACTGCAAGCGTGAAAAATTCAATTTTGAAGTCACATTAAAATTGTCACTGGATTATTATGGTCACTCTTGTCTATGTGTTCATTGCATTTCCAATTTGATTATAGTCGCACAATTGGCAAGACTCCAAGATCCTTACTCATTTGGCATTCTTTAATTCTTAATATGATTTCATTTTTATAAGATTGTGATGATATTATAATGACTGTCATTAATACATTGGTGGTTTGATGATCTATAATCTTTCATCGATTTCCTTGACACATTGTTTTCATGAAAACACATATTTGTTATGATCGAACCCTTGGTGTTGATTTTGAATCACTGTTTTGATTTTGAAACTATGCAAACGTTATGCTTATGCAAATTTTTGGCTCAACTTACCATAGATTTCATTAATTGTTTGAATGGCATTGTTTTTAACATATGCAATAGTGATTTGAATTGCTATATGCGTCATCGGTTGTACATTGGGAAATGACTTTTTTGCATGGGTTGATCTAGTTCCACCACCCTCACATACTCGAGCATTAATGCCTCCCTCCTATCATGGGTTAACTCTATTGTTTTTGGGTAAGTCTATGAGCCATTCAATCCTATGAATACCATGTCCAAACCCTTTCCCATTCACCTGCCTCACTGTGTGCTCCCATCTATGGCACCTGTGGTGCACATAGAGACAAATGGTAGCCAAACACTCTTGTTGTTCGATAATGCCCGAAAGGATTTGGAAAATGGTGGTTGGCTGGTGTTTATCTAAAGGTTTGAGGGTTTCAACCTTTTGGTTGCCCAACAATTCTCCCTCACCTTTGACGGATGCAAGGCTAAGGTCAGAGACATACAACTCGAGCTAAATGAAGAATTCTTAAGCTCAGCTATGGGACTACCAGCTACAGGGAAAAGGTGGTTTAAAAATTCCAAAGTAGACGAGGTGTCATGGCCGCTCCTATTCACATCAAGGAAGATTGTTTCCTGTGATAAAGGTATGCCTATCACTACCCTCAAACCCATGTGGCACGATCTTTTAGCGATTGTTAAGCAATTTGTGACCTGCGAAGGTCGTTATGGATTTGGTATTTTTGTATCATCTTTGGTTATTGATGAATTTTATAGGCTACCCTCTAAATATGCCACATTATCTCTTGCGTAGTCTATACAATATGTCCAAAAGATTCAAGTGTGAGAAGTCTGATAGCAGCCTTTTTCATCACTTCTTGATCGAACTTATTATCGCCCACCATTTGAGCCTTAGTGGTGACTGTTGGCAAGCCTTCCTATCTAGGAATGGATTTGCCACTCCTGAGTCTGTCCAAGTGGACAAGGTTGTGGTTACTGAAACATTGGTTGGACCAGCCATGCCACTTCATATCCTTCTACCCCCTGTCAATCCCTCGGATTACCCCGACATAGACCTACCTGATACCATGGCCAACCCGTGTGATAAAGAAAATACTAAGGCCTTCAAGAAGCCTGTGAAGAAGAAATACAAAGGTGATACTACTGTCAATAGTAAGGGGAAGAAAAATGCCCGATGGATATCGAGATGTGCTAGGAACAAACCCAAGCAAAACATTGACCAGAAGCCAATAGTGCCGAGTGAGGACTCGGACTCTGAAATTGAATGATTCTTGACTAAGGAATACCCCTATTCTCATGGCCTATGCTCTATAGAACCCTATGAATATGTCTCCAACTTACCTCCGTGCCTCAAAAACGACCCAAACTACCCAGGAATCAAGATACACAAGGAAACCCCTAGTAACTTGAACAAACCCTCGCCTATGATGCCAAAGCCCGATAAACCATCGTGTACTCAATGTAATTCCTGGCTTGAATGTTATTACACCAACGTTCCCCTGTTGCAATCTAAGATCAAAAAGTTAGAGGAACGGGTGACAGTCTTGTCAAAGGAGAACGACAGGCTACAAGCCAATGAGAAGAAACAAAAAACCACTGGTTCAATTGTCTTCAGAAATGTGGAAGCAACAACGACCCTTGTGAATTCAAAATTATCATGGTCGAGTTGTTTTCTTACTGCCCAGGTATGTATTTCGACATCGATTTTTCTTTATGAGTTTGCTTGAATTAAGATAACGGATTGGGTTTTCTTTCAATTAGCTCTGTTTGTTTTTAATAGATTCAAAACAAATCTGTTGACTTTGAATTATTAGAAATGATTTCGTTATGAATCATGTATGGAAGATTTTTTTTGCTAAACTTGGACATAACTATGATTTAGTTATTGCAATTTTATTATTCTGAGATTAGTATAAACGATTGATTGTTTTTTAGGCGGTTTGAATTAGGGTAGTCGATTGGGTTTGTTTTCGTTTATTTCTATTTGAATAGATTTAAGGAATGATTCTATTTTGTTTCCATTTTAGATTATGATTGCATCTGACCTATACAGGAGATTTATTTGCTAACATCAGACACAGTTGTGTTTTGGATTGGTACGATTTTGTTGTTGTTGGATTGTGTCGGCTTTGAGTTAGTTCAATTTATTTCTTATGGTTTGATTTTGAAAGGATTTTGTATGCTTGAATTGGCATGATCCTTTACATATGCAATGCATCAATATCAGTGATTGGTTTGGTAAATATAATGTAATCTATTAAATCGAAAAAACAACTCTGTTAGTTTTGGATTTAAAATTGATTTTGTTAATGGCTGAGTTGACATAAATTATTGCATGAGAAACTTACTTGATCAATTACAGTTTGTGTCGATTGAAATTGATTCATATTTCATTGGTTTCGAATTGTCTAAGCGATTGTGTCGACACCAAATCGATGTGATTCATTCCTGTTTGATTTGATTCGCAAACAATGTTGCGTGCCTTGAATTAGCATGAGTTGGATTAGATTCAAAGTTAGATTTGATACGACTCTGTTAGTTTGGATTTAAACGATTCTAATGAGTGTTGGATTGACATATTATGTCTATATTAAATTCTTATCAGAGATTTTATTGATATTCGTTTAGGTTCTGTTTCAATTGAAATAGATTCAAACAAGATTTCATTTGCTATTGATTAGCATAGAAGTTGTGGTTTAAATGATTCGTTTTGTTTTCAATTAGCAATTAAATATTTGAATATATTTATGTTAGCATTTCGTTGATTTAAAACGATTATGTTTTCAAATTAGACCAGCTATAGAATCGCAAGATTCTGTAGCTAGTCTTAAAATTTAGATTTTTTGTTAATTTTATCAATAAAATATCCTCTAAACTTGTCTATTCTTGTCCACTTTCAGGTGCATACGAATTTCAATGACCAATTGGATATGTTGTGGCAGTTTAGGAGATACTTTTGTGATATAGTTTTGTTATAGGTTGTT
>JZKD02S2100536.1:32539-48388 GCA_000966675.3 Picea glauca | reverse complement strand
CTTCAGTGATTTTAATTAACTTATAGCTCAAAATAGTCAAAATCATGGAAATCGTCAGAATGGAACGAAACCAAAGCCAACCTGTGTGGAATGGATCATAATGATGGAATATGATAATAAATGCCAACTATACCCCACAATGCCTCTCAAATACCCCTATACTCGCTATAACATCCATCTGGCTACTCTGGTCATCATAAGTCTCTTCCCTTTGATGATGTCCCAAAGTGGGGATATTACAGTCCTCCCTGCTAGAAAATTAGTTGTCCTCAAGCAATAGAAAAATCCACTCAACTAAAATTCCAGGATCCCATGTCCACCTGTGGGATACATAGTAGAACCCGTCGAAAGACGAACAATAGTGCACTCCACCCCCTGGATCCCATATCAGGAAGTGAACTGCAATACTCTGTGAAGCATAGTCCTGAAAGATATCAACCCTGTGAACCTCCTGCATATGACACATGGCCTCATATCGGAATGAGTCCATCCTCCAAATATCTACCAATATCCACACAGTCTGCATCAACTGCACATGATGATGCCAGAATGAGGTACTGCAAGATCTCTGTGAGGCACCCTCAAGTGCTGTGATAAATGGAAAGTTAGAATAACTTTCCCCTGCAATTGTCCACTCTCCCCTGTCGGTCAATGAACTGCTCAATCCTGCAATCCATGGGTCCCATGCTAACCTCTGTCAACGATCCTCCTGCTGACACTGCACTACTCTGTCTACGACTGTCTGTCCCCTGCATACATACTGAGTCCTCCTCTCCTAGGTCCTCAAGCTGAAACACATGTGACCATTGGACCTACTATCCAAAAATTGTATCTGTAAAGGCATCTCTGTAGAAGAAGTACCTATCCAAACATCTCCATGCCTTATCATGATGATCACGTGAAAGGAAGGGTCTCGCCCCATAGGACAAGTACCTTTCGACCCACTCCCAAACAAACCAAGGTGGAGTGTGTGGCTCTCTGGTGCAACCTGGGTCAACATGAGCATCGTGCTAACAAAATGGACTCCTGGGTCCCATGGCAAGCTTGGAAGTTTATCACATCCAATCTCCTCTAATTTCTCCTGTGTGAAGCTAATCACTCTCAGAAGCCCTATGTGCTCATCTGTCATCACCTGGTCTATGATGCTCACCATCACACACCAAGTCTTAACTGTCTATGTAACACGGTCCACCTCTGACCTGTTGTATGCCATAAAAGTACTCCTATCATGAAGTCTTAGCCTACTCACTCTCCATGCCCTCAGCCATGGCCTATCCCTCCTTATGTTGTTGTCTATGATAAAAGTGTCAGGATAGGCTAATAGAAACATCTACAGCTAACTGTAGGACTGAAATGTGTCACATGCTTTGGTCAATCACAAGGATTCGACCAGAATCGTGTCCACCGATATCCATGATAAATGCTCGCCTGTAGTCATCACTAAACCCTAATCATCAGATACAATCGGAAGTAACTCATCCAACTGTTGGTAAACCAATCTACTTCTCCCCTCACCCAGGCAACTCCTAAAATGGTGAAGGTGAGGTCTCAAAATCATATGCTGCCGTAGAGGAGGGGCACCTGCATGCTCCCCTAAGTGTGTCTCCTCCCTTCCAGGTAGTACACCCCTCTGAATCCCACCATACATATCAACATGTTTCTGTGAGCTATCCCTCATCACTGTATGCTCTGGCATACTCCTGTCATCTTCCGCAAACTCATGTTGAATCACAGATCCTAGACATGCGGCTGGATCAATCTCTATATGGAGATCAACCACTCCCAAGACACAAATGGAAGTGTCCCCCATTGACTGGTGTTCCTCTACTAGATCATCAACATCCTTTGTCAACATGACTGACTGATACATATGAGTGTCCACTAAGATAGATGAAGTGGATCTCTGATGGATCTCCTCGGGAGAATCATATGTCCTAGACTCTAATTCTTGAAGGGTGGTCTGTGTGCCTCTCAAGAATCCCCGAGTGCTATCCAACTTCTGACTAAGTCGGTCCATCTCGATCTCCTTCTCCCTCAGAGCCTCATGATACATCTCACCAACCCTCAGTAGATAATCCCTGTCTGTCAACAACTGCTGGTAGTCAGTCCTCATCACAGATACTCTCTCCCGGAGAGTGTGAAAATCATCCATGGAAAATCCTCCATCTGAGCTACCATGTGCCCCTGATGCTCTCCAACTGTAATCTTCCATCACTGCATGCATGTCATCAATATGTCTAGTGGCTTCACTTATCATAGCCTCACTAACTACCAACTGTACTACTAAGTGGTGCGACTTCTGATCACAGTCATGCTGGGGTACCCCCTCATGTCTCTCACTTCTAGTTCCATCAGTAACAACACTCTCTGCAGAAGATAAAATTATAAACTATCGACTGTCTACTGTGTCACTAGGTACTCCTTTATGCCACTGCATCCCATCACTAGATGCCATCTCCCCCTGACTCACACTGTATCCTGTATGAGTAGTTGTATCCCCCTGTGCACTCAACCTACTACTATCATCTGCGCCTGGATCCCATATAGTTGTACCCAGACACGTGCTATCGCCATCCTGATTGCCAAAGAGTGCATCCTCATCCACGTAATCTAATCCTGGAAGTAAGTGCTCCATCCAGCTATCAACCTCTTCCATCTGCTCAACCACTGGAGTCTCGAATAGTTGTGACTCCATCTCCTCTGACTAACCTATATGTGTGGGGTCAACTGCATGTATGTCCTGTACCTCCTCCTAGATCTGTGGGTCTACATTTCCATGGTGTGCATCCCTCACACTAGGCTCATCCATCATACCTGATGTGCCACTGATCTCCTCATGTGATGTGGATATCATGGGTGTCTGAACAAGTGTCAGATGTGTCACGACCCTCATAGGTAGCTCATCATCTGTAAGTGCTAACATGTATGACTCCTCACTAGTGTCACCACTCTGCTGAGGCGTGAGGTCATCAATGGTATGTGATATGTCTACTGAGACACTAGTGCCATCATCCTGTCCATCCAGCTGCCTATCCACTACACAAGGGTCATCATCCTCCTCAAGCGTGCAAGCATCACTAGCCCCTGTGCAAGAGTCATCATCATTATCCTCTGAGGTAGAGTCACTATCACTAGCCCCTGTGCAAGAGTCATTGTCATCATCTGACTTCTCTGAATCAACATCTGTCACTCCATCCACACACACCCCATCATCACTGTCATGGTGCACCTCAATAGTGTGCCTCTTACCCTCACCCCTACACCTATGATCTGGTTCCTGAGGCACCTTGCAACTGTAGAAAAGTTACATACTCCTAATGGGTGTGGGGTTTCTAATGGGCGTGGGGTTATTCCAAAGGGATGCTCTGATTTCCTCCCTCTTCTTGAGCCAACGTGCAATCTTCTTCTTGTTCCAACTATGATTTTTATAGGATAGGAACCATTGGAATGTTATGATCCCTTTGAAATTATTGAGGGTTTCATATTCCCTCTCACACTCTTCAATCCTGTTAACAATCTCCATTTCCTTCCAAAAATCAATTTATCCCTATGAAATACCCCTCCCGTTTGAAGGATTTAAGCTCTGATACCACTGTAATGATCCCAAGCCATTATGCAAGGATCATCACTATTTTGGTGTCTTTTAGAACCCTTTTCTGGATGTGGTATTTCGTCAAACACTTTTCTGATCTACCTTTCAGATGTGTTTATATGTGTGTGTGCAGCAAATAAGAGAAAGAGATAACCATGGAACATACCTCAACCATATGCAATAATATAGACAAGCCAAAACATCTCAATTCTTCTTTATTCATAAAATAGAGAAACCTTCTACAATGAAGATGTCGATCTGGAATGCTCAACATATGGCCAAGAAGATAGACAATAGATAAGAGCTGCTACAAAATGCTCCCACTAATGCAAAAGATGCCTCCAAAGCCTAAATAAGAAATGAAGATCAATACAAGTAGATCTGAATGCCAAACTCTCCAGCTGAAGAATGCCATGCTCCAATAGAAGGCTGAAACCCTCAATAACTCGGCCCTGCTACCAAAAGTGTCCAACCACCCTAATAAATATGCCAACTGATAGACCGGGTGATGGTAAGAACAACCCAGGTGACCGAATCTCCAAGATCCCTCTCAATCTCTGTAGATCTGAAATCCCCCACTGACTGGTGCGCCCCACTGGATGACTGAAACCCTAGATAATTTGACCCTACTGAAGGAGGCCTCCAAATTGCTGCGCTGTCATCCTCCCGCACGTCCCGCTCCCTCCAGGACCTTATTCACACCGGCCCAAAGAGTCAAAGAACTCTTCCAACTCCGCTCGGGAGTTCTCAATACTCATAGCTAACTCCTCGGTGATCTCCCCTGTGCTTGTCGAGAAATCGAACTTCGTGATACCGTGAAACCTGAGTGCACGTTCTCGTGCAACTCCAAACCCTGAACCCTGATGGGTCAACAACCAACGTTTCCGTATATCGGGGATTTCCCTATCGGGAAATCGACATTTGTGATGTAGTGGTTCACTGCCTTTGCCAATCCCCGAACCCCGAACTCCGATGTGCATGTGCACTATCTCCTCGCCACATCACCTACTCCCTCTACTCTATCGGGAATCACGGGATCGCGATTTCGCCGTTCACAATTCCTTTGCAGTGGAAAGTCCTGAATGCCGAACCCCGATCTCTCGGGATCTCACGCCACCTGTCCCGTGGAAATCAATGGTTCCTATTAATTCAGGAAATCGCTAATCGTGATTTCGACGAGTATGAACTCTTTCTCCCGGGAAACCCAATATGCCGAATCCCGATGGCTCAAATGGGGTTTTAAACCCTGCACAACTCCCGTCGATCCGATGGCTATCGGCGACCTAGGTCTAGATCTGGCGATTCAGATCTGTCCTCTTGTGCTCTTGCTTCAGAGGCTAATCTCTGAGCATCTCCTCCCGATCCAATGGCTTATGGAGTTCCCATATGAGATTCGACGACTGTCGGTCTCAACCCTTCTAAAGGTCTCAACCCTTTCTTCCTTTTTCTTTCACGAACTCCTCAACCTTGAGTTCCGCAAATGCGTGTAGAAGCGTTGTTTCCTTCTGAGCTTATATAATCACTCAGGCCCCTAAAGGGATTTTCTCTTCTTTCTCCCACAGATGGAGAATAAAATGCCTCCTAGGCTCTCTGATCGCTCAAACAACCTCCTTGCTGAGACTTTCTAGGTATTCAGTGACCCGGCAGAACTCCTTCAGTAGATTCTCCTCTTGAGCCCAGAACTCAAAGAGTTCTCTTCACTTCTCCTGCGCCTATCTGCGCACAGTTCCTCAACGCCCTCTTGGAGGAGTATCCCTTCCCCAGAACACGCAACAGTTCTTCTTTACCTGTGCACCCACGCACTTCGCTCGATTCCCTCCAGGCAGAGCTTCTCAGAATCCTCAGTAGAATTATGGTCTTCTCAACTGTGTCTCAACTACATAGTCTGGCCTCCTGAGGTATTCAACAACCTCACGGGCCTTCCTTCTCGTGAGTTGTTGATCTCAGTTATGTGCCTCCGCACGTCTCTATATGACTCCTCACGAGTTCAGAAGTGCCTCCTCTGTGCACCAGTATTCAGAGTCTCAATACTCTGTCACGCCCTTATGGCATGAAACCTCAAAGACCTTTCAAACCTGAAATCGAACATACTCCTTGCAATGGCATACTCACAATATACAATTGTAGCATAAAATGAACACACACACAGACATGCATATAATGACAGAAAATTCAGGAAAAACTGCTCTGTATTAATAATGGCAAATGCCTGTATATTTTACAAGGTGTTCCTCGAGCTCTCTCTCGGCTCTCTCTTCTGCTCCACATGCATACCTCTCTTCAAAATGAGATCTAAATATGTCTTTTACCTGAGGGGCCCTTAGCGCTTCCCTCCAGGATTTACCTATCCTATTGATTTACAATCAATGGCTGTCTAGTCCAGCGTATGGATCTAGATCTCAGCCAATCTACAATAAATGTCTATCTTATCTACAGCCTACGCAAAGGCATAGCTTTCCTGGCTCAACAGCCTAAGCCATTTAATTACATTCAATACAAACATGAATGAGGCTGTGCCTCCTTTTCAGCACATAAATGTATGCGCGCTGATGTGGCTGGCTGGCTGCATTGAAGAGATGCTCCTGCATCATACTCCACAGCTGCAAAAATCATGAGCTCCTGCTCATGAGCTACCTCTGTCAGCTTATTGGAAATCCCCCTAGATCCCAAACAAATGTGTGGAGTTGTCCATTTGCTCCATTCTGTTGCTTCTTCTGCTGCGGTGCTACTGTTGTTGCTACTTCCCTTTTGCTCAACCTCTCCTTGCTGGCAGTGTCTGCTAATTTCAACATCAGCTCTATGATCTCCTTGATCGGTTCATCCATCTGCTCCAGTGGCTGGTTTCTCTGTTGCAGTCTCCACAGCTGCAAAAATTTTGGGCCATTGGGAAGATCATCATGATCCCCCACACCTTCCTCATCTATTTCCAGCCTCACCTGCTGGATGTGCATGCCCTGCACTTTTACCTTGTCTTCTAGGGCTTCAATCTGCTCCCACAACTCAGCAAGACATATGTTGTCTGTGTCTTCATTCTCTGTTTTTGCAACCTCCTCTGTTGCAGTCTCTTCAGCTACAATGCTGAATATGTCGAGCCATTTCTCAGAATGCTCGCTCTCTTCCTTATCTTCTGTTGTCATCTCCCATGCTACAACTTCTTTCCTTTCAACTCCCCGGCTGAAAGTAATGAGCCATTCCTCAGAATGCTCGTTTCCTTCTTCTGTTTCTTTTTCTGCCGTTAGCCTCAGTGCTACAGCTCTTTCAGCTTGCTGGCTGAAATCATTGAGTTGTTCCCCAGAACACTCATTCTTCCTTTCATCTGCTTGGGCGGTCTCAAGTGCTTGCTCCAATTCCCTTTATTTTCTGACATTCATCTCCTGCTGTGACTGTTCTGCTGCTGCTTCTGTATTTACAATTGAATTTTCTGCCCCCTCCTGGGCAGATGGTAGGAATACTTGTATTCCCCCAACCATCAGAAGATCATTCTGACCTTCCTCCTCTGTCAGCTGCATCTGCTGATCCACATTCATCCTTGAGCCCACTTGCTCTGTCAGCTCTCCTAGCTGATTCAAACTCACTTCTGAGTTACTAAGACCCACAGATGGTCTTATCTGCTCATCCCTGCCCACCTGGCAATATGGAATGCTTCCACTGCTTCCTTGGCAGATTATGAGATCTATTGATCCCATCTTCATCAACAACTCCTGCTGAGTTGAACTCTTCATTGAGTCCATGAGACTTTCAAGCAGTCTCACTTTTTTCCCTCTGCCCACCTGGCAGTTTAACTTGCTTCCGCTGCCCTCCTGGCAGTCTTCGAGATGCAGTAGCGATCTCTGATCATCGCCCAGCTGGCAATGTAAAATTTCTTGACCATACTCATGACAATCCATGAGATCTTCAGTCGATCCCATTTTTGTTTCCTGACTCTCTTGGCAAATTGGAAACCTTTTACTGCCCTGCTGGCAGTCTTCGAGATCCCGCAGTGATCTCTTATCATTGCCCAGCTGGCAATGCAAAATTCCTTGGCTGTCCTCACGACAGTCTTTGAGATCCTCAACTGATCCCAATTCGTTGCCCTCTTGGCAAACTAGAATTTCTTCTTTTCTGCCCAACCGACAGTATTTGAAACCATCAGCTGATTCCAATTTATTCCAATTATCATCATCATCATCACCATCGAGAATTTTCCCTGTCTCTGGCCAATAGTAGTAAATCATGTCTTCTTCTGTGGCCCTAAGGTTCTCAGCATACCTCAGCCATCTTTTCAACAGCCTACGCTGTCTTATGACCATCAGCTGCTTGACTGGCCATTTCACTTTTGCCTTTTCTATTTGCAATTCACACAGTCGTCTCCTCCTCCTATCCTGCCGCATCCACAGTTCCATCTTCTCTATGTCTGCTTTTAATTCATAGAGGTCTCTAGTCAATTTTTCTTCCTCTGCAAGATTTTCTGCCTTGCTTTTCTTCCTAGGGCCTCCAGTAGCCATTTTGCTGTGTCTATCTGTCCCCTCGACAGATTTGTTGTTGTCACTCTAGCAATCTTGAGTGCTCAGCTTCATCCTCCTACAGTCCTGCTGACTGTCTATGGACTGTTGTCTACCTACAAGCAGTCCTCACAGAGTCCTCCAGCGCTCTCTCTTCCTTCACCTGCAATGTATAGATGATATCCCACTCTGATACCACTTGTTGCGCTGCCGTCCTCCCGCACGTCCCGCTCCCTCGAGGACCTTCTTCACACTGGCCCGAAGAGTCAAAGAACTCTTCCAACTCCGCTCGGGAGTTCTCAATACCCACAGCTAACTCCTCGGTGATCTCCCCTGTGCTTGTCGGGAAATCGGACTTTGCGATACCGCAAAACCTGAGTGCACGTTCTCGTGCAACTCCAAACCCCGAACCCCGATGGGTCAACAACCAATGTTTCCGTATATCGGGGATTTCCCTATTGGGAAATCGACATTTGTGATGTTGTGGTTCACTGCCTTTGCCAATCCCCAAACCCCGAACTCCGATGTGCATGTGCGCTATCTCCTCGCCACGTCACCTCCTCCCTCTACTCTATCGGGAATCGCGGGATCGCGATTTCGCCGTTCACAATTCCTTTGCAATGGAAAGTCCCAAATGACGAACCCCGATCTCTCGGGATCTCACGCCACCTGTCCCGTGGAAATCAACGGTTCCTATTAATTCGAGAAATCGCTAATCGCGATTTCGATGAGTATGAACTCTTGCTCCCGGGAAACCCGATATGCTGAATCCCGATGGCTCAAATGGGGTTTTAAACCCTGCGCAAATCCCGTCGTTCTGATGGCTATCGACGACCTAGGTCTAGATCCGACGATTCAAATCTATCCTCTTGCGCTCTTTCTTCAGAGGCTAATCTCTGAGCATCTCCTCCCGATCCAACGGCTTACGGAGTTCCCATATGAGATCCGACGGCTGTCGGTCTCAACCCTTCTAAAGGTCTCAACCCTTGCTTCCTTTCTCTTTCGCGAACTCCTCGACCTTGAGTTCCACAAATGCGTGTAGAAGTGTTGTTTCCTTCTGAGCTTATATAATCACTCAGGCCCCTAAGGGGATTTTCTCTTCTTTCTCCCACAGATGGAGAATAAAATTCCTCCCAGGCTCTCTGATCGCTCAAACAACCTCCTCGCTGAGACTTTCTGGGTATTCAGTGACCCGGCAGAACTCCTTCAGTAGATTCGCCTCTTGAGCCTAGAACTCAAAGAGTTCTCTTCACTTCTCCTGCACCTATCTGCGCACAGTTCCTCAACACCCTCCTGGCGGAGTATCCCTTCCATAGAACATGCAACAGTTCTTCTTTACCTATGCACCCACGCACTTCACTCGATGCCCTCTAGGCAGAGCTTCTCAGAATCCTCAGTAGAATTCTGGTCTTCTCAACTGTGTCTCAACTACACATTCTGGCCTCCTGAGGTATTCAGCAACCTCACAGGTCTTCCTTCTCCTGAGTTTTTGATCTCAGTTCTGTGCCTCCACACGTCTCTGTCTGACTCCTCACGAGTTCAGAAGTGCCTCCTATGTGCACCAGTATTCAGAGTCTCAATACTCTATCACTCCCTTATGGCATGAAACCTCAAAGACCTTTCAAACCTAAAATCGAACATACTCCCTACAATGGCATACTCACAATATACAATTGCAGCATAAAATGAACACACACACAAACATGCATATAATGACAGAAAATGCAGGAAAAACTGCTTTGTATTAATAATGGCAAATGCCTGTATATTTTACAAGGTGTTCCTCGAGCTCTCTCTCATCTCTCTCTTCTGCTCCACATGCATACCTCTCTTCAAAATGAGATATGAATATCTCTTTTACCTGAGGGGCCCTTAGCACTTCCCTCCAGGATTTACCTATCCTATTGATTTACAATCAATGACTGTCTAGTCCAGCGTATGGATCTAGATCTCAGCCAATCTACAATAAACGCCTATCTTATCTACAGCCTGCATAAAGGCATAGATTTCCTAGCTCAACAGCGTAAGCCATTTAATTACATTCAATACAAACATGAATGAGGCTGTGCCTACTTTTCAGCACATAAATGCATGCACGCTGATGTGGCTGGCTGGATGCATTGGAGAGATGCTCCTACATCACAAATGCTCCAAAACTCTCTAGAAATATGGATCGAGACACTACAAGTCAATAGGTAAAGTCTCAGGGTCAGATATGAAGTGTAACCCCTCCAAACGGACTAGATCTGGATCTCAAAAATGCCCTCCTTCTCTTCAATTTGCCCCATTTCTCAAGAAATAATCCAAGCCATAAATATGTCTCAGAAGAAATAGATCTGATGTAAACGGCCTTGCAATGAAAACCCAAGTCATAGAATCCTCAATGGCCCTGCCAATCTCCTACAATGAATCTCTCTCCAAATATGGTGTGCCCCTCTTGCTGGAATCCCTCAACTGGTTCACCCTCTCTCTATCTGCACATGAAACTGATGTAGAATCCTCCTACAATTGAGTATATCTAGAACTAGAATGGTGCGGTAGAGTATTGCATCTCCGAGACCAAGCTTGGGACAAGATAGGTGGAATCTTTCACCACTGGATCGTCCTCTAGGGTTTGTTATGTCAAAACCCTCAAAACCCCCAATATTGGGCTCACTAGGTAGAAGCCAGAAATCAAAATAAGATCATACATGAATGATGAGTAGAGGCCCTTGCCTTCCTTTTATACATTTTGTCTCACCTTTTCCCTCCAAAGTGACTTTCATTTTATTATTATTTAATTAATTAATTAAATCACTTTAATTAATTAATTAACCCTTTTACCTATGAAAATCTCCTTATCTCTCCTTATGGCTTCCCTAGCCATTGAAATTCACTTCTAGCCATCCCATCCTGTAGTGCTTCTCCTCCCGATTCCAATGAGCTATTACACTGAGAGGTTCCTCCAAGTAATGTGCTCAAAATGCCCTCCTTAGTGATTTTAATTAACTTATAGCTCAAAATAGTCAAAATCATGGAAATCGTCGGAATGGAATGAACCCAAAGCCAACCTGTGCAGAATGGCCCATAATGATGGAATATGATGATAAATGCCAACTGGACCCCACAATGCCTCTCAAATACCCCTATACTTGCTATAACATCCATCTGGCTACTCTGGTCATCATAAGTCTCTGTCCTGTGATGATGTCCCAAAGTGGGGACATTACAGTCCTCCTTGCTAGAAAATTGCTTGTCCTCAAGCAATAGCCAAATCCACTCAACTAAAATGTCAGGATCCCATGTCAACCTATGGGATACACAGTAGAACCCCTCGAAAGATGAACAATAGTGCACTCCACCCCCTAGATCCCATATCAGGAAGTGAACTGCAATACTCTGTGAAGCATAGTCCTGAAAGCTATCAACCCTGTGAACCTCCTGCATATGACACATGGCCTCATATCAGAATGAGTCCATCCTCTAAATATCTACCAAGATCCACAGAGTATCAATCAACTACACATGATGATGCTAGAATGAGGTACTGCAAGATCTCCGTGAGGCACCCTCAAGCACTGTGCTAAATGGAAAGTTAGAATAACTTTCCCCTGCAATTGTCCACTCTCCTATGTCAGTCAATGAACTGATCAATCCTGCAATCCCTAGGTCCCATGCTAACCTTTGTCAACGATCCTCCTGCTGACACTGCACTACTCTGTCCACGACTGTCTGTCCCCTGCATACATCCTGAATCCTCCTCTCCTGGGTCCTCAAGATGAAACACCTGTGACCACCGAACCTGCTGTCCAAAAATTGTATCTCTAAAGGCATCTCTATACAAGAAATACCTATCCAAACATCTCCATGCCCTATCATGATGATCACGTGCAAGGAAGGGTCTTGCCCCATAGGACAAGTACCTGCAGACCCACTCCCAACCAAACCAAGGTGGAGTGTATGGCTCTCTGGTGCAACCTAGGTCAAAATGAGCATCGTGCTAATAAAATGGACTCCAGGGTCCCATGGAAAGCTTGGAAGTTTATCACATCCAATCTCCTCTAATTGCTCCTGTGTGAAGCTAATCATTGTCAGAAGCCCTATGTGCTCATCTGTCGTCACCTGGTCTATGATGCTCACCATCACACACCAAGTCTTAACTGTCTGTCTAACACGGTCCACCTATGACTTTCTGTATGCCATAAAAGTACTCCTACCATGAAGTCTCATCCTACTCACTCTCCATGCCCTCAGCCATGGCCTATCCCTCCTTATGCTGTTGTCTATGATAAAAGTGCCAGGACGGGCTAATAGAAACATTTGCAGCTGACTGTAGGACTGAAAGGCATCACATGCTTTGGTCAATCCCAAGGATTCGACCAGAAGCTCGTCCATCGATATCCATGATAACTACTTGCCTGTAGTCATCACTAATCCCCAATCATCAGATACAATCAGAAGAAACTCCTCCAACTGCTGGTAAACCAATCTCCATCTCCCCTCACCTAGGCAACTGATAAAATGGTGAAGGTGAGGTCTCAAAATCATATGTTGTTGCAAAGGAGGGGAACCTGCATGCTCCCCTAAGTGTTTCTCCTCCCTTCCTGGCAGTACACCCCTCTGAATCCCACCATACAACTCAACATGTTTCTGTGAGCTATCCCTCATCACTGTATGCTCTGGCATACTCCTGTCATCTCCCGCAAACTCATGTTTCATCACAGATCCTAGGTGTATGGCTGGATTAATCTCTATATGGAGATCAACCACTCCCAAGACACAAATGGAAGTGTCCCCCTTCAACTGATGTTCCTCTGCTAGATCATCAACATCCTTTGTCAACGTGACTGACTGATACATCTGAGTGTCCACTAAGACAGATGAAGTGGATATCTGATGGATCTCCTCAGGAGACTCATATGTCCTAGACTCTAATTCTTGAAGGGTGGTCTGTGTGCCTCTCAAGAATCCCTGAGTGCTCTCCAACTCCTGACTAAGTCGGTCCATCTCCAACTCCTACTCCCTCAGAGCCTCATGATACATCTCACCAACCCTCAGTAGATAATCCCTGTCTATCAACAACTATTGGTAATCAGTCCTCATCACAGATACTCTCTTCCGGAGAGTGTGAAAAAAATCCATGGAAAATCCTCCATCTGAGCTACCCTGTGCCATTGATGCTCTCCAACCGTAATCTGCCATCACTGCATGCATGTCATCTATATGTCTAGTGGCTGCCCTGATCATAACCTCACTAACTCCCAACTATACTGCTAAGTGGTGTGACTCCTGATCACAGTCATGTTGGGGTACCCCCTCATGTCTCTCACTGCTAGTGCCATCACTAACAACACTCTCTGTAGAAGATAAAATGATGAACTGCCGACTATCTACTATGCCACTAGGTACTCCTGTATGCCACTGCATCCCATCACTAGATGCCATCTCCCCCTGACTCACACTGTATCTTGTATGAGTCGTTGTATCCTCCTGTGCACTCAACCTGCTACTATCATCTACACCTGGATCCCATATAGTTGTACCCAGACACGTGCTATCGTCATCCCGATTTCCAAAGAGTGCATCCTCATCCATGCAATCTGATCCTGGAAGTAAGTGCTCCATCCACCTATCAACCTTTTCCATCTGCTCAACCACTGGAGTGTCCAATAGCTGTGACTCCATTTCCTCTGACTAACCTGTATGTGTGGGGTCAATTGCATGTATGTCATGTACCTCCTCCTGGATCTATGGGTCTACCTGTCCATGGTGTGTATCCCTCACACTAGGCTCATCCATCATACCTGACGTGCCACTGATCTCCTCATGTGATGTAGCTATCATGGGTGTCTGAAGAGGTGTCAGATAAGTCACGGCCCTCATAGGTAGCTCATCATCTCTTAGTGCTAACACATGTGACTCCTCACTAGTGTCACCACTCTGCTGAGGCGTAAGGTCATCAATGGTATGTGATATGTCTGCTGAGACACTAGTGCCATCGTCCTATCCATCCAGCTGCCTATCCACTACACAAGGGTCATCCTCCTCCTCAAGCGTTCAAGCATCACTATCCCCTGTGCAAGAGTCATCATCACTATCCTCTGATGTAGAGTCACTATCACTAGCCCCTGTGCAAGAGTCACTGTCATCATCCGACTTCTCTAAATCAACATCTGTTGCTCCATCCACACACACCCCATCATCACTATCATGGTGCACCTCAATAGTGTGCTTCTTACCCTCACCCCTATACCTATGATCTGGTTCCCAAGGCACCTTGCAACTGTAGCAAAGTTGTGTGCTCCTAATGGGTGTGGGGTTTCTAATGGGCATGGGGTTACCCCAAAGGGCTTCTCTGATTTCCTCCCTCTTCTTGAGCCAACGTGCAATCTTCTTCTTGTTCCAACTATGATTTTTATAGGATAGGAACCATTGGAATGTTATGATCCCTTTGAAATTATTGAGGGTTTCATATTCCCTCTCACACTCCTCAATCCTGTTAACAATCTCCATTTTCTTCCAAAAATCCATTTACCCCTATGAAAGACCCCTCAGGTTTGCAGGATTTAAGCTCTTATACCACTGTAATGATCCCAAGCCATTATGCAAGGATCATCATTGTTTTGGTGTCTTTTAGAACCTTTTTTTGGTTGTGGTATTTCGTCAAACACTTTGCTGATCTACCTTTTAGACGTGTTTATATGTGTGTGTGAAACAAATAACATAAATAGATAACCATGGAACATACCTCAACCATATTTAATAAGATATACAAGCCAAAACATCTCAATTCTTCTTTATTCACAAAATAGAGAAACCTGCTACAATGAAGACGCTGATCTGGAATGTTCAACAAATGGCCAAGAAGATAGACAATAGATAAGAGCTGCTACAAAATTCTCCTTCTAATACAAAAGATGCCTCCAAAGGCTGAATAAGAAATGAAGATCAATACAAGTAGATCTGAATACCAAACTCTCCAGCTGAAGAATGCCACGCTCCAATAGAAGGCTGAAACCCTCAATAACTCAGCCTTGCTTCCAAAAGTGTCCAATCACCCTAATAAATATGACAACTGATATATCGGGTGATGGTAAGAACAACCCAGGTGATCGAATCTCCAAGATTCCTCTCAATCTTTGTAGATCTGAAATCCCCCAGTGACTGGTGCACCCCACTGGATGACTGAAACCCTAGATAATTCATCCCTGCTGAAGGAGGCCTCCAAATGCTTTGAAACTCTCCAGAAATATAGATCGGGACACTGCAAGTCACTAGGTAAAGTCTCAGGGTCAGATCTGAAGTATAACCCCTCCAAACAGACTAGATCTGGATCTCAAAAATGCCCTCCTTCTCTTCAATTCGCCCCACTTCTCAAGAAATAATCTGAGCCATAAAACTATCTCAGAAGCACTAGATCTAATGTCCAAGGCCCTGCGATGAAAATCCAAGTGATAGAATCCTCAACGGCCCTGCCAATCGCCTACAATGAATCTCTCTCCAAAGATGGTGTGCCCCTCTTGCTGGAATCCCTCAATTGGTGCACCCTCTCTCTATATGCACATGAAACTAATGTAGAATCCTCCTACAATTGAGTAGACCTGGAACTAGAATGGTGTGGGAGAGTATTGCATCTCCGAGACCAATCTTGGGACAAGATAGTTGGAATCTTTCACCACCGGATCATCCTCTAGGGTTTGTTATGTCAAAACCCTCAAAACCCCCAATATTGGGCTCACTAGCTAGAAGCCAGAAATCAAAATAAGATCATACATGAATGATGAGTAGAGGCCCTTG
>JZKD02S2100536.1:10058-21364 GCA_000966675.3 Picea glauca | reverse complement strand
ATGTGTTTGTTCCTTGAATAGTCACGTACATATTTTTCTAAGACTTTTAGGCTTATTTTGGTGTTTTTTGGGTGGGTTCTGAGTGTTTCTAAGTCTTCTTGGGTCTCTGTCCTATCTGTGGAGTGCTCCTAGAGTGATAGGAAATTGTGTTATCGTTGAATTTTTGGCAATCTTGTTTCTTGTTATTTTTCTCATTTTTAGTCCTTGCATTTAGTCCTGAATAATAGCTTCTTGGTCTCCTGCTTGGCTTGTCTTCATGTTCTTACAATAGGGTCTCTCTGAGAGGTTATTAGTTCAGTTTTGTATTTTCATTCCTTTATAGTGAAAATACAAAAAAAATGGTTTTTGCATTTTCATTTTCCTACATTGAAAATACAAAAAATTTGCATTTCATTTAAAGCATTTTCACTTTTGTCTAGATTGAATTAGTCTTTGAATTTTAGGAAAGATTGCATTGTCATTGAAATTGAAAGAGATTGCATCTTCTGCACAACATTTAGAATCATATCATTTATTTTGAAAAACAAGACTAGTACTTAGTAGTGTTTTTATGTGCACTTATTTCACATGCCAAGTCATAAAACCATTAGTTACATGACCATACCTCTTGAGTAAATAGAATCTACTAAAATTAATGCTCTGTAATTAAAATTGATTAGAAATATTTTATCTTTTAGGGTACACAAACAAGTTTGATATTTAGGGCCTTAGAATAGGATTTTGTGAGTAAATTTCTAAAAGGCTACAAAACTCAACGTAGGTGATTGTCTAGGGAGTGGAAAAATCCATTGTATAATTGGTGCTCTTGATAGGCTCCACTAAAAATAGAGTTAAGAATGAGGCCACATGAATTCGGTTGCAGAGATAGCCCTCCAATAGCCTCCTAGCATCAGAGATATTTCTGGGGTTCTATTCATATATTCAGGGTTCATTGGGTACCTTGGTTCTTTTTTATCTTAAAGATTAGCTACCCTACCCATACAGTGGAATTGACCTGTGACAATTCACTTAGGTATTGGTTGTATCATGGTGGCCTTAGTTTCCTATCCTAGGTATCCATAGAAGTTACTTGCATGGGTTATTCTGCGAGTACCCTGAGTAAGATAGGGATCAAACAACACAAAACATTTATGGAGGATCTTATCTTCAGAAGGGTCTCACCGATCATGCTATGAATCCCAGGAGGGTCCTTATAAATGATTCTACTACCTTTTCTCTATTTTTAGGGAGTATCAATCCAAACCTGGGAGAGGCATACCTTCTTTAGTTTGGGAGGCCCCATTTTCAACCACCCTCTCTTGTTTGCATGCATTGGCCTCTAGATTTATTTAGGAGTGTGTTATTTTTATAATAGTTAGACTTAGGATTTTTATTTTCATCATGTGTTTTGAGTAATTGTGGAGTGAGAACTACCTCCCCATCGGTCTCATCGACTAGCAAATCAATTACCACAGTTTGGTCTAATACTGAAGCTGCCTCCTAAAAGGTGTAAAATTAATAAACATGGTAAATACATCTCCACTGCTCAGGCTCAAAATCATCCCATCATGAGTACTAATTCAAATATGAGTACTAATTTGAATCCAAACTCCATTATGGTTAGTGGAGTCCCCATGAATCCCTCATCATCGTTACCTAGATTTTAGGGACTCCCTCAGTTAGTGCTAGACAATCCATGAGCTCAACTCAGTCCATGGGGATGAATCCTTTTATATTTTCGAATGGTGTCACTTCATCATCATCGACCTGTGTTTCCCCTGGCACCTTTTCTATATGGATTCCTAGTTATAGTGACCATTCGATGCCTCTATCCTGTTATCGCGCAATTTGTACTTTGATCAAAGGAAAGGGTAATGGAAAGAAAATTGACATAACTCAAGGTTATCCTATCACTATCACCTCAATAAGATAACTCTTTCTATTTAGGGTTGAAGGCCTAGGGGAAACATCCTCAGTGACCTGGGGGTTTAAGAGGGCTAGGTTAAGGTATATATTAAAAGGTCCCCTCTCACAAGTCACAGCTAATCAGAAAGTCCAAGAGTTTTAACCAATGAAGTGATGAAATATCAAGAGTGTACTTGCCCAGAACAAAGCAACAAGAAACTATATCTTTTTCATGTACAACTTGTCGTTAGTAATTCATAAAAACTTCAGAAATTGTCAAATAAAAGAAATGGCTATTATGAATTTTAAGTAAAAAAAAATTATAGCAGCAAATTTATATATAGCAATAACTTCACGATTATGCCTCAATAAAGCTTCAATAATGACCAAAAATGATAACATAAACTTGGCAAAATGCTAGTATTTGTTAGAAGAAAAGAAGGCAATGTAAAATCATCTCTAACACTTGCTTTTAGATGCTTTTAATGCTGAAATGTATGGTTGTATCTTACTTTGGTAAACACAGAAATATTGTTAGTATATTAGACTATTCTAATGTTAGGAGTAGTTAGTGGAAAGCTTAAAGTGTAGGTTTTGATGGTTGTTTTGATCAATCACTCAATAAGAAGTCTTTATCCTAGTGCCTTTAGGGTAAATGGAGTCAATTAGGTGGAATTTTTTTTGAAGGGAAATGATAATAGGAGAGACAAAGAGAAGAGATATTAGTAGTTGAAGTGTTGGTAAGCCAAGGCTTCAACTACCAAACCCTACGAGAAAATTGCTACTAAGGTGTAGGTAACCCTAGGCCTTAGAAAATTTTCCTCCCTCTTTAACTCAATGATGAAGCAAATGACGACTAATATGAGGCAAAAAATACAAGGGTGTTGCAAAGGAAAGGCCCTAGCAAAAACTTCAAGAAAATCGGCTTCTTGGAAAAGTCTAGTAGGTGAAATATTTTAAAGCTAGGACAATAACATGTGTTAGAATTTCTAGGGTTTTAAACAAGAAATTTCATAATCTTAATGTAGGTGCAAGATAAACATGACCATAACCATTCAATTAAAAATAATTGTAGGAATTTCACCTAAAGTCATTAAGAATCATCAAGCGAAACCCTAGTTGAACACTTCCACCAAGAAAATTGACAAAAATACTCCAAATTTAGCCTCCTTCAACAAGTGTGCCTAAAATTTTAGCCAAGTAACCCTAGATAGGGCACAAATTTCAGACCTCACTAACTATGAGTGAAATATGATGAAAAATATGAGGGTAAAAACCCTTATTTATACAATATCAATGACCAAAATTAGGTCAAAAAGGTCGACATGGCCAGTTACATGTAATATCCAGTTTTTACATTAAATGACATAATAAAACCCTAATTAAATATGAAAAGGTGATTCCATGCCCTTTTAGGGTGACATTAGGCCTCTTTAGGGCAACATTGGCCTCCAGGAGAAAAACTTTAGGCCTCCTTGGGCCTCTGGATTAAACCACACATGCCACTCGTCACACAACTGCCTCCAAAGTGTCCAAAACATTGGGTGATGTCATGGGTCAAATGGGTGACATCATGGGCCTTCCAAGGCCTACAACATGGTGAGAAGGGAATGATCTCCTAGGTCCAAGACTATTGGGTTGTCTCTGGTTGAAATATCTCCTCTCTCTCTGGTGCAAACCTCTAATCTTTCTTTTCCCCTGGCTGGGGTCTCAACATCCATTTGGTGGGATTTATCCCTATGGAGGTTCGAACTAATAATCTCCCCATGTGTACCTTTCCATCGGGTGTGGCACTACAACAACAAAAAGTATTCCCTCCATGGGCGCATAATTCACACAGATCATAGCAATGTCAATCACATCCAATAATCAAGTTATTTAAACATGTGCATGAAACCCCTTTTCCCAGACAAGTTTTCAAATATGTTATGATATTATACAAGCTAGGTTTGGAGGGGATTCTAGGATTTCCCATTGGGCTAATGCTCATTGGATGTGGAATGTTTCCGAGTGAAGACAAATCTAGGCCATGTAAGTGGATGAGGTGGTAAGGGATGCCTAGGAAATGGATGCAGTGATGATAGGGGAATGTATGTCTTACCTATGGGTGCCTCTGAAGAGGGTGAGATGCACCTTGTCATGGATGCAAATGTTTCCAATCCCATTCATGAATTTTATCTTTTTATCTTATTATGTTTTATTTCAAGATACTAGCTATGGGACACTTCCATGGTGTGGTGACCAATGGTGACAATGTTGCCCACAAACATTTCATGGAAATGATAAGGTTGGCTCATGATGAGACCCCCTTTCTCTTATCTATGCCACCAAGAGCCACTACCCTGGCGTGGTGACTAGATGAATGGTAGTGTCATACCACTACATGCCCGTGGACCTAATAGGTTGGCTCCTGATGAGACCCCCTATCCTCCAACTAGGTCTTGATTTTATTATTTTTACGGGTCCCTCTATATCTTGTTCATAATCCTTTTATTTCTTTCTTGGGGAACCCTAGGTGAAGCATCTGAAGGTTTCATTCTTTTGGATTTTCTCTTTTTCCAACTACTTTTACCCTATGGGCCTTTAGCCCCTTCTTCCCACAAGGTAAGGTACAACCCTTTGTTATCTTGGAAAACCCAATGTCGGGACCAATGTATGGGATGGATGAGAGGGAAAAAGATGAAAAGTGGTAAGTATGGTGGGAACAGACGATAAACTTTCATGAACCCCCTAGTGGAAACTCAAACCCTATGGGAACCAACTTACTATGGAATCCTGTCATTCCCCCCAAGTGTGGGCAAGTGTAAAGGCATAAGGTCCAAGCACATGTTATAAGTAAAAATAATTAAATGCACATATTTAAATGTTTTGAGAATCAGAGTGACACATGTATGATGATACCCAGATTCATTACCTCATGGAGAGAGACCCACTTTTGTTGAAGGACCAGGTCGATGGGATGGATGTTGCTACTACTAACCAGGTGGAGGTTCTGAAGAAGAAGAAGGATGGGCCCTCCATGGCTAGGCTCAAGTCGATATGGCTATCAGTACTCCATGTCTAGGACCTGTGGGCCTCAAGACATAATATCCTTAGTTATCCCTAGGCTAGGGGATAACATGGCCTATAATACTTTTTCTTTTGGTATGTCACTACTACATATGACCAAATTTGCCATGGTTTTTCGTTTCTATTGCCACACATATCTATCGCACTTTCCATGAAAGCAGAGACTATTTTTCATGGAATTTTTTTCATCGCTATATCCACAAACCAGGTATTTGTGGAAACACCAATGAAATAATCCTTCCATGTGTCATCATCCTCAAGATAGGTTTACCTTAAAAAGCGTTGCAATAGCAACAAAACTTCGTCACAATATGGATAAAAATTTGTGCCAAAGTAAACAGATTACCAACAGATTACGACACAAATGCCATATGTGCAATGCAAAATCATGGAAAGTTGTGACAAAAAAGCATGGAATAGCGATGAAAACTTTTGGCAGAGAAAATAATTACGATGCATATGTTATATGTGTGATGCAAAACCCTGGAAAAGTGAGATGAAATTTCGTTCCAATAGCGACAAAAATCCTTGTCAGACTAAAACCTAATCATTTACCTTGCTACGAACTTTCGTCGATATTTCCATGCCTCCTGTAGGTTTTACAGGAAAAAAAATCTACATGAGAAGATGAATGTTGGGATTCGTGAGATCTTCTAAAACAATGGATTCAACCATGGGAGTGGATGGGGGACATAATTAGAATTAGGCTAATAGGGATCTATGGAATTAATTAGATCATCTCTCACCATGATTTTATAATTATTATGAAGTGGGGCATATTGAAAGGAATTACTTATATCCTCACCATCCTTGATGTGGGTACTACCAAAAGACAATACATAATACACATGATTGTGTACAATTGATTAATAAATGGGAGGAACAATACATGAGATAGAGTAGTGATAACATGGTGAATTGTGATCTTTATATCCATGGTGAAAATATAGTAGGTTGTGCCTACATTGGCATCAATATCATCACCTAGTTTGGAGCCAATTCTAGCACAAACATAAGAGGTGCAAATCAAGGACCCATGTATCAATCTTTATAGTGAGCACCAAGGTTTGATGTACTATGAAAGAAAGGTTACTTTAAATATGTAATTAAGGTGATGGAGGAAGATATACATGCTATAAACATAGTTACTATGAATGCAACAAATATAAAACCTTCCATAATTTGGCCACTAAGCCAATGCATGATTCTACTAGTATATATAGTGGAAGATGAAGTCAAAGAATTTTTGAAAAGTTTTCTATAGATAATAGACAATGATAAATCCATAACAAGGTTAAGGGAGGTCCTTGGGCCAATTTTAGAGTCACCATTAGAGGCACAAGATAGGCCCTTAAACCATGTCCAGTGAACAAGGTATGGAAAATAATTTATCTTAAATGCATTGATTCAATGATATGAAGTGTGATAAGTTATGCTCAACTTCGGGTTGGATGTTCCTACTGGACTAATCATGGGAACTCATGGGATGACCAAATTGGTTCCACTTGTCAGTCTAGTGGTAGTTAGTGAACCAATCACACATTTTCCCCATTGTCAAATTGGCGAGATGGAATTTTATCTCGATTGTGTGAATATTTATGCTTACTTTGATTTCATTGACATAGTAGATGACAAATATCCATACCTAGTATTGTAATGGATTGATTGGGAATTTGATAATGATGTCATTTGATAAGAAAGGTTATTGGATGATATATCCATTGGATCTAATGTAGGTAAATACATTTGTTAAATAGATAGAATAAGTATTGGATGAAGGTGTTCTTCGATAATCTCACCATAGGATAGTTGGAAGACTGCATTAATCCAACTGCTAGTGGAAAGTTGAGTTGGAGAATAGTATTCTCCTATGTCATTTATTGCAAAGTGTCCATTACTTTTGGGCTGCCTCGGGATTATGAGAATTAATTGGTACAAATGTGCACACTACCAAATTCCATTAAGTGGATTCATGTAGAGATTAAAGACCCACTAGTGTTTAATGGCACAACTAATGCCACAAAGTTTATGGAACACATAAATTAACACATCATATTTGAATAGAGGGTATAAACATTGGATATCACTTTGGTATATATCCTTGAATGATTGTGGTAATTTTGTTATGAACTTTGGACTCACGAGAAGATATAGTAGGACTAGGAACTGTTAGGTAGCTAGAGAGGTAGTGGGGGCAACGGAGGGCCCATAGTTATAATAGTGGAGGTCATTCAATGTAAGGTGGACTAGGTCCACTATATTATTAAATAAGGCTCACTATGGTAATTAGACATAATAAATGGGTAGTTAAATATAATAAATGTAAGAGGACTTATTAGAAGGTTCTACTTCTAGAAGATTCCTTCTCTAGAATGTTCTTAGGTGATGGTAGAACTATATAAAGGGGTTCAAGAAATCTAATAGAACATGAAGAGAGTATTTTATTTGGATCAGTAGCTCAATAGGATGATTCCCCCACGAAGAGGCAAGTGAACATGAGAGGATCCCTTCCATAATAGGATCCATTGTATGGTGTTTCCCTACCTCAAGGGTTTGGCAATAATAAAGTGTGGTTTCTTCTATATTGTTATGTGGATCTATTGTGTATTATTGGTTTATTGTTGAGATTTATCTTTAGATCTATTCAGGTACTTAACAAGTGGTATCATAGCACTTTCCTTGGCAAACATTGTGGGCAAATATTTTTTATTTTTGCATATTTGTTTTTTTGGAGAAGAAAAAAGAGGGTCACGACATTCCAGAACTATCTGTTTGTGAAAAATTTTCAGAAAAAGGTTGTATATCTGAGTTCCTCTCATAAAAACACCCAAGATGAAAAAAAAAAAAATCATTTGAAACGGAGTCCGGGAAGTCAAGATATTGAAGTTTTAAAATTTGCAATTTTTCAGGGTTTTTTCCACAAACGGCGGTGTGATTTTTTTTTATTTATGTAGAAGTTGGAGGCTAAATTTGCCCCAAAAAATTACAGATATTATTTCCTATCACAATTTCACCCAATTTAAAAAAAAAAAAAAGCCGAAACGAAGTTCGGGAAGTGAAGTTATGAGCATTTTAAATTCAACATTTTTTTAGGGTTTTTCCGGAAAACACCACGATTTTCTGCAGTAATTTATTTTTCTATTTTTTGGGTTTTTTCATGATGGTGATGGGACTGCAGATTTCATAGGGTGCTCAGATGGATATTTATTTTCAAGTACTCAAAGAAATTCTACATATTACTGAAGCATTCAAAGCTCAATGGTGTGGCACATTGCATGACATATTCCATGACATTGCAGATGGCCTCAATGAAAGTTTTTGTAGTATTCATTGAGGAAAATGCTTTCATAAGGAGGATGGAATGTTAGGTAGCTAGAGAGGTAGTGGGAGGGGCTCGGAGGGCCCATATTTATAATAGTGGAGGCCATTTAATGTAAGGTGAACGAGGTCCACTATATTATTAAATAAGGCTCACTATGGTAGTTGAACATAATAAATGGGTAGTTAGATATAATAAATGTAAGAGGACTTCTTAGAAGGTTCTACTTCTAGAAGATTCCTTCTCTAGAATATTCTTAGGTGATGGTAGAACTAAATAAAGGGGTTCAAGCAATGTAATGGGATATGAAGAGAGTATTGTATTTGGAGCGGTAGCTCAATAGGAGGATGCCCCCTCGAAGAGGAAAGTGAACAGGAGAGGATCCCTTTCATAATAGGATCCGTTGTATAATGTTTCCCTACCTCAAGGGTTTGGAAATAATAAAGTGTGGTTTCTTCTATATTTTTTTGTGGATCTATTGCATATT
Organism: Picea glauca; assembly: GCA_000966675.3. NCBI lineage: Eukaryota > Viridiplantae > Streptophyta > Pinopsida > Pinales > Pinaceae > Picea > Picea glauca. Next base: position 12,605 of record JZKD02S2100536.1, on the reverse strand, counting down.
ATTGATTTATTGTTGATATTTATCTTTATATCTATTCAAGTACTTAACATGAACCTACTAGACATAAGGTTTGTGTTGATCCATGTTCCCATCCATCGATCTTGATAAGGACAAGATATTGATATGATCCAAAATACTTTGAAATTCCAAGTCATAGGGACTTTGAGTAGTGTAAATTAGTGAAATGTATAGGGCTATACGAGCTCAAACCATAGACCTTCTCGGTAGAACAAATCAAAGTTCTTATTATCAAAATAATTTGAACTATTCCAAGAACCCAACATGCATTTTATCGCATTGGGCTCTTTCATTAAAGGACATTGTTTGCTAATGAAATAGTTAATTCATTTCATCTCCTAGCCACATGAATATAAGTAATAAATGAAAAATGACACTCAAGGAGTCTCATCTGCAAAATATTTCCTCAAAGAGTAGGATCATGAACATAAATCAATCTTTTCCAAATAGTCCCTACAATTCAATGGTACTTCTTATATCATGGAGCATGTGGATCATTGTGAAACTCACTAGTATACACAGGGAATTTCTATTTAGTAGTGGGTGCATAAATGTGTTCCCACCTTAGAGGCATTGTTGAAGAATTGGTACCTATAGAAGAAAAATGTAATGATAGTTGACCTACTGACCATAAGTACAATTTAAGTTCTATGACACTTTTCAACTTTCTGAGGAAGATATGTTGATTAGTGGGGATATAAAACACATTCAATGTTTCCCACTAATGGGACTACCATAATGTTTGACCATAGATTTTGTAGAGGATGATGTCACAAAAGAATTTCATTCTCCGTGTTTTGAATAAATAGAGGTGCACCATGTAGTCAAATAAGCCAAGAATACCAACTATCTAGTTCACTATCATGGGATATTGAAGACAAATAGTCGATTTCAGTATAGAGGATGTGTCTAAGTTGGCTATTATTGGTGAATATTTGTATGAAAACATCATTGCAGACATTATATATTTTATTTGAGAGTACACTCACCTATTCCTATGTAGCATCTTTGAGATGAAAAGAGTGAGAGGAGAACTTTGGGAGATGAATATAGAATTGAATCCTGACACCTGATCTACTAAGAAGTGAATATATAGGATGTAGTCACATTATAAGGAATATGATTAACAATATATATGTGATATGATAACTATTGGTTAGATATTTTCAGTGGAACAATAAGTTTCCATTAGTCTAATAGTCATCTAGGGTGTGAAAAAGGTGGAACAAATTTTTCTGTGGAATTTTTTATATTGAGTCAGGCCTACATACATGATCCCTTTCATACACATTTTAGTCACAATATTACCAAGAAAGTGGCAAGGAATGAACCTTACACCTTCATAGTAGGATTATTTGTCTATCATAAAATCTGTATCATCAAGGAGGATAATATGAACACCATTTTTTCTATGGAATGGTGATTGTATGCATTCAATATCATGCCCTTTGGCCCAATTAATGCACCAATTATGTTCTCTAGAATCATATTTGTTATGTTCAATGAGTATATCCATAATTTCTTTGAGATATATTTTAAATTATTGGCAATGTATATCTAGGTAAAGGGTCACATGGCTAAACTAATGTTGGTGATGGAAAGAGGTTGATTGATCTAGTTGTACCTAAATATTAAGAATTTCATTTTATACACCCCATTCAACATTCTCTTGGATCATATTATCTACAAGGAAGGATGTTTAGTCAAACTAATGAAAATCATAGTAATTTTAGAATATGTATGCATTAGAGAATGCCCATGTGCTATGGTCATGCAAGGTATTACCATATATTTATCATGGGGCATGGTCAAGTAATAATGTATAAGGAGGAACCTCTATGAAAATGTATTCCATTTGTATGGATTGTAGAATGTGAAAAGGGTTGTTCCAAGTTAAAATGGTGGATGATTATGGATCCAATTCTTGTTTTTCCTAATTGGTCAAAAAAATTCCATGTCCATGTGGATTCCACTACCATTGCATTGGGAACATATTGGCATAGCTAGGGGAATACATGCTACACCACCCAAGGTAATTTTCTAGAAAAAAATTTTAATTACGCAACCATGAAATGCAAAGGCATGGTGATGGTGTATATGCTACAAAATTTCAAGTATTATCTTCTAGACCGGTCCTTCAAGTTGTCCATTGATAATTTAGTGGTCAAGTACTTGGTTAACAATACAATGTTGGAAGGTTAATTCTATCAATGTTTGCTACTATTTTAGGAGTTTGATTTTGAAGTGGTGGTTAAACTAGGTAAATAAAATGTGGGACCTAATCACTTCTAGAAAATCCACAATTGGAACAATGTTGGGATATCTCATAAAGTGTTGAATATATATGTATTTTGCATGGAAGTAGTTCTTGAATTCTTCACTAATATTTCCAACTTCAAATATAAATATACATACACTAGAAGAATATGGTGATAGTAAAGATTGATAGCTCATAATTAAGGATACAAATTATTATTTAATCATATGGTACTTGCACACATTAGCAATGGATGGGATTCTTGACTACTA
>JZKD02S2100535.1:477581-496031 GCA_000966675.3 Picea glauca | reverse complement strand
TCATGGTGAACACGTTGTAAAGATCGTTTTCTTTGTTTTTCACAATAAAGGGCCCAACCCATAAGATTTCATCCTTTGGATCATAGATGGGTTCACCTCTTTTTTTGTCCCATAATAAAACTAAGCTGCCTTCTCCATATTCAATGTGTGGATCATCTTCAATGTAAAGTTCTGGGGGAGGGGCTACTTCCTGAATGCTCATGATAATCTCTTGTTTGTTTGTTTGCTGTGTTTGTTCATCATTCTGTAAGATCTTTACCTCACCTGCATCTTTATCATAATGTCTGACCAAGCCTTTATCGTACTTGTTCGTTCTGGGGAACATAACTTCAAATGCTTCTTCATTTGCAAAAGGAAGTTCAGAGGCGTCGTATGGAGGTTCATTGGATACTCTGTCAAATTCATCATCACTTGCTGCGTTTGTACCATTGAACAAACATACATGGTGTTGCGATTCGGGTTGACTATACAAGACCTCATATGTGCCATCTCCCATTGGTATGAAGGCATGTGAAAAGTCCAGATTCATATAACCACCCAACTCATTGGCCCAATCTCTTGACAAAAGCATTCCCCAAGCAGGGGGACATCAACTACAACAATATCTGTGGGAAATTTTATTTTGGACAGATGGTACATGTATGTGTCTACATCCTTTGCTACACTGAGTACTTTCACTGCTTTTGAATCCATCCCACAAAAGTTTCCATAAGATCGTGAGATTCCCAACCCAAGTTGTTGGAATACGCTAATAGGCATTACTTTGGTATACACTCCTGAATCAATCATGCAATTGTTTATCCTGAAGCCATTCATAACCAAGGAAACGTAGAAAGGGGGGATTCTAGTTGATTTCCTAATGAGATTTTGGCTACCGATGTCAATGGGAGGGTCATTTGTTTCTTCATCAAGTTGGAAAAATTTCATCACCTCCTTTTTCATTTATGGAAGTCTACATATTTTTGAAAGTGGAATGGGCACATTTATCTTATTGAGCACACTTCCAAGGTCCACTTTGAGGCGAAAGTATTCAATAGTATCCTCAGACTGCTTTGGTACTTCTTGAGCTGGAGGGGTAGGGAAAATCGGGTCAAGAACAAGTGGAGGTTGTAATGGAGGTGGTGAAGGAAAATATTTGACTGGTGGTGTAGGAGTTGCTTTTGAGGGAATGAGGTGTGAAGGTGTATGCAGAGCAATAGGTGGATTGGTTGGCAGAGTTGAAGATGAAGGAGATGTTGCAACTGCCTTTCCTTTATTCTTCCTTCAATAATAGAGCAATTGGTTTTGTCTAATAGTCTCCTTCCTTTCTTCATCCAACTCATTCCAAAGCTTCATGTATAAACTTTTCTCTGTTTCTTTCTCCCATTGTTCACACTGTTCTTGGGTCATTCAGATAACTCCTTCACTATGGATGGGATCTTCTAAAATATTCAGGATGGAATCTAAGAAGTTCATTCTGTGCTCAGTTTCTTGCTCACCGATGAGTCTCAGATATTCATGGTCCGAGCATGGTTCTTGACATGTATGACACCAGGGTACTTCTTCATTGACAAGCCCAGTTGGGATCTGAGGATCCGACTGGCGGGCTTCTCGTTGAGGTCGAGGTTTCCAATTGTTATCTCTTCTGAGAGGAGCATAAGATGGGCCTTAGAGAGGGTATTTCCGTTCCCAATTTGTCATTCTATTCATCATAGTGTGATGGGATTAGGTGAACTGCGTGGCCTTCTGTTCAAGTTTTTGACTGATCGCTGTAATATGATCTTCATATGTGTTGGCTTCTTTGGATTTCTTCTCCGTCTTGGCACATGGATAACTCATAGGTTCAACCTTAGCATGATTAAAGTCTTCTTCAATACTAATGGCACTTTTCATTGCTTCGACAAGGGTTTGAGGTGCTGACCGACAGAGATAAAAATGGTGTTGTCCCTCATAGGCATTAAGGTATGTGATAAGAATCCCTTTCTCTTGAGAAATTACATTGACCGGGATTTGCGTCTCAGAGTGTCAAACCTAGCATTGAACTCTCTCACTATTTCATTCTCCTTCTTTTTGATTGTATTGAATTGGTTCAACACAGAAAAAAGGTCTTTCTTAGTTCCCCATCTATTCTTGAAAGCGGTTTCAAAATCAGTGTAGGATGTGATTGTATTATCAATGATACCAAGGTACCAAGTTCTGGCGGGGCCTTCAAGAGATATGGCGAATATTTTCATGGCTATGTCATCATGCTCAACACACATGATTTGAAAGGCACCAATTAGTTGATCAATATGTTCTTTGGCTGTGACCACATTATTTTTGGAAAATTTAGGCAACCATTTGACAATATCCTTGGGAATTTCATGGGGTTGACCTACAATGTTTTGGAAGTTAAGAGGTTTGTAAAGGTGGTTGGCCCATGAAGGAGGCATTTTGACAGGAGGAGGTAATAGAGGAATTCCTTGGAATAATTTCTTTACGACGAGAGGTTTGTGAGGAGCTATTCTTTGATAGGTAAACGAGGGCTTAGGACTAGGTGGAGGGAGTGGAAAATGATTTTTATCGGTTAGGTTCTTAGAAGGTGGAGTTGCCAAGTAAGCTTGTCAAGCTAACCAAAAGGGGAAGGGGTAAAGGGTAAGACCGTCAAGTCAAGTCGCCAGGAAAACCAAGGGAAAAGGCTCCAAGCGAAGATGGCTTGCCAAAGGAGGGTTTGTCATATGGGCTTGAGAAAGATTCTAAATCGTCCTCGACAATAGTGCCATAAATTTTTATCGCATAGATTGTAGGTTGCACTAGAGCCTTGTGCAATTGCAACCAATGGACAACACATTGGGACAAGACCCATTGTCACCTTAGGAAAAGTCCTAGGTGACCCCAAGGGAAAGACAATAGAAAAGTCTAGAAAGGCCCTAGGAGGTCACGATACAAGATCAAGAATGGCCTAAAGGCTATGAATGGATGCGGGAAATGTGAAGGTAAGGGTAAAGAGGAAATCATTTGCAACACAATGCCAATTATGCCAAGTATATATGAAATCCAAGACCAATATGTTAACCCCGTCACTGATCACTAATATGAATGTAAGAATCTCGAGTAACAAGTGACAAAATTTTTGTATTAGAGCAATGCCAGAGTTGGCCGAATAAATGCGTGTACTCGACAGGCTTAGGCAAAGAGGGTCTTCACAGGAGTGTCAGGTTGTTGTAGCCCTCAAATATACCCGAGGGGTTCTCAAAGCACCCTGGTACGAGAGGGTAATCTTCCCGAATGTTGTTTTTGATGCACTACAACAACAAGACGACCAATTGGTTTTCTCAGTTGTTTCAAGGGTTTTAGGTGGTCTCCAAGATAGGAGCACAATCGGTATTAGTGCTGTCTGATGCACAATTGTTTGACATGGGCCTCTCTATATACCTCTAAGTACGACGAAGCGACCGTAGTCTTCTAATATACGTCAAGGTATGTGAGTGAACTACAAGCCCTCGGGATGCAACGTTGATAAAGTAACGACAATGCCTACGTTTATAGACGCTCGAAAACGTCTTTTCTAAGACCCCCAGATAATAAATCCCACTTAGATGATTGTTCACTTAAGTACTTAGATAGAATTGCAAAGCAAAGAAAGGTAAATCACTTTAATGAAAATGCCAAATGCAACAAGTGATTCAAACAATGATAGAAATTATTGACACTTTACTTGAATAAATATTTTCCTAAAGCAATGAGACATTTAACAATTGAAATAGCAAGCTTCGAAGGCTATCTTAACCAAGTAATGATCTATTTAAAATGATGTTGACGGGCGTAAATGACACACCGTCAACTGGAAGGTCAAATCCGGACCGGGGTTGTCTAAATAACCCAAGCTGTTTGGAATGAAATGACCCGACGGGTTTAATGGCTCCGTTGGCCAACTAAAGCCCTAAAAACAAATAAAATAAACAAAACTAATCTAAAAGCTATGATACTAAGAATATAAATTTACTAATTTCAAAATGGAAACATGAATATGTACAAATGATTATGAGCAATCTATCTACAACTTGCAGGGTTTACTGGAAATCTTGCGAAATGGATATTCTTAAAAATGTTTATAAAGAGATAAAGGAAGCACATACATTTTTCGTTTTCTTTTGAATATTAAAGATCTAACACTAATACATACTAAACAAATATAATTGAAATAAGAACAAATAAACAGTCAAAGCTAATTCATGCTACCCTTATTTCATTAAAAAAATAATTTAAATAAATAACAAGTAAACTAACCTGAAACTAATCGATTAAACTGAATTCATCTTCCTGTGTAATTAGAGCTCCTAACTGTCCTACATGTGAGGGAAACCTGTGACAGAACAATGCTAATACTTCGATAACAAACTCAAAGATGCATTGGAGCGAGCATATAACAACAAAATGACAAATGTACAGATATGGTGATCTTATGATAATCGATACTTATAAAGAGAGGAAACTCAATTCAAAGTATTAATATTATCTATCATTTAATATTCAGAATAAATCAATAATTATCAAATGGTAGATTGATCACAGATACAAGATGGAATAACAAATCATAGACAACATATAAATACTAAACAATATGAAACACCATATGATAACCAGACTAAAGCTGCATCGAACATAATAATATTTCATAAGATAGAGGCAATAAAAAAACACAATGGGGTAAGCGTCACACAGGTCTAAAGCCAAACGGTGAACAACTTCTCCATATCAGTTTTCAAAATCATATGTCCATAACGTATCCCAGCCAAAGATATCTTCACCACTAACAATGATCACTATTTAAACTAGTTTTGGATTGATCAACTCTTATCATGCAAGATAGAGTGCAATCCCCAAAAAATAGATTGTATTTGCAAAAATAGTACAACAAGAAACTATTCCTATAGGAGTTGGTTTGTCAAAATTTATTACATAATAACAAAGTTTTATGACAATAAAAGAAAGAAACTATAGAACTATATGGTGCATGATCCAAGATAGTTTCTCCATGTAAATAACACCACAATCACCATTTTCCTGTAGATTACAAAACAAAATTGATATTCAGAAAATAATGCTAACTAATATTCAAAAATAGACTGGCTACAAAATCATAGATTCTATAGCTAGTCTTATATTAACCAAGAAAATCAAAACTAAATCTTCCTATTTTGACTTTGATAACAAAATGAAATGAAATAAAATCAAACAAAATCAATTTTACCATTCTAGAAAGTAGACAATGAAGGATTAGACAGTTCCAAATTAATGATGACATTGAAGTTGGTTTCATTTTTGATGATTATATTACCAGATCTTCTGGGTCTTTTATTTTCCCTTTCTGTGCATGCTTTCAACTCTTGGTTTTCTCGTTCAAGTAGAGAATTCTGAGCAGCCAAATGTTTTACTTGCGCCTATAGCAATGGTATGTCCTTGTAATAACGTTCTACCCAATCCAAACAACTGTCACAATGTACTAGTGCTATAACATACAAAATGTATTCAACAACGAGTATTTCATGCTTCCTTGTTGCTTGTTTCAAGTCATGGCTAATGCCAGCAAATCCCTCTTGGCTTTTCAGAAACGAGGGTAAATAAGAGACAAAGTCATACTACTCAGCTTGACCAACAATTTCATTTTGAGACATTGATTGTCCAGATCTTCCTAAGCAAGGAAATCATTGATCTCTTCATCTGAACAATGATCATTGACCTTGATCGTAGAGATCGAGCTCAACTGATCCTTTTTTTGATTCCTTAAACTTTTAGATATCAATCAACCATATCTCTTATTCATAAAATTTAGATCTGAGCCTTGCTGTTTCTTACCCTTATGGATTTTCTTTACAGTAGGTTCGTCACTATGGCCTTGATTTGGTTTGTTGGCAAGAACAGGGGAGACATTTTGTTTTAATTCGTCCACTACCTGTTCCAACGATTTTCTAGGAGAAAAAGTGCATTGTGATGTTTTAACCATGGGGGTTTGCAAAGCATCAGAGATAGATTCATTAACTTCACAGTCGATATGTGAATTGAAACCCAAACTCTTGGTCACATGATTATAAGAAATGGGGTTCACGTTTATAGGTGAATTCACTGTATTGTCGGGTTGGGAAAAACCGTTTCGACTCAGGAAACTCTCCCAAGTGTCCCTGATTTTTGACAGGTGCAATAGAAACAAGATTTTTGTAAGCTCGTGATGAAAGAGGCTCGACAGAGAGTTCATGCTCTGTCTCTTACAACATTTTGACATTTTATATAGGTTCATTAACAAGTAGAACGACATGTTCAATTTAAACCCTATGAACAACATCAACATTTGGATGTGGTATAAAAAGACCAAACCATACTTGCCCTCGCATGTTATAAACTATTTCAAAATCAAAATAAGGCCGTGCCATTGAGGTTTCAGGAGGTTAATAGGAATACCTTTAGGGCAGGAAGTAGACTCGCGAGAGACCATGAATGGGCTCCATGGAACATCTTCCAATTTAGCATTCTTGAACCACTTTTCGCCTTCCTGTGGGAGTCCTGTCGCCCAAGCTATAAAGTCCTCTGTGACCTCCAATTTCACATCCCCTACCTTGGCTCTAAACCTATCGAATGTTTGGGCAAAGGCTTGTGCGATCGCAAGGTTGTAACCTTTGAATTTCTGGATGAAGACATCCCAATCCTGAGCCTGCAAATCATCTATGGCAACGTCGTGAGCAAGAAGAGCCTGACAACCATTAGGTTCGATCCGAACGACATGGGCCATGGTCACAGTGAAATAGACACAATAGATATCACGGGAGGGAGGCTTCAGATTCCAATAAACGAGTAGCAAATAGAGATATGTGAAAACTAAAATGGCTCGATACCTACGAAGCTTGGAGACTGTCATGCTTGATAAATTAAGTTCGGAGAAATAGAAAACCAAGGGGCGCGCAGAACTATGAGCAAATACCCATAATGAAGAACAAACCCTCAACCACAATCAAATGCCAATTCGAATAATGAATGGGTTCATTAATTTCATAAGACAACATGATGAGGTGTATTCTTAGGTACATCAGACCTGTACGAAAGGACATGACAACGACATGACCGATATAACAAAGAGCATGTATCAATTTCTAACCCAAGGTTGCAGCGCGAAAAAGATCAAACCACATAATCAACCATGTATAATACCATCATACATAAAAATGTGACAATCAATTAATCAATGAACTCATAAAAATTCCATTTTGTAACATATAGGTGCCTTCAAAGTGTAATCTCTTAGGTAGAAAATACAAACCACAGAATCATTACTCAAGCCAAGTTTTTTTTTTTTTGGTTTAAATTTCATGCTTGCAGTCATGAATTTTAAACAAAACAAATGAAAAGTTAATCGAAAAACTCATAATATAAGTTTAGCCCAAACATTGCCTCGAAGCCTCAAAACATAAACATTTATAACCACAAGGAGGAGGCGGCTACAAAAAGATTTTAACTCTTTGTGATGATTTTCAAATGTGATAAAAATCAACATAATTGGTGGCTGCCAACAATGGTGACACGCTGGGCGAAGCAGTTATCTCTACATCACCAGAAAATTTATGTCAGGGGCACAGATGAAATAAAATTTTAGAAACAATTAACAACAAATCGAGCATTCCAATCATAACTCAGAAAATAACACAGTTTAGCATTGGATGTATTTCTTTCATAAGATGTAATCTGGTATCTTATTTAGATTACAGGTGTAGCAATGTTTATACAGATGACTTCGATACCGTTGACAGGGCCACTGTTTCCAACAAACATCCATAGCCTCAACAGGGATGTCATTTAACCCACTCTAGTACTTTTATCCTGTCTAAGAGTTGTCCACTCATGATAAAAACATCTTCACACTTGATCAAATTAAAATACATACTTGAGAATCTTCTCAACCCTGCATTGCTTCGCTGCCAATGAGCCTGTTCAGTACCTCGATGAAGTTGCCTTGGTATCATGAGTGCATTTACCTGTTGCTAGCAGACCTGTTCAGTGTCCCGACGGGTTTGCAAACACTTGCCACACATTACATTGCTTCCAACTCTCTAGAATTTGTTTATAAATTTGCAGAAACTTCATGATATTCAAGAGAGCGGGGTGATACTGAAAATCTCATAGTTTGGAATGACAAGTTTGATCATTTGCAAATTATTTTTCTGTTTTGATGAATTTCATCATGATTTGGACAGTTAGATTTCTGTTAAGAAATCCTCTCTAGGATGGGGAAGTACACTGAGTTGTTTTCATTAAAACATGGGTGTCATTAGAAGTTTATTAAGGATAATTGCATTTTCCTATGATTTTAATGAGAAACCAGGAACACTATTTGAACAGAAACTTCCCTTTGCTGATATGAGTTTTAGCACTTACTGCTCAGGTGCTTGAAAAGTTATCAACTGCTGCTCATGGATGAGAATTCCAATTCCCTTCAACAAATGAAATGGCGACTCACACATAATTATTTAGAAAACAAATCAAAATCAAGCAAAATGAAAAGAACCAAAATCAAAACAGAAAAGAAAATTAAAAATATTTACAAGAGGGTGGATCGGAAATGATCAGGTGAAATACCTCTTGAGAGCTTGACCATTCACTGGGAAAGTGTCTGGCTGTCCCTCCAAATTATGTAGACGAAAAGAGCTAGGACCCAATTTTTTAGAAATTACAAATGGTCCCAGCCACAGGTTTTGGAACTTGGTGTGTTACCCCTTACCCTCGTGGGCTTTGTCCCATTTGAGAACCAAATCCCCAACATCAAAATTCCTATCAGAAGATGAATTTGCATCAAACCAACTCTTCACAATTTGCTGGTGCTGATCCAGTTTTTGCTTTGCTTGTGTTCTCACCTCTTCTAGTTTTAACATAGCATTTATCCAGCTTTCTAGACGAGGACACTCTTCTTCTTGAAATTTCTGCGATAATTGCAGAGAAGGAAGTAAGACACGTGGGGGGAGAATGACTTCTCTTCCGTAGACGAGGAAGAAAGGGGAATTACCAAGAGAATCTTTTGGAGTTACCCTATCAGCCCAAAGTGAATTATATAGTGCATTGTGCCAATTCTTGTGGTTTTCTGAAACTGTCCTTTTAATAATCTTGATTAAATTCTTATTTGTTGATTCTGTTAGACCATTCCCTTGAGGGTAGTAGCTGACACAATACTTCAGTTTCATCCCTTTTTCCAGAGAAGAAACATTCATGTCAAGGGACGAAAAATAAGAGGCGTTATAAAAAACCAGACATTCGGGAATTCCGAATTGAGTAATGATGTGGGAGTTCAGAAAAGATACTACCTGATAGGTGTTGACCACTTTTAAAGGTACAACTTCAGACCATCTTGTAAAATAGTCCGTTGTTGTGAGGATGTATTTGTGCTATTGCAAAGAAGGGGGATTGATTGGTCTTATGATTTCTAGACCCCATTGCTGAAAAGGTGCATCTACAGTAACAAGTTGCAAAGGAAAAGATGCCTTTTTCACCCGTCCTGCAACCTTTTGACAGATTAGACACTCACGGGACAACATATGGGCATCCTTAAACATGGTAGGCCAATAGTATCCAGCCCTTAGCACTTTTTGGGCAGTGGTATCTCCACCAAAATGACCGCCGGCTTCACCGTCATGAAGTTCAGACAACACTATTTCAGACTCCTCCTTTTCTAAACAACGCAAAAAAACACCATCAAAGTTCTTTCGAAATAAAAAATCATTGACTAACTGGAAATATGCAGATTTAATCCTAAGTTCTCTTCTGTTTTTGGGATCAAGATTGTGGGGAGAAAATCCATGCGTTAAATAGAATCTAATGTTCTCATACCAAGAATTGGGTGTAGCTTGTGCACATCTGATCTATTTTTCATCGTGCCGATTAACAGTCGATGTGTTTATTTGATTTTCTTGTTCCTCAACTGAATCGACCACTAGTTTACATATGAATTGACCTTTAACAATTTGTGTAGGAGTTATTTCAAGGTCATATTCCTGTAGTGAATTCATCCAATTTTCCTTTTTCTCACCCAGCTCTTTTTGTACTATCAGGTTTCTCATAGCGGGGTAAGGCACAACAACTTTGGTTCTAGATTTTAACAAGTAAGACTGGAAGTGTTTCACTGCTTTAAAGAAAACATATGCCTGCTGATCTACTGCTGGGTAATTAAGTTCCGCTCCTTTAAAAGAAGAGCTCATGAAGGCAATGGGTATCTCATTACTTTCAACATTTTTCTGTGTAAGCACAACAACGTAAGATCCATCAGATGCAAAAGTGTAAAGAGTGAAATCCTAAGAAAAATCAGGACTCATCAAGGAAGGGGATTCTATTATTTATTTTCTAATTGAATTGAAGGCCTGACTTTCTTGTGGTCCCCATCGGTACAAAACATCCTTTTTAATTAAATTTTGTAACGGTCTAACCATTTCTGAGAAACTCGGTACAAATCTTCTGACAAAATTAATCTTGCCCAAAAAGGATTGCATGGCCTTTTTGAAATAACGAGGGGGAAGTTTATCAATGGCTTGGGTTCTTTCGGGGTCAATAATCATTCCATCCTTAGACACTATAAACCCAAGTAGTTTACCCTGCTCTACTGCAAAGACCGATTGCTTCGGGTTGAGAGATATGCCGAATTTGCAACATCATTCCAAGACAGCCCTAAGGTGAGACAAGTGATCTTTCTTGTTTTTAGAAAAGACAGTGACATCTTCAAGATAGACCACAACTGACTGGTTAATTAGGCCACGAAAAGAAATATCAATTGCTCTCTGGAAAGTGGCACCGACGTTTATAAGTCCAAAAGGCATTTTCCTGTAGGCGTAAGTTCCCCATGGGGTACGAAAGGTGGTTTTAAGCTGGTCTGAAGGAGACATAAGGACCTGGTTGTATCCCGAAAATCCATCTAACAAAGATGGTCTTTCGAAACCAGACACATGTTGTAGAATTTGTTCCATTGGAGGAACAAGGTAGTTGTCTTTATCAGATGCTCGGTTTAGGTTTCAAAAATCGACACAAAGTTGAATTTCACCACTTTTCTTCCTTACAGGGACCAAGTTAGACACTCATTGAGTGTTCCTGACCGGGAAATTTATCTTTGCAGTTAGTAATTTATTTAGTTCCTTTTTAACAGTAGGTTCCAATTTAGGATGCATCTTCCTCAATTTCCATTGAAAAGGATGAGTCCGGGATTTCATAGGGATTACATGTTGTATGATGTTTGGATCGAAGGTTTTCAGGTCATTGTACGTCCAAACAAATACATCTTTAAATTCTTTAAATAATTTTATGAAAGCAGATCTTTCTTGCTCGGAACCTCCCTTTCCTAGATTAACATTTTGAGGATTATCTCTTGTTCCTAAATCAACAGTTTCATAGATTAAGGAGGAACTGTTAGTTTTGCAATTTACTACCCCTCTAAACTTGTCATGTAAGTCATAAAATTTCTCTAATCTCACCACAGACTTGGGGATAGATTTTACCAGCTTGGACGTCGATTCAGGAGATCGATGATCATATATTACCGTGAAGTCTCAGAAGTTCTCGTCGTGAGTGCCTTCATCAATGACTGCATCCTGGAAGGTGTCTTCCATATGCAGAAAATTGATGATCTACTAATCATAATCAAATACTCTCCAATTTGTGATGTTATCCGGAATCGATGGCCTGAACAACAATTCGACCGAGAATGTGTTAGGAGAAAGACCTTCAACGAACAACAATTTTGAAGCAATATTGGCTAGTAAATTAGCGTTTGAATTACTCATCCTAGGAATGGAATGTATATTAAATGCAAGAAATTTGTGCATCAAACTCCATACCTCGGTTTGGTAACTCTTCAGATGTGGTGACAAACAATGTATTGTGTTTCTTACCTGTTTGACTACGATTTATGAATCACCAAATACTACTAAATTTTTCACATCCATGTCCAGTGCTTTCCTAATTCCTTGCAGAAGTGTTTCGTACTTGGCTGTGTTATTAGTGCATTCAAACTCTAATCGACAAACAATAAAAGTTTTATTACTTGTAGGGTCGATGAGCACACAAGGAACACTTGCTCCTTCTTTCGATTTGGACCCATCAAAATATAGGGACCATATTTGTGGGTCATTAGCAATACTTGGCGTATTTGGCAAAGATGGTGCCAAAGTATAGGAAAAAATTTCAGATTGCTTTTCTGGATCGACGATAGAGGAAATTTTAGTCATGAAGTTAACAAAAAAGGTGTTCATTACCTGCGTTTCAAATGAATTTGCAGATGTAACAAAAGGCTCATTTGGATCGTTCAGATCTGTCACAATATGCTTAAGATAACTTTTTTTGTTTATCCTGATTTTGTTGGGTTGTCCATTTTAAGGCAGCCACAAGTGAGACCAGTCCCTAGCAAAATAACTGTGCAACTGTTCCGACCAATCTCTACTTAAAAATAGACCATAAACTTCAGGAATATCCACAATGATAATATCAATCACTTGATGAACTTTAGGATTGGATGATAATCTAATCAACACATTCTTAAGCTCACCGATTACTTTAACATTGGTTCGATCTAGCTGAATGATTTTAAGATCATAAGGTTTAACTTCTGCATTAATTTTCTGGCATACAAACAAAGGAATCATGTTTGATGATGCACCAGAGTCAACCATACAATTATGTACATTCCTATTAAAAATATCAAAAGTCAATAAAAAGGAGGGACATTTTTCGTGAGGAAACAACATAATTCTGCTGATTTTTCATTGCTGTCCCTAAAACAATTTTATCTAGATTTGCTATAGTTTTTTCTGCTAAGTCCCTTTTGTCTTGATGTTCAGATGTCTTTTTAGTTGGGACATTTTTTGTTGCGTTTAGATTAATTTATGCTTATTTTTTTACTGCTTACATCATTTTTTTGATTGTTTTCAACGATGTTTTGAAGCATTTTCTGCAAAATAAGAGGAAATTTTAGCAGTTCAAAAATATAAATATTAGCCCTCAAATTTTTCAGATCTTCAATTAAATCATACTCTAAAATTGGGGCAGATAGGATTTGTCTAATTTCAGTTTGTTTTGACTATTTTGAAATCACATTTTTACTTACTTCAGGAGGAGGCTTGTTTTGTGTTTTGCTCCTTGTGTTGTAGGGGTGGACAGTTTCAAAATTCGCTTGGAAAATACTGTCCGACAAGTGTCCAAAAACAGAAGGGGATGAGTCTTCTTATTCTGCTACCTCTTCCTCAACTGTATCATCAGAATTTTCTGGAGGAACAAAAACATAATTGTCATGCGCTTCTAATATCGTTTGCAAAGCATACTGTAAAATTTCGAAATTTAGACCTTCTGTGGTCGGGTTTGGCCAGTTTGGAGTGAAAGGTTTTCTAAAAGGAGGTTTGAAACTCCATTTACTTGTAGGTGCCTCCTCGATCGATCTTTTCAAGTCAACGAATTGATTGGACAATTTCTGGAAATCTTTCTGCAAGCTCTCCAAGTCTAACATTTCTTGTTGATTTTTAGGTTGGGGAGGCCTAGTGAAGATTTCTATTTTCTTCTTGGAAGACGACGTTGTTTCAACTTCACTATTAAGATTATCTTTTAAGCTTAATATATCTTTCTCAATTTGACTTGCCCCCTCAAAGGCCTCTAACAACGTGTTCTTTTTGGACCTTCTAACCCATATGGCTATATTATTGTGCAAGGCCTTAGCATAGTATGCAAGAATTAAACTTTCTGCGCGCATCGAATCTGCAAGGATTTTGTTTTTTAAAGTAATAAATCTTTGGTTAAAGTCTTTCAATTTTTCTTTAAGGTTCATTTTTAAGCTAGAGAGTTCCATAACCAAGACTTCCAGAGATTAATCATCTCCGAATTTTTCCAGAAAACAAGTTTCAAACTTGTCCCAAGAGACAATGGTCTGGGGCTATTGAGAGAAATACCAGGTTGAGGCATTTCCATTGAAAGTATAAGGAAATAATCTGCACACTACATATTCATGCTCAACATTCCAGAGTCTAATGGCCAACATAAATTTCTTGATGTGATCCTTAGCTAATTGCTTCGAATCTAGATCAAATTGGGGCAACCATTTCTCTGGATGTTTAGGAAATGGGTGTTGGGGTCCAGGTACAACCACGACACCTTGATCGAGCGAGGGTCTGACAAGATTATTTTGGTTTTCCATGGGAGTTGATGGTGTCGAAGGCTGAGATGGTTCAGATGAAGAATTTCCTTCGTCTAAAAGCTCTCCTCTTGAAGAGGATGGAGAAGACCCAGGTGGAGATGGTGGAATACCAGATCCTCTAGCTCTAGGTATAGGTGTTTCAGTAGGATTGGTAGTATTAACACCTAAAGGGTTTTCGGGCAGACCAGTTCTTTGAATTTGTTCTTGAAGGTTTGTGAAGTCAAGGGGTTGATTGATTTGTCTACCAGGTTGTCTTATATGAGATAAGACACTGTGGGTTCTTATGAGTGACTGGCGGACAATTTTTTGGAGGTCAATTCCTTGAGGGAGTGGTGTCACTGGTTCGACAAGAATATCAGGGTTATCATTTGAGGTAGTCACTGTTTCAAGTGTAACGTGTAATGTTCCCCAGACAATTTTTCACTTGTAAACACTAACTAACTACCAATTTGATTGTTTACTGTTGTGTATGCAGGTTGGCCATGAACATTTCAGCCTTAGGGTTTATTCAGTTATTCAAAGACAATTTATACAAGAATCATTTCAACATATGAAGATCTTCAACAATACACAAGATAGGAACCACAAACAAGATCTGAACTTTATTATAAGAAAACAAGCACCTGATACAAATAGAGAAGCAGATTTGGAATAACTTCAGATGGCTTCAAGACAATAATATGAGCTGCATACAAAATACTCTCGGAGATACAAAGTAAGCTTCCCAAAGGCTGCAATAGAATATGAATGCTCCAATACAACAACTAGGGTTTAGCCTAACCCTTAAGCTACTGGCACGACATGCTGAAGACAATGGAGAGCAAAGGTTTGTCCCTCCTGAAGATGAAGACCCCCAAATGATGCTAGACTCCTCCCAGTGATAGATCATAGAAATGACAGCCTCCTCCTGAAGTATGGAGCCTAATCATTGAAGCCTCCTCCTCAAACTACAGAAACCCCAAACTGGTACGACCCTCCTGAAACCCTGAATATGACTAATAATTCGGCCTAGCTGAATAAGGGCTCTGAATCCACTGAAACTCTCTAGGATGATAGATCGGTCAATCACAAACCCCTGAGAGAAGTTTCAAGGTCATATTTGGGCCATAGCCTCCTAGATCTGAAAATCACTGAATCACCAAATCGTCTTCTATCTCCCAAAACTGTCCCAACCTGTAGACAATGATAGGGATGTGATAAATCCTCAAAGAATCCTCCAAACTGATGAGCAAGGGCCTGCAAGAAAAACCCTAATGCTGAAATCTCCCAAAGCTTCCTCAATAGGCTAGATCGAACTCTTCTTCAACAAATGGTGTGCCCCTACTTGAAAACCCTAACTGGTACGACCGTGCTGATCTTCCTGAATAGATGATCGATGTAGAATGGTGTGGGTGGAGTATTTCATCCCCCAGACCAATCTTGGAACAAGGTGAGTGGAATATTTCACCACTGAGTTGTTCTCTAGGGTTTGTAATATCAAAACCCTCAAAACTGTATGCTCAAGAGCATCAACAAGAAAATACCAAATATCCAAGATGAAATGAGACGTGTGCCCTAGCCTTCTCTTTATACTTTTTTCTGTTTCCCTGTTGAGTTAAGTTAACCCCTAGGGTTAACTCCTAACTCAACCTCCAATGCTTCTATTCTTTCATTGAGTTACCTTTTTAACTCTTTTTACCTTTTCCCTAAGTCAACTTAAAAATATAACATTAGTTTGGTTGATTTGTCCCCTTTGTGTGAGAATATGGTCTAGTGGGCATGCCTAGACCACTAAGTCTTCCCAAGCTTCTTCATCAAGAGGTGGGGGACATTACAATCTCCCTTGCTAGAAATTGCTTGTCCTCAAGCAATTCCAAACCTGTCTCACGTACCACCTGTTCATTCTCCCATGTGGCATCCTCAATGGGTACATCCTTCCATATGATCAGGTATTCTTTGATTCTTCTCTTCCTGAGCCCGTTCTCCCGAACCTCCAGTATCTCCTCCGGAATCAAAACAAGTTGCCCCTCTTCGTCCAAAGGAGGAAACACCTCAATGGGTGTGATGTGTTGGCTGATGGCCCTCTTCAGGCAGGACACATGGAAGACATTGTGTATCCTGATGCCCTGTGGAATCTCCATCTCATAAGCTACGAACTCTACCTTCCTGCTGATCCCGTATGGTCCAAAGAAATGTGGCTGTAGCTTCTCTGCTCCGCTTCTTTTTATAGAAGCCTGCCTGTATGGTTGGAGCCTTAGATAGACTAAGTCACCAACCTCAAAGGTATGCTCAACTCTGTGATTATCTGCTTGGACCTTCTGCTGGTTCTGTGCTCTCTGTAAATGATCCTTAAGATCTCTGAGGATGTCCTGACTTTGCCACACCCAATCCTGTACCATCGGAGCCCTGTTGTCACCAAAATCAATCTCCACGAAAGAGAGTGGATCATAGCTGTATAATTCTTTGAATGGTGTCATGCCTATGGACATGTGATGGGTGGTGTTGTAGAAGTATTCTCCCAGGTGTAACCACCTGACCCATGCTTTCTGCTGCCCTGCCACATAATTCCTGAGATAACCTTCCACCCATTTGTTGACTATCTCGGTCCCTCCATCCATATGAGAATGATAGCTGGTACTAGGGGTCAAGGCTATACCAACTAGTCTGAACAACTCCTGCCAGAATGTACTCATGAATCTGCTATCTTTGTCACTGACAATGGTTTTGGGTAGGCCGTGCAACCTGAAGATCTCCCTGAAAAACAATTCCACCCATGCTGCATTGAAGTTTGTGGCTATGGAGAAGAAGTGTGAAAACTTCATCAACCTGTCCACCACTACGAAAATGCAGTATTTCCCCTGCACCCTTGGCAACCCTATGATGAAATCCATGGATATGATTTCCCACTTGTGCTTTGGGATGGGTAGGGGTTGTAGTAGTCCTGCCGGGTGAGTGTGCTCATCCTTGTTCTCTTGGCACGTAGTACACTCCTTGACATGCCTCATTACATCCTCCTTGAGGCCCTTCCACGAGAACCTCTCCCTCACCTGCCTGTATGTCTTACCAATTCCTTGGTGCCCTGCCATTGGTGAGTCATGACATGCCTGCAACACTTTGGCCTTGAAGGCTGATCTAGGAACCAAAAATATTCGACCCTTGTAATAGATGAGGCTGTCAATGATCTCGAAATTATCGTCCTGTACTTTCTCATCCATTAGCTGACAAGCAAAATGATCCCTTGCATACTCCATCACCAAGTGGTCCTTCCAATCAACAAACACATTTTTCATGGCATAAATGGATGGCCTCCTGGACAATGCATCAGCCACCACGTTGTTCTTCCCTTTGAAAAATTCAATGTCAAAGTCATAGGCCTATATTCTACTTACCCATTTCTGTTGTCTTTCATTTAAGCCGTTCTACTCCAACAGGTACTTAAGGCTGTTATGATATGATTTGACCACAAACCGTGCACCTACCAGGTATTGCTTGAATTTGGCCATAGCATGCATGATAGCCAACATTTCTTTGTCATAAATGCTGTAAAGTAGCTCAGGTCCCCTGAGTTTTTCGGCTCTCAAAGGCAAGAGGGTGCCTGTTTTGCATCAGTACGACCCCTATACCTTCTCCCGAGGCATCACACTCCAAGGTAAAAGGCTGGCTGAAATCTGGTAGGGCTAAGACTGGCCACGTGCTCATCACCTTTTTCATCTTGTCAAATGTAAATTGAGCCTCCTCACTCCATTTGTGTTAATGTTTATGCCATTATTATAGTTCTTTCCATTTCAATAGATAATAGCAACATAAGAACAAGATCACTGACAAATACACATTCACAAGAGACACAACATTTATACTGGGAAACTTTCTAGGGGAATAAAACCCAACAAAAACTTCCTTATCGTAAATTGCCAATACAATGTCAAGAGATAACTCAAACCAATACAGATAGTCCTCTCCAAGAGATGCACCACTCTTCTTCTCCTCTCTCCAATTGGTAATTGCAGCTTGCCTCATAAGAGAATGAGCAAGTGAGTTGTGTGATAAAGTGAGGCGCTAGCCTCTTATATATACAAGACTGGCATGTGTGAAAGGGTTTCATTGGCAGGGTTGACCTCTCACTTTGGGTGGGTAAACCCACCTTTAATTTAATTCTGGGTCTCAATAATAACTGCTGGGGCCGACTTCTTATTCTACGTATTACAATTGTCCGATGACCAATCCACAAAAGGGGATTTGGTCCTAATACAATTACCGACATGATTAATCCACAATGGGGATTAATCCTAATAATAAAATAACAATAATAATAA
>JZKD02S2100535.1:426046-455122 GCA_000966675.3 Picea glauca | reverse complement strand
CCCAGGGTAAGGAATGGTCCAAACATTTCTCGAGGGCAGACTCATTCTCTCCAGGTTACACTTTGTTTGGTGTCGGAAGAATGGCCCATGGTGGGAAATGGTCCAGGTTCAAAAATCAGAAACAATCCTTCTTCCTTGGTTGAGAAGAATGGGGCAAATAGCCCATTATTGATATTCTATATTGAGGGCAAACATTCTCTTAGACCTCACAGATGTGAGTGAAAGATTGGCCCAGATGATTATTATTGATGTTCTATACTGAGGGTAGACACTCTTTCAGATCTCACAGACGTGAGTGAAAGATTGGCCCAATTGATTCAATTTTGATCATAACATTGTTTCTATGCAGATGAAGACTACTATGGTGGTAGACATTCTTTCAGATCTCACAGATGTGAGTGAAATATTGGCCCATATGATACAGTTTCTATCATAACATTGTTTCTATGAAGGATGCTCTCAGATGTTTGTTATGAAGACTATATGACAGTAGATGAGGACTACTGTGGTGAATATGTTTCACTGTTCACAACCATACGTTGTTGATCAAGTACTTGTATGTTACTTGATGTGGTAGTTAACCACTGGATTGTAGTTGTGTACTACTATGAATAGACACAGTTGTGTTCTATTCTTGTTCTAATTACCTTGAATACTATCAACAAATTATTGGAGATGATGATCATTCAGATGAATGATGAACATAGATTTTCCAGACGGAAAACAGTTCAGAGCTTTTACTCCTCTTGTATCACTCTATGGTGAGAGTGACTTATCTAGCATCATATCTAACTACTTATATGAAGTATGGTTTCGAGAGATGATGCAACTGATGATGTTGGTGATGCTCATGATCTAGTCATGAAATAGTCTAGATGACTATATTGATGCTACCGAGTAAATGGTATGTTTTATGCTCAAGTCCATTACCTGTAAATACCTCTCTAGCTAGGAGGGAGTGTTAATATTATGGTAGCTATGGGAGGTATTTACCCCCACGTGTGAACCTGATGAGAATAGAAGACTCCGGGAAGCAAGAGAAACCCTAATGAGTTGGCTAATAACCCTAGAAGCCTTGTCAACTCAAAAAGATAATTTATATTATGCTATTAGTCTCCAAGAGAAGAAGTCGACCATAATTAATAATAATATACTGAACAGACACATACCCAGAAGGAGAAGTTGGCCCCAACAAACTGGTAGGATTACTATAAATATAGGGCGCCATTTCTCATTTGTCACATCTCAGAATTGCAGTTCTGCAGTTTGGTGCGCAGGTTTGGAGGAAGAGATGGTGCAGCTGAAGCAACAACAAGTTCTCAGTTTTGGCTTGAATATCTCTTGGCTAGGGTTTGGAATATCTGATCATCTTTTTGTGATGCACTATCCTTGGGGACTGATGCGCTACTCTTTATTTGTCTATCTAGCCTAGGGTTTGCTTCCAGAGGAATTCTTAGTCAAGGTTAAGGTGCTCGGAGGGAGGCTTTGACCTATGGTTGGGTGATGAAGGTATCGTCAATGGTAAAACGAGCACACCATCTTCTAGATTCTAACATAATGACAAAAGGCAAGGGACTCAGGAATGGAAAAAGGGTCTCAGACACCCTAGTGTCTGATAAACCAGATTTCCCTTCGTCATCTACAATTCATGGTAATACTCCCAAAGCAACAGAGGAGGTAAGATCTATAGAACTAGGTGCTCCGATCACCTCATTGACTCCATTACAATCCACTTTTGGTTTCCCCCAGCTGGGAACCCTATACGTTAGTGACCTTGAGCCCATCTCCAGAGAAGAAATTCCTCCATATGATTATTTTTTCAGTAAGAAGAGAAAGGCAGTGTTGAAGCAGGAAATGCATCAAAGGGAAAATGAAATGGTAAAGAGGTGTTGGCGACGGAAGTCACTCCTGGATTGCAGCAGAAGCAGAGCCCGATGCCCATCAGTTTTTTATATCACGATATTTTTTAATGGGTGATCAAATGGGTAGAGACTCGTGAAGATATCACTCTAACTAAGGGACTAGATTCGGTATGTGAGAAACAAAAGAGGTCTTGATATAACTTCAGTCAGTGAGGTGATTTGAAAATGAGTAGGTTGAAGACTTGATAAGAGAAATGGACAAACTACCTCAGGCAACAAGCCTTTCAACAATTTGCAGTAGAAAAACCCTGAATTTGAGATCCTCTGGTTCAAGGTTTCGAGAAACTGAAAGGGGGACTTGACTGGATTCTCCAATTCCAAGTCATTCAACGCTTAAGGAAATCACAAGGACTGATTAGAAACAATGCAACTGTTACAGTGATCCAATCTACATCATCCTACAACAGTTACTACTCGACTGGATTCTCCAATTCTGAGTCGTTCTAACACAGTGTAAACAAAGACGTGAAGGAAACTAACATTCATAAGACAAGAAGTCTCAAGAGTTCATGCATAACCAGAATAACAGTGCTTCATTAAAGTTTTACAATCGGGAGCCTTTCTCAACCATCGATGCCTTCCAAAATGCAAAAACTGAGTACATATACTTGGGCAGATTTGCCCAACAGAGGCACGCTCGCCTTTCAAGGCGTAGCGTCTCTTCAATTAACCTTCGGGCGGAAGTCCTTCGTCAGACGTCTCCTTAACTTTGCATGGCCTTTGCAGGGAAGGAGTAACCGAATCAGTAAATGTCGAGTTAGCATGTGCAGACCTCCTCCGGCTAGTTGAGAACTCGTCATGGCTTCTCTGGAAAAATGGGTACACAGGACCCTCTCGAGCAGTCCGCTTGCCATACCCTCCATTCCTCAACCTTAATGAATGAGGAGAGGTTTCAACCACCCCTTCTCGCCTTCATTTACTCCAAGCAAAAACCAGGGTTGAGGTCAGATCAAACGACGCTTGGAGATCGTGGTAATTCCTTCTGCGAACATACATGACGACTTCGGCCCTTCCTGAGCAACTCTTTTCTTTCCCAAGTGACCACGAGCTGTGACCACGTGCTTATCCCCAAGGCGCCCTCGGCGTTCGAGGATGGGAAAGAGCTAATCCTGGCTTCTTGAAATCGCGATGAGCAAAATGCCGAGGCAGCTTAATCTGGCGCCACACGCCCCTCTAGATTTGACGGTCCTGAATGCACTTCGGTGATGTTGTGGGTCGTGGTCCTGAACACTCCCGACACCTCGCGCATCGGGAATACGATGATGCTGGACCTTTCTTGTCATATCTATGATGGGAGAAACACCGAGACGACTCAATTGGGCGCCACGCATCTCTCTCAAATCCGACGGTCCTAAATTCACCCGATGCTGCCGTGGGTCCCAGGCCCTGGGAGCTCTCGTCACTTCGCACATCGGGGATATGAGGGATCCGCTTCTTGTGCTTTGAAATCACGATGGGAGAAAAGGCGGGGATCCTAATCGCGTGCCAGGTGTCCGCTTCAGATGGATGACTGAGACTGCTCCTCGATATTGTGGGCCCACCTTTGGGCGCTTTCGGCGCTTCGTTGATCGACGATTTCAGATGTGAAGAAAGGGAGGCTCCTTGTCCCCTGAGACGCCGATCCACGAAATGCCGACTGACTGCCACCTGTCTCAACTAGATCGGACGACCCACTTTGCAGTTGAATCTCGACGACTGACAACCAACACTTCGCTCGCTCACTTGATTTGTGATCGGAAAAGAGACTCTCCCACTTTGCACTGGGGCGCTTCCCACGTAACCTGCAGACCTGGGTGCATTTGAGCCCCAAGACAAATAATGTCGCTAACATTAGGCTCCATGGGGGATAGAGCCGTCCCTGCGATTCTCTAAGAACTCATTCTGCAGTTTCAGTGCCTTGCTATTGGGCTATGGAGTCTTTTACTAAGCTATTGGGCTATGGAGTCTTTTACTAAGCTGAAAATATACAAACATAAAATGAATAAAGAACTAAAGGATAATATTTACAAACAAAGGAGCCGCCTAAGGCTCAAACAAAACATTTCTTTAGAAAATGCCCATTTACTGGGCTGTTGAAAACCTCTTCGCCCTCTAGATCGTGCAACTGGTACATGTTGTTTGAGAAGACCTTAAAGATTCTGAAGGGGCCGATCCAGAGAGTATCAAACTTGCTATGTTTTCCCTTATCCTGTCTGGGTGCATCCCACTTAAGTACCAAATCCCCAATCTCGAAATCTGTCTTTTTGCTCTTCTTGTCAAAGGCTTGCTCGATCTTTCCCTGATGATGGTAGGCCCTGTCCATGACCTGTTCCCTGATCTGCTGAACTTCCACCATTTGATGAATCCTTCTAACCATATGGTTAGGTTCTCCTTCAAGGTCCTGGAGGAATTTTGCCACGGGTAAAGCGAGCTGATTAGGGAAAACAACTTCCGTTCCATAAACAAGTTGGAAAGGCGAGATGCCCAGAGACTTTTTTGTTGTCACCTGGTCAGCCCATAGGAAAAATTTGAGCTTCGAATCCCAGGCCCTTTTATTGTCTTCCAATAATTTTTTGATGAGCTTGATCAGACCTTTATTGGAAGACTTCGCTAGTCCATTTCCTTGAGGATAAGAGGGAGTAGAGTGGATCAGTGAAATCTCAAATTGTACATAGAACTTAACCAAAGGCTCAGACCTGAAAGAGGTGGCATTGTCGGTGACGATTTTGCTAGGACAACCGAATCTAGCTATGATATCCTCTAGGAAGCTGATAATTACTTTGTGAGAAGTACTCCTGGTAGGGGTAGCTTCTATCCACTTGGTGAAATAGTCTGTTGCAGTCAGGATCCATCTGTGTTGGCCTCTTGAGGGAGGATGAATTTCTCCAATGAAGTCTAACCCCCACTGTTGGAAAGGTGCCGAAGCTACTATAGGATTTAATGGCAGTGATCTAAGCTGTTGTTTTCCTGAAAAATTTTGGCATTTAATGCAAGCTTTGATTTCTCTGCAGACATCAGTGAATAAAGTAGGCTCGTAATATCCAGCCCTGAGGATCTTATGAGCTGTGGTCTTCCAGAAATGATGCCCCCTGCAAAGGTTGTTATGGAAATCAAATATAACCTTCTAGGCTTCTTGCGGGTCCAGACATCTTAAAAATACCCCTAGAGGGTCTTTCCAGTACAAGGCTTGGTCAATGAGGCAATATCTGACCGCCTTGAGCTTTAGAGCTCTCGCCTTGCTTTTTCCCATTCCATCAGGAGGCTTCAATTCTTGCAAAAAGTACAAGATATCCTTGTACCAGGAGCATGCTGCTAGTGATAAGGCACCCTGAGAATTCTTATTGGATGACTCAACTTGTGGAACTTTTGAGCAAGCATTGATGTAGCTAATCCCCAAGGCTTTGCAATTGGATTCAACCAGCAGCTTGGCTAAACCCTGCCACTTTATCAACTTGGTGGGCTTAATCTCCAGATCAAACTCTAGGATTTTGGAAATCCAGTTCCCTCTTTTCCCATCCATATCAGGATGTATAAGGATGTCCTTCACAGAGGCTGAAGGAACGTATGCTATCACCTTTGAGTGCAGGACATAGATTCTGAAAGCTTTGAGGGCCTTTACTAAGGCGTAAGCCTGCTTTTCCATGATTTCATACCTGATCTCCGCATCTCTTAATGCCTTGCTAAAAAAGGCAATGGGTTGTTCTCGCCCTTCCTCATTTTTCTGCAACAAGACCTCCGCTACTGTATCAAAAGAAGTAAAAGAGAACATTAGGAATCCTTTGGAATAGTCATGACTGATTAGCACATGTGCCTCAATCAATGCCCTTTTTATTTGGGTAAAAGATTCCCTGGGTTCAGCGGTCCACTTCACTTCATTTCCCTTCCTGAGCATGGCTGTGATATGTTTCATCAAATCAGCAAAATTTGAGATGAATCTCCTCAAGAAATTAATCTTCCCTAAAAAGGCTTGAACTTCTTTCTTGGATATAGGAAGTGGCAGGGTTTGAATTGCCTCTACCCTGCTAGGATCGATCCTCACTCCTTCTTCTGATACTATATGGACTAATAGCTTCCCCTCCTTCATAACAAACAAAGATTTTCTGGGATCTAAGGATAGGCCGAACCTCCGACACTTCAAAAAAATTTTTCTCAGATGACCACAGTGCTCCCTATCAGACCTGGAGAAAACTGTTATGTCATCTAGGTAGATCACCACAAACTTATCTTTCTCCCCGATGAAGGCTATGTCCATGTCTTGCTGGAATGTTTTCCCTGCATTCATTAATCCAAAAGGCATTTTGGCATACATGAATGTGCCCCAAGGAGTGGTGAAGGCCGTTTTTTCTCCATCCTCAGGTATGACTGATATTTGATTATAGCCAGAAAAGCCATCAATCATGGATATCCTAGATGCACCGGTTACCCTTTGTAGTATTTGTTCCATATTGGGCAGAGGGTAATTGTCTTTCCTTGAGCTCCTATTCAGATTCCTGAAATCAACACAGAGTCTGATTTCTCCACTTTTCTTCCTTACTGGGACCAAATTGGCCACCCATTCAGAATATCTCAAGGGGACGATAATTTGGGCATCTAGCAATTTCTTCACCTCTTTCTCCATGACAGGTAGCAACATGGGATTTATCTGTCTCAATTTCTGTCTGAATGGTTTAGCCTCTTCCTTTAGTGGGATCTTGTGCTCAATGATAGACGTGTCATAAGTCTTGAGGTCTTCGTATGTCCATGCAAACACATCAACAAACTCTTTTAGCAACTTAGTATATTCGGCCTTCTGTTCTCTGGTCAAACTACTTGATAATTTGACAAACTTGGGCTCCTCCTCGGTGCCGATGTTGCATTCGGCTGTATCAACATCTTTATTTGAAACACCACCATTAACAGTCACATCATTCTTGTCGAACAACCTCTCTAAATGGACTAGTCCCCTTGGAATCTGATTACTGGGCAGCTGAATAATCTGGTGATTAACGATTTTATTTAAGAATATCTCAGAGGGAGGGTCACCTTTGGGGTCAGGATCCTGATCAATGTGTAATGCAGAAAAATCATCGACGGATTGAAGAAAATTTTGGATTTCAAGGTCGTCCTCGAATACCTCCCAATGCTTTACATTATCTGGGATGGATGGTCTGTATCTTATTTCGACCTCACCATGGATCTTTGGCGGCAGAGGGATCCTGAACAGACTAGTCGAGATTGCCAAGGAGTCGGCCGAGGTATTTTATTCCCTTGGGATAAAGGTAATGTTGAAAGCTGAGAAGAAATTATCAATCAGGTCCCATACCTCATTTCTGTAACTCCTGAGCCGAGGATGCTTGGCCCGATAAATATCCCTGACCTGTTGGATTATCAATTTTGCATCTCCGAACATTGACATCTCTTTGATTCCCATTTCTTTTGCAGCCCTCATACCCATAACAAGAGCTTCATATTCTGCCACGTTGTTGGTAGTTCCAAATTCCATCTTGTATGACAGGGATATGGTCTCTTGGCAGGGCGATATGAAAATCACTCCCGCACCTATGCCTATACTGGAGGAAGATCCATCAAAGAACATCTTCCAAATTGAGGTGGTTGGAGGAGGTATCTGCTGGTTAAGAATGGGTTGCTTTCTGATCTGTAAAGGGGCCTCGGGAACTCCAATGATCCGTAAAAAACTAGACCCTAGATCAGTGTCAAGTGCAAAGATGGGGTGATTAGTGGGGTTTGCTTCATCACTAACAATATAGGCTAGCTGGGCTTCTTTGTATAACCTCCTGTGTTCCCCTCCAAAGACTGGAATGGTAGCGTATGTGAGATCCATCTGTAACGTTCCTCCAAGTCTTTTAATCCAAGGCCTTGACAACAACATGCCAAACTTGGGGGGAACGTCTGCTACCACAATATCCATGACCACACTCTTCATGGGCAGCTGAAACAAAGAAACCACCAGGCCTTTGATGACTCCTAGACACTGCACCCTCCTTGAGTCGAAAGAATACAAATCATGATAAGCTTTTGTCACCTCCAGTCCCAACTCTTCCATTACTATTTTGGGCATAAGGTTATGGGAAGCCCCTGAATCCATGAGGCAGTTATGCAACACTTTATCGTGTATATTCAGGGATGTGTAGAAGGGAGGAGATGAATCATCTCTATCTTCTACCATGGGCCCTAGGACGACTGCTGGCTTCTCATCTTGAAGGTTTATTGAGTCAGAGGGAGGATGGGGGGACTCAGATTGTAGCAACTTGGAGAGGGGCCTTTTGAAATCTTCATTTTTAACGAGTTCAGACAGGGGTACAGGAATTCTAATCTTCTGAATCTCATGCTCAAAATTGAAGGATGGGATAGGCTTAGGAGCTTCCCTTACCTCAGTGACAAGCTCTTTGGCTGCTGGAGAAGCACTCTGATTTTTCTTTTCTTTAGTAGTGGCTGCTGCAAATTTAGTCGGCCTATTTGCTATAAGGGGCTGGTCTTGGCTGTCAAAGTCTCCTTCTTTCTTCCTTGACCTGAGATTGTATTTTTTAGAGGTGTGACCAGCCATTTCTCCCTTACCTAAATCATGGATTTGGATGTTCATTAGGGATTTTTCATATGCAGATTGAGTCAAATGAGGAAAAGGAGGAGCTTCTTCAACACAATGAATTTCGGGGTCGAACTCGTCTATCTCCTCCCCTCCCTCATGAGTAACCAAGTTATTTTGGAGAGGGGTTTGAATCCTTTGATCTTCTCTGTCTTTTTCCCTTTGTTCCCTTGGGAAAGCCTGTGGTCCATTGTTATCAGGTCTCTTGAAACCTCTACCATCAGCATTCTGGGGATTTCTGTACATGGGCTTCCCTTATAACTCCCACCTATCCATTCTAGCAGAAAGTGACTTTAGTAATCTAGTTGTCTCATCTGTATGAAGGGGTAGGGGAGAGGAGCTGGATGAGGAAGCTTCAGGCCTCTTCCTGGATATGTTTCTACCAGCAGTGTTCCTGAGTCGGTCAACAACCAATATATTAGATTCTACCTCCACGACTGCATCTTGCATATGGGCTACAGTAGTGGCTCTTCTTTCCCTGAGCAGGAGGCAGAAATCAAGATCAAAAGCACTGACATAAGTGATCTTTGCAGAGGCTTCTGAAGGTTTGATCTCCACAGGGATTTTATTGTACATTTTATTGAATCTCTTGGAGAAGTCGGAGACAAACTCTCCTTTTCTCTTCAAAGACCCAAACTCTGTCATGTGTCTCAAAAAGGCATTATCCAAATCTTCGATCCCATCAATAGATCCAGGAGGCATGGCTTTGAACCATTTTCTAGCCTCACCTTGAAGGCTATGGACGAAAATCCTCATCCATACATCTGCATGCATGATGACATTATCATCTGTGAACCGGTAAAAGGCTTCTAGGTGTTCTTCTGCAGTTATGTCCCCCTCACCTGTAAACTTGGGCAGCTGCTTGAGGTAACCATCTGCTGGGAGGGCGTTGAGAGGTTGCGGTAGCATGAGGGGAGCATACCTAGTGGCTATAATGGCCTCCATTCTGGTCATAGGGGGATTTGCTCCCGCCATTGGGATATTAGGTGGAGGAGAACTCGGAGGAGAAGGAGTTCGTGAAGGGGCTACTAGGAATGAGTCCCGAAGTGGAGTGGGAAACAAGAGGGGATTTAAGGAGAAGGCTAGTGAGCTTAAGTTGGTTGATGTTTCCCTCTGCGGAGGAACGACAACTGTAACAAGAGGTGGAGTGGTAAAGCCAGGAGTGGGAACATTTTCTGTGGTCCTGGGTCTATGCCAAGGTGCAGCTTCAGGAGAAATGGGAGTAACAAGGATTTCTCCCTCTAATCCCGGACCAGGGGGGGAAACCTCAACAGGAACACTCCTGAAATTCAGGAAACGAGAAACTTCAGAAAATGGTCTGCTAGGGGGCTGAAGAGAAGAAAATGGAGTTTCTACAGAAGGAGACAACATATTACCTGGTTCGGCGGTGAAAGCTTCTTTTTCAGAGTTCTTTCCTTTTCTGCGAACCACCTCTGGATCAGTTCCGGGTGTAGCTAGAGGAAGCTGTGGATGAGACCGCGTGTGTCTGCCTCTGAAAGCCACAATTAATAGAGCAGGTTCTCCCTAGTGGAGTCGTCACAATGGAGTCGCCATGTGCATAGTAGCAATCTTCAAAGGCTTTGATACCCGATGCACCTTCGGAATCAGAAGTTGAATGTCGTTCAATCCCGGGGAAAATTCTCAACTTCGTCCCCGGCAGCGGCGCCAGAAATGTTGGCGACGGAAGTCACTCCTGGATTGCAGTAGAAGCAGAGCCCGATGCCCATCAATTTTTTATATCACGATAGTTTTTAATGGGTGATCAAATGGGTAGAGACTCGTGAAGATATCACTCTAACTCAGGGACTAGATTTGGTATGTGAGAAACAAAAGAGGTCTCGATCTAACTTCAGTCAGTGAGGTGATTTGAAAATGAGTAGGTTGAAGACTTGATAAGAGAAATGGACAAACTACCTCAGGCAACAAGCCTTTCCGCAATTTGCAGTAGAAAAACCTTGAATTTGAGATCCTCTGGTTCAGGGTTTCGAGAAACTGAAAGGGGGACTTGACTAGATTCTCCAATTCCAAGTCGTTCAACACTTAAGGAAATCACAAGGACTGATTAGAAACAATGCAACTGTTATAGTGATCCAATCTACATCATCCTACAACAGTTACCACTCGACTGGATTCTGCAATTCCGAGTCGTTCTAACACAGTGTAAACAAAGACGTGAAGGAAACTGACATTCATTAGACAAGAAGTCTCAAGAGTTCATGCATAACCAGAATAACAGTGCTTCATTAAAGTTTTACAATCGCGAGCCTTGCTCAACCATCGATGCCTTCCAAAATGCAAAAACTGAGTACATATACTTGGGCAGATTTGCCCAACAGAGGTGCGCTCGCCTTTCAAGGCGTAGCGTCTCTTCAATCAACCTTCGGGCGGAAGTCCTTCGTCAGACGTCTCCTTAACTTTGCATGGCCTTTGCAGGGAAGGAGTAGCTGAATCAGTAAATTCCGAGTTAGCGTGTGCAAACCTCCTCCGGCTAGTCAAGAACTCGTCATGGCTTCTCTGGAAAAATGGGTACACAGGACCCTCTCGAGCAGTCCGCTTGTCAGACCCTCCATTCCTCGCATTTAATGAATGAGGAGAGGTTTCAACCACCCCTTCTTGCCTTCATTTACTCCAAGCGAAAACTAGGGTCGAGGTCGGATCAAACGACATTTGAAGATCGTGGTAATTCCTTCTGTGAACATACATGACGACTTCGGCCCTTCCTGAGCAACTCTTTTCTTTCCCAAGTGACCACGGGTTGTGACCACATGCTTATCCCCAAGGTGCCCTTGATGTTCGCGGATGGGAAAGAGCTAATCCTGGCTTCTTGAAATCGCGATGAGTGAAACACCAAGGCGGCTTAATTTGGCGCCACACACCCCTCTAGATTTGATGGTCCTGAACGCACTTCGGTGATGTTGTGGGTCCCGGTCTTGAACACTCCCAACACCTCGCGCATCGGGAATACGACGATGCTGGACCTTTCTTATCACAGCTGTGATGGGTGAAATTCCGAGACGACTCAATTGGGTGCCACACGTCTCTCTCAAATCCGACGGTCCTAAATTCACCCGATGCTACCGTGGGCCCCAGGCCCTGGGAGCTCTCGTCACTTCGCACATCGAGGATATGAGGGAGCCGCTTCTTGTTCTTCGAAATCGCGATGGGAGAAAAGGTGGGGAGCCTAATCGCGCGCCAGGTCTCCGCTTCAGATGGACGACTGAGACTGCTCCTCGATATTATAGGCCCACCTTTGGGCGCTTTCAACGCTTCACTGATCAACAATTTCATATGTGAAGAAAGAGAGGCTCCTTGTCCCCTGAGACGCCGATCCCCGAAATGCCGACTGACTGCCACCTGTCTCAACTGGATCGGACGAAACATATTTTCCTTGGACTATTGGCGCTATGCTTCATGCTAAATCCTGGACAAATCGGCAGCCCCAGAATCCCTATGACCATCGATTCACTTTGTAGTTGAATCTCAACGACTGACAACCAAAACTTCGCCGGCTCGCTTGATTTGTGATCGGAAAAGAGACTCTCCCACTTTGCGTTGGGGCGCTTCCCGCGTAACCTGCAGACCTGGGTGCATTTGAGACCCAAGACAAATAATGTCGCTAACAAGAGGCACAAAATCATAATAGATGGGCATAATTTAGAGGAAGAAGATTTTGCTACCGAAGTAGCTGGTTCTATGGGAGCGTTAGCCACAACTAACTAGTTCACTGTTGAAAATATGAAAGCACTTCTAAGACAGAGAAACCTCATGATTGCTAAACTACAATGCCAATTAAAGGAGAATGAAAAAAGGATTGAAGAAGGTATAAATAAAGGTCTGGACCAATCTAGAGCCAAGGATAAACAAGAGATTCAATCCCTGAAAACAACCCTCAGCGAGATGGAAGAGAGAGTGCAGACAAGTCAAACACAAGAAGAAATAATAAATCAATTACAAACAACATTAAAGTCAATTGAAGATCTAGTCATAGATCTGAAAGTTTTCCAGGCCCAGTCACTGGAAGTGCATGCAAAGCTAGAAGTTGAACAACAAAAGTTGATTTCCAAGATAGAGATCCTCCAGAATTACTTCCATGAAGAAAGCAATTCCTTTGATAACATTATCATGAAGGAAAAAGAAGTTAAAGCAACATGAAGGGTCGCTCTTCAAAGGGAAATCATATGTTCAACGAATGAAGAAACATCCAAAACTACAAAATTATCAGCCACAGAGCAAATCAGAGGTGACATTATGCTCAAAGTATGGGAAGCCAACATAATGGAAAGCAAAAGAATAGTTAAAGAAATCAAAGACGACTGCGAAGAGGTTTTCGATCTCTTAGACAAAGGGTCATTAAACATTGGGAAGGACAATTGCACATGGCTTCTAGGGTAGATAAATATTGCGAGACACCAATTAAAGTTTAAAGAAGATCTAAGTGAGATCCAGATGGATATTTCACAGTTAAAAGAAATGGGTGTCACCTTAATCAATAGGCTGTTGATTCAACCCAACTTAAAATTGCAATCTATAAAGTTTGCAGATAAAAGAGTTGAAGACTATTTCCCAAAGATACAGAGAAAGGTATATCTATTCGAAGCAAAGGAGTTCCCAGAGCCTCCCAAAACGTTTGCACCTTTCCTCAACAAATGCATCGAATGTGTCAGAGCAAAAGAAGGAGAGTCTTCAACATAGCAATAAAGTACCAGTTTGAAAAGTGTAGCTATGAAAATAAAAGAAAGATAAAGAAAATTTTATAAAACAGTTTTCAGCTTATTTACGATAAATAGCTAGTTCCTAGAAATTAGAGATTCCCCAACCGCCAAGGATTGGAAATTTTGTATAAATGTAAATTTTTAGGACTAAGAAATGGATTTTTGGTGGCCATTGTATGGGAGAAAATTTTTGTAGTGATTAACAAGAATGCAAAGCGGAGATTCCAGATCTTGTCAATCCTGAGCTATGTGTTCCCTTTGTTTTTTCTCATAGTATTTTTTTATTATGTGTATCTTTGATGAAATTTTAACAATAATTTAGCATAATATTTACTAATGGTTCCAAGTTGTTGGGTTATTTAATTATTTACAGTTTTTCCTCTGTACTTGCTGTCAACAATTTCAAGACCTGCAGATTATTTAGGATGCAATGGTTTGTGTTTCATTAGAATCCTCTTGTCTTTCATCTTTCCTCGTTGCAAAGTGAGATTCTTCCATGATTGATGCCTCATTTTTGTTAAACGATTTTGTGTTTTTCACTCGTCATTATCATTTCTTTAAAATCTAACTCGGGAACAGGAAACAACCTCTGATCTGTTGAATATTAATCTGTGTTTTAAATTTTTCTCTTATAATCAAAATCTAAAAGCAATACATTTGATTGAACAAATTTTTATACCTTCTTCCAACCATTATCCCTCATGACTGTTCCCGCCTTAAGACAACCTAATGTAGAACCCGGTCTTTCTGATCAGACTGGCATTGCCCTAAATTTATTTAACACTATCTTGCAAACAACTAACACCCGGGTCGAATTAGAACGTTCATGGGAAGCCATTGGACGTGACATAAGCATCCAAGAAAACTGGGAAGCTCAATGGAGACAGTTAAGGAGCCAACCATAGTGGTTATCCTTCAAAGCCGACTTTGTCTACCTTAAATTTCTTTACTCGTATTAGATGCTTTGATGGTATACTTTAGAGCCTTAAAGTATAAACTCAGGAACAACAGATACTAAGGATATAAATTTACTAATTTCAAAATGGAAACATGAATATGTACAAATGATTATGAACAGTCTATCTACAACTTGCAGGGTTTACTGGAAATCTTGCGAAATGGATATTCTTAAAAATGTTGATAAAGAGATAAAGGAAGCACATACATTTTTCATTTTCTTTTCAATATTTAAAGATCTAACACTAATACATACTAAACAAATATAATTCAAAAAAGAACAAATAAACAATCAAAGCTAATTCATGCTACCCTTATTTCATTAATAAATAATTTAACTAAATAACAAGTAAACTAACCTGAAACTAATCGATTAAACTAAATTCATCTCCGTGTATAATTCGAGCTCCTAACTGTCCTGCATGTGAGGGAAACCTATGACAGGACAATGCTAATACTTCTAGAACAAACTCAAAGATGCATTGGAGCGAGATTATAACAACATAATGATAAATGTACATATCTGGTTATCTTATGATTATCAATATTTATAAAGAGAGGAAACTCAATTCAAAGTATTAATATTATCTATCATTTAATATCCAAAATAAATCAATAATTATCAAATGGTATATTGATCACATATACAACATGGAATAACAAATCATAGACAACATATAAATACTAAACAATATGAAACACCATATGATAACCAGACTAAATCTGCATCGAACATAATAATATTTCATAAGATAAAGGCAATAAAAAAACACAATGGGGTAAGCGTTACAAAGGTCTAAAGCCAAACGGTGAGCAACTTCTCCATATCAGTTTTCAAAATCATATGTCCATAATGTATCCCAGCCAAAGATATATTCACCACTAACAGTGATCACTATTTAAACTAGTTTTGGATTGACCAACTCTTATCATGCAAGATAGAGTGCAATCCCAAAAAAATAGATTGTATTTGCAAAAATAGTACAACATGAAACTATTCCTATAGGAGTTGGTTTGTCAAAATTTATTACATAATAGCAAATTTTTATGACAATAAAATAAAGAAATTACAGAACTATATGGTGCATGATCCAAGATAGTTTCTCCATGTAAATAGCACCACAATCATCATTTTCTTGTAGATAACAAAACGAAATTGATATTCAGAAAATAATGCTAACTAATATTCAGAAATACACTGGCTACATAATCAGATATTCTGTAGCTAGTCTTATATTAACCAAGAAAATCAAAACTAAATCTTCCTAATTTGACTTTCATAACAAAATGAAATGAAATAAAATCAAACAAAATCAATTTTACCATTCTAGAAAGTAGACAGTGAAGGATTAGACAGTTCCAAATTAATGATGGCATTGAAGTTGGTTGCATTTTTGACGATTATATTACCGGATCTTTTGGGTCTTTTATTTGCCCTTTCTGTGCATGCTTTCAACTCTTGGTTTTATCGTTCAAGTAGAGAATTCCGAGTAGCCAGATGTTTTACTTGTGCCTGTAGCAATGGTATGTCCCTGTAATAGCGTTCTACCCAATCCAAACAACTGTCACAATGTACCAGTGCTATAGCAGGTCGAGGTGGAATTTATTCAACAACGAGTATTTCGTGCTTCCTTGTGGCTTGTTTCAAGTCATGGCTAATGCCAGCAAAGCCCTATTGGCCATTCAGAAATGAGGGTAAACTAGATACAAAGTCATACTGCTCAACTTGACCAACAGTTTCATTCTTGACACATTGGTTGTCCGAATCTTCCTGAGCAAGGAAATCATTGATCTCTTCATCTGAACAATGATCATTAACCTTGATCGTAGAGATCGAGTTTCGATTCCTTAAACTTCTAGATATCAATCGACCAGATCTCTTATTCATAAAATTTATATCTGAGCCTTGCTATTTCTTATCCTTACGAATTTTGTTTACAATAGGTTCGTCACTATGGCCCTGATTCAGTTTGTTGGCAAGAACAGGGGAGACCTTTCCTTTTAATTCGTCCACTACTTGTTCCAATGATTTTCTGGGAGAAAAAGTGCATCGTGATGTTTTAACCACGGGGGTTTGCAAAGAAACAAACATAGATTCATTAACTTCATAGTCGATATGTGAATTGAAACCTGGACTTTCGGTCATGAGATTCTCAGAAATGGGGTTCATGTTTACAAGTGAATTCACTGTATTGTTGGGTTAGGCAAAACCGTTTTGACTCAGGAAACTCTCCCAAGTGTCCCCAATTTTTGATAGGTGCGATAGCAACAAGATTTTTATAAGCCCGTCATGAAAGATGCCCGACAGAGAGTTCATGCTCTGTCTCTTATAGCATTTCGACATTTTATATAGGCTCATTAACAAGTAGAACGACATGTTCAGTTTAAACCCTATGAACAACATCAACAATCGGATGTGGTATAAAAATACCAAACCATACATGCCCTCGCATGTGATAAACTGTTTCAAATTAAAATAAGGCCGTGCCATCGCGTTTTCAGGAGGTTAATAGGAATACCTTTAGGGCAGCAGGTAGACTTGCGAGAGACCATGAACGGACTCCATGGAACATCTTCCAATTTAGCATTCTTGAACCACTTTTCGCCTTCCCGTGGGAGACCTGTTGCCTGGGCTATAAAGTTCTCTGTGACCTCCAATTGCACATCCCCGACCTTGGCTGTAAACCCATCGAATTTTTGGGCAAAGGCCTGTGCGACCGCATGGTTGTAACCTTTGAATTTCTGGATGAAGACATCCCAATCCTGAGCCTGCAAATCATCTATGGCATCGTCGTGGGAAAGAAGAGCATGAGAGCCATTAGGTTCGATCCGAACGACAAGGGCCATGGTCACGGTGAAATAGACACAATAGATATCGCGGGAGGGAGGCTTCAACTTCCAATAAACACGTAGCAAAGAGAGGTCTGTGAAAACTAAAATGGCTCGATACCTATGAAGCTTGGAGACTGTCATGCTTGATAAATTAAGTTCGGAGAGATAGAAAACCCAGGGGCATGCAAAACTATGAGCCATTAC
The DNA here is from genome assembly GCA_000966675.3 of Picea glauca. NCBI lineage: Eukaryota > Viridiplantae > Streptophyta > Pinopsida > Pinales > Pinaceae > Picea > Picea glauca. The sequence continues at coordinate 437,933 of JZKD02S2100535.1, read as the reverse complement.
CCATAATGAAGAACAAACCCTCAACCAAAATCAAATGCCAATTCGAATAGTGAATAGGTTCATTAATTTCACAGGACAACAGGATGAGGTGTATTCTTAGGTACATCAGAACTGTACCAAAGGACATGACAACGACATGACCGATATAACAAAGAGCATGTATCAATTTCTAGCCCAAGGTTGCAGCGTGAAAATGATCAAACCATATAATCAACCATGTATAATACCATCATACATAAAAGTGTGACAATCAATTAATCAATGCGCTCATAAAACTTCCATTTAGTAACATATAGGTGCCTTCAAAGTGTAATCTCTTAGGTAGAAAATACAAACTACAGAATCATTACTCAAGCCAAGTTTTTTTTTTGTTTAAATTTCATGCTTGCAGTCATGAATTTTAAACAAAACAAACGAAAAACTCATAAGATAAGTTTAGCCCAAACATCGCCTCGAAGCCTAAAAACATAAATGTTTATAACCACAAGGAGGAGGCAGGTACAGAAAGATTTTAACTCTTTGTGATGATTTTTAAATGTGATAAAAATCGACAGAATTGGTGGCTGCCAACAAATGATAAAGGACTTCAAATCAATTTGATATATTTCAGCACTTAATCACCATGAAATGTCTTCAATAAGCAGATTTCAATTCCACAATTTTCCACAAAAGACATGTAACAATGAACCATAGAATTTCTTGAAGCATACACCTGACTTATGTGATGTTGTATAAGACAAAAACCAACACTTAATACTTCTCAAATTTAGCCAACAAGTTCAGATTTATTTTACCAGAAAACTTGAGATAAAGTTGCAATTTAAGCCTGATACTTAAGAGGTGGCTTTAAGAGAATTTTTAGGCGCTTTCTAACACTTAACCAGATCTGAGATATGATTTTCAGCAGTGATTTAGCGAGATATTAGATCTTAAATGTCAAGATAATACTCCCAAGACAAGCCCAATACATTTAGAAGAAAACCCCCCAACTAATCAACAATTTTTTCAAAGAGTGAGGTATGATTTTTTAAAAGGTTTTGGAGCACTTTAATAGTTATAACCAGATCTGAAAAGTAAATTTGCAGCAGAGAAATCAGCTTCAAAATTACATGGAAACCCACTAGGAAGGTTTTAGAAACTAGCTAGAACACCCTAGGAATACTACCCAAATGTTAGAAATAAGAACTAGCTAAAACTAGGCCCTAAAAGTTAATCAAATGCAAGTTGTCGTAACTGTTAGTTTTCTGCATAAAAAACCCTCATGGTTGTAGATTTTAACCATGTCCCTACATAAATTTAATCATCCAAAATGCAAACTAACTATCTAGAATTTTAGATCTAACCATTGCCTACAAAACCCATATGCTATTTTCCTAAAACTAGTTAGAAAAATGCTAAAACTAGAAACCTAGGGTTAGAAAAATAAAAGAGGAAAAAGTGAGAATGAGGGTTTAGAAAACGGGGAGGCTAGAGGCCCCCAAAAAATCATCCCAAGGGAAAGTTGGCTCACCTTAAGGGTGTGAAAGTGGCCACAGAATCAGAAATCCAATTCGATACTTTTTCATGTCTCCCAATGCAACTGTTTTACTCTCTCCAATATAGATCAATACCTTATTCTCTTGGGCAATGGAGTCAAAAAGGCTTGGAGAAGAACTAGAAGATGTTGAAGTGAATCTCCCTTGAAGGTTGTAGCTTGTCACTATCCTGCAAGAGGGTTAGAAACAAAATCGTCTAGCTCACAAGAGGTCTTCAAAAGAGTGGATATAACCTGCAAAAGGGTTGTTAGTTTTACCTAGTCCCTAGTACAAGAAAATATCCAAGAAACAACTCTCAAGAGGTGTAGTTTAGTAGCTAGCTCTTGAAAATATTTCCTTTAGATCCAAAATCATTCAATGAACACTTAGAAGCAATATAAAGTAGATCTCACCAAAAATTTACTTGAAGTAGATAGCAAGAGCATTCAAAATTCATTAAGCAAGATCCATCACAAAACCCTCCAAGCAAAACACATCACATCAAGACACCAAGAGAAGAGCCATAKYGAACCATTGGAAAAATAGCATAATAGTACYGAGGAGCATCACCAAAARAAGTCTCCTTAAATGAAATCTCAAGTGATGGATTTATAGTCCTCCACTCACTTGGGTTTGTCCACAAATCAACCAGTTCTAGGGTTATCCCCTCAAATATTCAAGTTTTGTCCACTTATAAATCTCTTCTAGAGATTTCCTAAACAAAATAGTAATAAAATCCCTTAATAAATATTTAATCCACCTAGGGATTATCAACAAATATTCAAATTTAAATAAAAATCCCACAATAATTAATTTATCAATTTATCCCCTTTCAAAAATAATTTTGACTTCTTTGACCATGCGATTTGGGTAAAGAGGGGATTTTATAATAAATTTAAAATAATGTGGAAAATAAATTTCCAGAAGGCATCTTTGACCAAGCAAAAGGCCCAACGATTTCTCTTTGAAGCATGCAATCATCCTCTAACCAAGGAAGAATTCCATCGATCCATTAAAATCCTCCATGAAGCTAGGGATTGTCCTCCCCAAGTCCCACGATCTAGGCAAATATTCATTTGGTGATGCGTAGTGAGCCTCCCAAGGCCATTGAATAGTCAAATAATTAATTTTCTTCCTCAATTAAGTGCATATAACCTCATTCTAGTGGAAAAATAAGTGCCAAAGCCATATCGAACTTGATGATGTGAAAAATAATCCAGCTGGAGATGACAAATAGTATTGGATTCCTTCCAAAAGACTTGAAAGTGGCTTGTATATCATAAAAATGCTTGAATATATCATCACCCAATTTTCAAAGGCCCAAAGTCATCCAATGATCCACAAAAACTGGCTAAATAGGGGTGACATCACCCTAGAGAATGCAACGACTTGCCTCAAAATTAATCTGACTGAGATGGGAACTAGGTCGAGTCACTCGAAAATGGTGATGATGTGGTTTGTGAAATATCTCAGGCATCCTTCAAATGAAAATGTGTCAACCAATTGAGGGTTAGCTAACCCTAGTGATGCCCGACAACATCTAGAATACTAATAACACCTTTAAAAAAATCCTGGAATGTCTGAATGACATGACACTTGGTGAGAAAATCCGAGACAAATTAAAACATGTATGTCTTCAAGGAAACAAGTCATGTCAGCATGATAAGATAATCAACGTAATATAAAAGTCATCTAAACCAGACCATTAAGCCCCATATTCATATTTCGTCACAAGCTCAAGAAGGTTATACAACTTATTAAGTCAAGGTATGAAATGCTATCAGAGACCTAGAGAGACCAGACTAACACCTCAATATTAAAAATATTTCCCAAAGAATGTCTCTTCACTGCCATGTAATGATTATGAGATGGTCATGGGGTTAGAGTTCAAGGTTAGGCAACTGACATACAAGGGACCATAGTATCTCATTCATGGGTGCCTTTGATGAGGGTAGACCACACACTTAGTTCCTGTTATTTGCGAGGTGATACCTTCCAAGCCCTTTATTTTCCTTTTGCCACGTCCGACCATAGGAGATAACCCAAATAATATGTAGCGCTCTGGCGATATTCCTATGATTGACAGCCTTTTATTTTTCTTTTTTTCTTTTCTTTCTTTGGATGAATTCATTTTATTTTTCTTTTATCCTCTCGTGTTGAAAAACACCTGCTTAAATGCTTCAAACACCCCAGAGACTATGTAACACCATGGCGATGTATCCACAAGTGCTATGGAACTGGGTGAGCCTCTGAGCAGGTAACCAAGGTAGGAATTTTCTAGTCTCCCTCTTAGCCTAAAATCTCCTTCTTCCCATAGAATGAGGAACGATCCCTTCTTGGGTCAATTTATATAACCTACAGAGATGGATATGACAAGGATTGATGAGATGGAAAGTGGTAAGTATGATCGGGAACAATACGATGAGAAATTCAAAACAAACCTCAATAGTGCTCTATTTTCCCCAAGAGTAACCTAATCCCCTAAGAACCTAAGATAACAAGTCAAATTGTGATAGATGAGGAAATATAACCAATAGGCTAACGATTAGTAGTTAGAAGGGACTCTGTGGGACAAGCTTAAATGCCTTAGATATTAAATTGATACTCACCATGATGACAAACTTACCAACTTGCAACATGCTTCTCAAGGATGTATGACATGCCCGTCCAAATGCCATGGGTGTCATATGCTGTTCATGCCGTTGAGTGATGCTTACACTATGAGGGAGGATCAATGTTGAAATATTATAACTGCGAAGAATATTCTAATTATAATTGAGTTATTTTCTGATAGATCAAATCCCCTTTTGTGGATTGGTCATGTCAGGCTTTGTATAAGACCAAATTCCCTTATGTGGATTGGTCAAACCATACTTATATGGTGTTGTTTGTAAAGTCGCCCCCTAGGGCCAATTAAAATGGTTTTAACCACTAGTTGAAGAAGTCGGCCCAACTTGGTGAAAAGACACAACCCTAGCGCCTCCCAAATAGTATAAATAATTGAGGATGGCGCCTCACTTAGTCACTCAACAAGTGCACATATTTTGGAAGTAGATGCAGTTACAAGGATGAGAGAGAGGCACATGTTCAGTGTGGGATTATCTTTAGTGTTTTGGTCTTTATCTTGGCATTGTATTGTCAATCTATATTAAGGAAGTTTTTGTTGGGTTTTCTCCCACATGAGGGTTTCCCAGGATAAAATGCCGTGTGCCTTGTGATTGTGTTTCTCTCAATGATCCTATTTGTGATATTATCTTTGAAAAGCATTAAAACTTAACATGGTTTCAAAGCTAAACTGAAGAGAGCACCTTTCACTGGGTATCCAAAAACATCACTGTTGTTGTACAAGAAAATTAGGGATTTTTATTGGAAGAGAATTTATACCTAAAAACCATCTAGGGAAGTGTGCCCTAGCCTAGCGAATTCATTGGCAGCTTGAGCACACCTTTTCAGTGGCTAGAGCTTCCAGAAAGTCAAACCCTAGTTTTGACTGGTACCAAAAAACCAGAAAACCATGAAACCATAACCAGTACCAGAAGTACCAGTCCAGATTTGCGCAGGTCAAGTTTCAAGGGGTAAAACTTAAAATTTTTGAAATCAGACAACTCCAGCCTACTCGCTTCAACCCAACGCACCTCCTGGTAAGATCAGATTCACTTTTTGAACATTTTCATTTTTGGTCATTTTTCTAAGCTCGAGGTCAAGATGTCTACAAGAACTAAGCTTGTTGACGAGTTAGAAGGTGTGGAAAACTTCCATGCCTGGAAGTACAAAATTGGACTCATTATTGAAGAGAATGACCTTGCAAAATTCATAAAATAAAATGTACCAAAACCCGAAGAAGAAACAACCAAAGCAAAGTACAAGAAGGATATGATTAGGGCCAAAAGAATAATTGCAGATTTCATTAAAGATCACTTGATTCCTCAAATGTCTTCTAAGAATACTCCAAAGGAGAAGTTTGATGCCCTAACCAGAATGTATGAAGGAAATAACATCAACCGAAAGATGAACTTGAGAACCCAACTCAAGAGTACAAAGATGCAGAAAGGAGAAACAATTCATGACTATTTCTCTAGGATTTCTCAATTCAAGAAACAATTAGAAGAAATTGGAGACAACCTAGAGGAAGATGAAATCATAATGACAACTCTTAATTGTCTTACAAGACCGTGGGATGCCTTCATCCAAACTATTTGTGCAAGAAAAGAAAAACTTCATTTTGATAGCTTGTGGGAAGAATGTGTTCAAGAAGAAGCAAGAGTAGCTAACTGAGAAGCAATGCTATTAAGGGATGAATACCAAGCCCTAGCTGCTCATGCTAAAGGAGGGAAGAACAGGTCTCATTTCCAAAAGGAGACCCATCTTCATAAGGAATCTCATTCCCCAAAGAGATTTACACACTTCCATAAAGAATCTCACCCTCCAAGGAGATTCCAGAAATATCGGAAGGGACAAAGAAGAGAAAACGATTTCTCCTCTTATCAATGTTATCATTGTGATAAGATGGGACACATTGCTAAGAATTTTCCTACAAGAAGGGAAGAATAAAAGATGAGAAATAACAAAAGACATCATGCCCATGCAGTTGAAGATGATGAGCCACCCACAAAGATGATTAAAGAAAAGATTGAAGACTATGTTTTATTCTCTTCCCTCTCACGATCTGTGACACCTGGAGAGGATACATGGCTCATAGATAGTGGTGCTTCTAAGAACATGACAAGTCAGAGAGACATTCTCTCTAGCCTTACAGAAAAGGACTTTCCCTATAAAGTCTCACTTGGAGATGAATATCAGTACCCTATCAAAGGAATGGGAGAATCCACTTACAAACTAGATTCATGGACTCCGATGAAAATGAAGGATGTATTGTATGTGCCGGGTTTGACAAAGAACTTACTTTCTATTTTAGCTTTAGATAAGAAAGGGTTCAGGGTTGCATTCATAGGTGGTGAAGTTCTTATGTGGCCTAAAGGAAAAACCATAGAAGATGCAATTGTTATTGAAATAGAAGAAGGTGGCTTGCATAAGTTAAAAGGTCACTTAGATGCAACATTGACTCAGTCCATTGAGATTCCATGTGAACTTGGATTCAAAACAGATTATCCCATAGTGCACTTGGATTCAAAACCCCCGTAGAAATCTTCTCCGGAAAGAAGCAAAAGTAATCCATCTCAAAATATTTGGCTGTCCAGTGTTTGTACACATTCCGAAATAAAGGAGACTAAGCTGGATCCTTCAGGAAAGAAGGGAATATTTGTTGGATATTGTGAGGTCTCTAAAGAATTCAGAATTTACATACTAGGTTACCATAATATTGAGATCAACATAGATGTAACCTTTGATGAAGAAGCAACACTCAAAAGATCAAGGAAATGCCAGCTTGAAGAAGTATATGAAGAAGAACCTGTAGCTCCAAGAGTTGCAGAACCTGTGAAGGAAGTTACAGTTACCCATGATGATGAGATTACAGAAGATCATGATATGATAGAATCTAAAGAACCTCCCCAGATGACGATCTCTCACAAGATAAAGCCAGCTTGGGCAAGGGAACTTATTCAATATGGAGAGAAGTATGGTGCCCCAGAAGGAACCATGAGACAAAGTAAGTAGCCTAAGCCATTCTCCAATTATATGGCCTTGATGTGTGATATCATAGAAAGGAACCTACTTTCTTTGAAGAATCCATTCAGAAGAAAGAATGGGTGGATGCCATGATAGAAGAATACCGATCCATTATAAAGAATGATGTATGGGAGATAGTTCCCAGACCAAAGAACAAAGATGTGGTATATTCCAAATGGATATACAAGATAAAAAATTCTGAAGACATAAGTATTGAAAAACATAAAGCAAGATTTGTAGCTCGTGGATTTTCTCAAAAGGAAGGCATTGATTATGAAGAGATGTTTTCTCTTGTAGCCAGATACACTTCTATCAGAACCATCATAGCTCTTGCAACCAAGATGAAGTGGAAGTTATACCAGATGGGTGTGAAAACAACCTTCTTACATGGTGTTATTGAAGAAGAAGTGTATATAGAACAACCACAAAGGTTTGAAGTTGAAGATAGAAAGACTCATGTCTGCAAATTGAAGAAAGCTCTGTACGGGTTAAAGCAAGCTCCTAGAGCTTGGTATGGCAGAATTGATATTTTCTCGACGAGCTTTGGATTTACCAAGCGTAAAGATGATTCTAACCTTTACTTCAAGGTTATGAATGATGAGTCAGTTATATGGCTGCTGTATGTAGATGACTTATTCTTAACTGAAGAAGAAAAGATCATCACATATTGTAAGAAGAATATCGCTGCAGAGTTTGAGATAAGATACCTAGGCCAAATGCATTATTTCTTAGGTCTTGATATTTGGTAGAGCCCAAAAAAGATCTTCCTTAACCAAGGGAAGTATGCAGTTGAAATACTAAAGAGGTTTGACATGTTGGAATGTAAATCCATGAACACACCCATGGAAACAAAGTTGAAGCTCCTGGTAGATACTTCGTCAGAATTGGTTGATGCTACTCTGTATAGACAAATTATTGGTTCGTTGATGTATCTAACGAATACCAGGCCAGATATATGTTTTGCTGTGAACACCTTGAGTCAGTATCTGTTAGATCACAGACGTGTTCACCTTGTAGCTGCAAAACATGTGATGAAATACCTTAAGGGTATGTTGAAATATGGTCTCTGTTATACTGGAGATCATGACTTCAGATTGTATGGATACACTGATTCATATTGGGATGGAAGTGTTTCTGATAGAAAGAGAACTTCATGATGTTGTTTCAGTTTGGGGTCAACCATTAATTCATGGCAGAGTAGGAAGCAATCCAATATTACTCTCAACACAATAGAAGGAAATACATTGCAACATGCTTTGCGAGTTGTGAAGCCATATGGCTTCAGAAGTTGTTGATAGGTCTATTCGATCTGGAGATGGAAGCCATCGTGATTCTATGTGATAACCAGAGTTGCATAAAGATGACGAAGAACCCAGTGTTCCATGATAAGTCGAAGCACATAGAAATCCGGTATCACTACATTCGTGATATGGTGCAAAGAGGAGTTGTAAAGCTTTAATATGTTGGCACATATGAGTAGGTTGCATATGTGTTGACCAAGCCTCTCTTGTGTAAAGTTTGAATACTTTTGAGACAAGCTTGGTATAGTTTGAAAGGACCTCCCTCGAAAGGGGGAGTGATGTTGAGGATACTATGGTGTCCTGACCAACAAATGATAGCTCAGTTAGGATTTTATATCCTAGGGGACTGATCATCCCTGGACAGATCCCGAAGGTCCGGTAAGGACGATCTGTTAGATTACCTGTGCATGTATATGCCAGCTGTGGTCAGTAGTGGTGGCTCTGTTAGGATTTTATATCCTAGGGTATCTTTTGATTCCTGAGCAGATCCTGAAGGTACGGTAAGGACAATATGTCAGAGTACCATGTGGTAGCTCCGTTAGGATTTTATATCCTAGGGAATCTTTTGATTCTTGGGAAGATATTGAAGGTCTGGTAAGGACAGTGTATCAGAGTACCACAAAATATTGTTTTTGCACCTGCTTCATTCTGTTTCCATATGATGATGATGTTGTTATTTCAACCTCATGCTGATGATGTTTCTATTACAACCTCGTGCTGTTGATGATGTTGTATAGGCCTCGTGCTATTGATGATGTTGTATCAGCCTCATGCTGTTGTTGATGTTGTATCAGCCTCATGTTGTTGTTGATGATGTATCAACCTCGTGCTGTTGAGGATGTTGTATCAACCTCGTGCTGTTGTTGTTGATGTATTAGCCTCGTACTGATTGATGATGTTGTATTAGTGTTATACTGATTGATGTTGATGCAGATGATGATGACGATGATTCTACTCCAGCTCCGTGATGTGAACGATGATGTTATTGATGATGAGAAAAACTTCCGATGATTTATAGATGTGCCAATGAATGTTCCAGATAATGATGATATTGCTGCCCTCTCCTTCTCTCGATGATGTTGTCATTAGAATACCCTTCTTTTTAAGGGGGAGTTGACATATTGTGACTATGAAGAATATTCTAATTATAATTGAGTTATTTTCTTATAGATCAAATCCCCTTTTGTGGATTGATCATGTCAGGCTTTGTATAAGACCAAATCCCCTTCCGTGGATTGGTCAAACTATAGTTATATGGTGTTGTTTGTAAAGTCTCCCCCTAGGGCTAATTAAAGTGGGTTTAACCACTAGTTGAAGAAGTCGGCCCAACTTGGTGAAAATACACAACCCTAGCGCCTCCCAACTAGTATAAATAAGTGAGGATGGCGCCTCACTTACTCAGTCACTCAATCACTCAACAAGTGCACATCTTTTGGAGGTAGTTATAGGTGCAAGGAGGAGAGAGAGGCACATGCTCAGTGTGGGATTATCTTTAGTGTTTTGGTCTTTATCTTGGAATTGTATTGGGAATCTATATTATGGAAGTTTTTGCTAGGTTTTCTCCCCCATGAGGGTTTCCCAGGATAAGATGTTGTGTACCTTGTGATTACTTTTCTCTCAGTGATCCTATTTGTGCTATTATCTTTGAAAAGGATTAAAACTTAACAATCAAGAGTTAAAATTAACACGTACATGCACATATTCTGTCTTTCCATGTCTTCATCCTGGGCACCTCTAGATGTTCTTTATGAAATAGTTATCCACCAGTGGGGGTTAACATGCTCCACATGATCCTCTCTCTCCTCCTCAATCTTCTCCTCATGACGCTGCTCGACCTGTCTCACTACTGGTTGAGTAGGTGTCTGAGGGCCTGTCTGAGCCTCCTGCTTGGGAGCATACTTCTCCTCATCCTCTACTACTATCTGCTCACGGTCCAAGGACTTCCTAATAGCCCTACCCTCCTCAAACCTGACATCATGCCTGATCACTGTCCTCCTAAGTGTCGACACATACACCCTATATGCCTTGGCTATCTCGCTGTAGCCTACAAATATGCCTTTCACTATTGTGGGCTCCAACTTCTTCTTGATATTTGAAGATACATGACAATAGACCAAACTGCCAAAGATCCTGAAATGAGAAACATCAAGATTCTTTCCTGTGAAGGCCTCCTTCGGTGTAACCCTTCCTAGCACCTTGTGCAGACTCCTGTTCTGTAAGAAAACTGCAATGTTGCATGCCTCATCCTAGAGAGACATGTGAAACCCATGGTTATGCAACATGGCCTTAGAAACACCCACTATGCTGCGGTTCTTGCGCTCAAAGACCCCATTCTGCTGAGGATTATGAGGTGCCATGAGGTCTCTCTTGATTCCCTCCTTGGTACACAAGTCCCTGAAGGTGTTGGAGATGTACTCCCCTCCATTATTTGACCTCAAGGTCTTTATCTTCTTGTTGGTATGATTCTCAACCATGGCCTTGAACTCTACAAATCTGGACGAGACTTCATCTTTCTTTTTCATAAAAAATATTGAAGTTTTACGAGAATGGTCATCAATAAAAATAACATAATACTTGAATCCATGAAGGGAGGGAGAAGAGAATGGTCTACAAACATTTGAGTGAATCAACTCCAATATGTCCTTGGCTCTGTAATCTTTGCTGGGATAGGAAGTCTTGGCATACTTTCCAAGGGTGCAGCCCTTGCACACCTCATGATGATCCACGCTGCATGGTGGCAGTCTTGTGGCAATCTCCCCCAAAATTTTCAACTCCCTATGGTGTAACTGACCCATGCGCCTATGACACAACTCTTCAAGCTCACAACCTTGCTAGTTGTCCATTTTGCTGTTCAAGGCTCCAACAACCCCTAACTGTAACTTGTAGAGGGTTTTCTCTCGAACTCGAATATACACTGCTGTCCTGGAGTTGGGAGGCTTCAAGAGGACCTTTCTTCTGCGGAAAAACACCTTATAAACTAGGTGTTCAAGCACTCAAATAGACACCATATTTTTCTTTAGCCCTGGAACATAGAGAACATCTCTCAGATAGAGAGGTTTTCCAGAATCCCTCTCAAAATTGAAAACACCTACACCTTTGGCTCGATATTTGCCATCATCTCCCATCTCAATAATTAACTGCATGTCCTTTTCTGTTAGCTCGCTGAAATAATTTTTGTTCCGAGTCATATGGCATGAAGCCCCACTATCAATATACCAGGTGCTACTGGTCATAGATCTAGCCATACACATAATAAGTGAGAAGTCCTCCTCAAAACGAGATGATAACTCCTCTATTTCCGTTGAAGCTGCAACTTGGCTCTTCTTGGAACCCTTCTTGCGCTAAGGGAACTTAGTGGCATAGTGCCCAAACTGATGGCACTAAAAACACTTCACCTTGCTGAGGTCTTGTTTGGGTTTTCCTTGTTCTCTTGAGTTGGACTCA
>JZKD02S2100535.1:296943-345837 GCA_000966675.3 Picea glauca | reverse complement strand
CTTGGAACAATGGGATCCTCAATGATTAATGTAATAGACAACTCATCATACATTCAAAAGAAACAATGCTTTCAGGAAACAATAATCAGATCAAGTAATTTGAAAGGAGAGGATGGAGAACACTAATCTTGATTGCCAAATACAACTGGATGTAGGGCTTAATGCAAGATAGAAATAAATCCTTCACTTCAAGTCTATGAGCTCAATAAAGAGATGTCAGTCTTCATAAGCTAAGATAAACTGAAATAAAGTACAGAAAAGGAAATGTGAATATTTTTGATATTGAAAGCGAAAGGAGACTGTAATTTTATTATGCAATAAGAGTCTATACAGTAGCACAAAAATGTGTTCACTTTGAACCCTTGTCTCTTAGAAAATCTAGGCATTTATAGCCTTTTACAATCAATTTTTAAGATCCTGAAAACTTGGATCTGTATCTAAAAATAGCAAATCAAATTAACTAAGACAATCGATAACAAAGACTAGTGGCTAGGCTAGCATTCAAACTGTCTTCCATATCAAAATTTGACATTTGTACTTCATTAGCTTCTGGAATCTGTTGTGTCATGAAAAAGGTAAAGGCACTTGTCTTTATAGCTGGATTTCTTCAATTATTCATAGTCGAAACTTTAGGAGACCGATTTAGCATGTGGTTTTCGAAATCTCCACGAATCTCTGATGCCGAGTATTTTCTGACTAAGTAGTTAACCCTTTAATGCTTTGGAACCTCTTTAAATCCTTCGAAAATCTCCCTGCTCCATCTTTAGCCTTCAAAAATTCTTTTTGTGCTTTCACCAGCTAACTCGCTTTATGATTCGCTGGTTAGCTGGTGAAATCTCTGTCTTTCACCAACTAACTGGTCATAAATTAACCCTTTGCGTTGGTGAAAGCTCTACCTTGGCCAAAAAGGAACTTTCACCTCCAAAACTGTTGTTTTATCAAAAACTCAACGTGTCTCTACTTTATCTCCTTTCATATTCACAACAACCTGGGCTAGCACTTGCAGATCTGGGTGTGACTTCTGTTTCTGCTTCAATTTTCTAATATTCCTCTTAAGGTGTTTTGCTAACCACCATAGACTGTTATAATCTTTGGTGATTTTCTTCTTCCTCTTCTTGTCCTTGACACTTTCACGAGCCAACTTTTCAAATGTAGCATTTGTTTCTGCGAAATTATCAGACAAAGTTTTGTATCTCTCCTTAATTACTCTTTCTAAAACCTCCTGTTGAGTAATCACTTCTTTAAGTTGCTTGATTTTCTGTGATTTCTTTGACCCTTTTCCCTTTGATGTTTCACCTTCTTCAGTGGGAGTAAAAATCTCACAATCCTATGCAAATTCCATGGCGTGTTCAGGGCTTTTAATGGCTGGGCTTTCATCTTCTTGCTCTGGCTCTGTTTCTAAGTCTGTGTATGGTAGATTTAAGATATTTGTTTTCTTTTCTGTAGGCTTCTCTGTAGTAGTTTCAAAATATAACTTTTTCTTTGACCTGTGAGACTTTACGCCATAAATCCTATCTTCTGGTGGTCCTGGAAGAGTTCTCCTCTTCCTCGAGCTTCTCTAAGGAGTTAATTTCCTTTTTCCAGCTCTCTTATGCTCATTCATGGGCTGAGTTTGGGTTTCAAAGCCCTCCCGAAAAAGAAAATGTTGCCAAGTCCTTCCTCTTTGTCTTAGCTCCTCCAGGATTATCAATTTGATTAGGCCGAAATGACAAAGGGTGTTTTTCATACTTAAAGGTTCAACCTTAATATTTTTATAGACTTTAGTTAGGATTTTATGCAAGAAGAAAGGTAAATTTAGGAGAGTTTTCCCTGTAAAATGGTCTAAGAGATTGAAATGGTACAACATCAGCTTGTCATACCTGCCTTCTGAGGTTATATAGAGTTGGATGCCCTTGAACAAGTCCTGCCACTCATCCTCCAAATGAGAAACTGGCATTCTTTTCTTCCATGCATCATTTCTGAATTCTTTCTTAAGATATGCTCTGAAATTGAGGTTCTTAGTTGCTGTTGTTTTGAACCAACTCTGGCCTAATCTAGGTAAGCTGGTCACTGTAGCAATGGCGGCTTCATCAACTATGATTTCTAAAGACCTGACACAGGCTTTATTTCCATTGTATGATTTAGCAAACACTTCAGTTGTTGTTTGGTGACAACCATTCTGTAACTTCTCAACATATCCCATGCAGCCTGCGTCTGAGAAGTGTTTTTGCACCTTTGGATGCGCTTGTAGAAAGGACAGACTGTCTAATTCTTTCCTTAACAACAAACCACTTCATTTCCTTACCATCTGCAATTCAAAACCCATACAATTTTGCACACAAAAACACTGTAATCTGCTGTTTGAGTTGAGGTTTGGCGCTGGTGAAAACTCTCGGTGTTGTCGTTCAAAAATGAAAAAATATCATATGCCTGTGGATGATGCATGTTGGGGATATGAGGCGTCAATTTGATGTCACCATCCGAGTAGTACCGCTCCTTTACCTATGATGATGGATTTGAATTCGCCATCTCCAGCGCCATTATCTTGTGAAGCATGCATTTCTGAACACGATCCGCTTTGAAATCTGATTTAGACGTGCAAAACCGAATCTTCATCATTATCTACTTTCACCAGCGCCTTATAATGATTATGTGACGTGTGTTGAGCATGTCATCTTTTGATTTTTGAAAACGTTGAGAAAACACACGTGTTCCGTGCTTTCACCAGCTAACGGTTCGTGGGTAAATGCTCCTTAACTATTTAAAATCACCGATTTCACTAGCTAATCATCAACTTTGAAACACGTGTTAGCTGTTGAAAGTCTTTTCATGAAATTTTAAAGAAAATACCTTTATGGATTGTCTTATTTCTAATATATGAATTAAAAACCTAAGTTTTTCCACTAGAAGAACTTAAAACAAAATGGAGAAAACTACCAATAACCATGCTATCAACCACAAAATGAAACCATAGTGACTGATTCATTTTGGGAGCTAACATTTGGCTCCAAATGGGATGGACACCTCCCTGTGAGGTGACCAAGAACCTAACTAGACTCAGTAGCCTTTATTACAATTTAAAAAATTTGAAAAATAGTTTTTCTTAGTACCATTGGGAATGGAGTTATTCAAGTGATAGAAACAAAGAAAATAGAACTGAAAAGAATATGTACAAGTAGAATAGGGCTTTAAGAAAAATCCTTATGAAAAATAGGTCTTTAGAAAGCACCCGTTGAAAGGGCCACTTGCTACTTCCTCGCCTGTAAGATTTTGGAGAACAAAGGTATTGTTCTTCTGAACCGTTGTTATGACGAAAGGACCTGTCCAGAGAGCATCAAATTTTCCGCGTTCCCCCTTTTCTTGCCTTGCTGCATCCCATTTTAAGACTAGTTCCCCTGTTTTGAAGATATTTGATTTGACTTTTTTGTCGAAGATCTCCTTCATTTTTCCTTGGTGTAATTCTGTCTTTTCCAAAAGCTGCTCTCTATCTTGTTGTAACTCTACCAAATTATGAATTCTTCGAGTTAAATCACTTGGTTTAGAATCAGTTTCTTGTAAAAACTTTGCAACCGGCAGTGCCAGTTGAAGAGGAAATATGGCTTCAGTACCATATACCAACTTGAAAGGAGATGTACCAATTGATTTTTTACATGTAACCCTGTCAGCCCACAAAGAAAATTTCAGCTTGGAATCCCAGCCTCTGGTATTTTGTTCAAGAAAATTCTTTATAATTCTGACTAAACTCTTATTTGATGACTCATCTAAGCCATTTCCTTGTGGATAGTAAGCAGTGGAATGTACTAGTTGAATTCCCAGCTCTTCACATAATTTTACCAAGTGCTTATCCTTGAATGCAACAACGTTATCAGTGACTATTCTCTTAGGGTAACCAAATCTGGTGAATATGTTTTCTTGCAGAAAATTTATGATGACAATATGATTGGTATTCTTGGTAGGAATAACCTCAATACACTTTGTAAAATAATCGGTGGCAACAAGGATCCACCTGTGCTGACCACTAGAAGGTGGGTGAATCTCACCTATGAAATCTAGACCCCATTGCTGGAAGGGACCTGTGACCACTATAGGTCTGAGGGGAAGAGAATTCAGTTGTTGTTTTCCTTCAAATATTTGGCACTTGTCACATGTTCTCACAAACTCACACACATCTGAAAATAAGGATGGCCAGTAATAACCAAATCTTAAGATTTTATGTGCGGTGGTTTTCCAATAGTGATGTCCTCCGCATTCACTATTATGGAATTCAATCATAACATTAGCTGCTTCTTCTTGGTTTATGCACCTCAACAATAAACCTATTGGATTTTTCCAGAACAATAAGTTGCCATTGATGCAAAAATTCATGGCTTTGAGCTTTAAAGCCCTTCCTTGTGTTTTTGTCAAATCTAAAGGGACTGATAAAGTTTGCAGAAAATGAATAATGTGACTATACCATTTGCAATTAGCTAGGTGAGTTGAGACTTGCATTTCCTCACCTTCTTTATCCTTTGAAGATTGAACATTATTTGCATTAATACTTACCAAATTTATTTCGAGCAACTTACAATTTTCTTCTGCCAAAAGTTTGGCAAGGCCCTGACCCTTCACAAGTTTTGCTGGTTTAATTTCAACATCAAATTCAATCAACTTTGCTATCCACTTACTCCTTTTTCCATCTATGTCGGGTTGTATAAGCACATCTTTAACTGAACTGGAGGGTACGAAAGCTATTACCTTGGCTTTAAGGATGTAAACTCTGAAAGCTTTCAATGACTTGATAAGTGCATATGCTTGTTTCTCCAATAATTCATACTTTACCTCTGCATCCCTCAAGACCTTACTGAAGAAGGAAACCGACTGCTCCTGATCATCGACATTTTTCTGCAAGAGTACTGCTGCAATTGTATCTCTTGAAGAAAATGAAAAAATGTAAAATACCTTGGCGAAGTCGGGGTTGATCAAAACAGGGGCTGTTGTAATGGCTTCCTTGATAGCATTGAATGAGTGTTTGGCTTCTTCAGTCCATTTTACCTCAGAGTCCTTTCTTAACATAGAAATAATATGCATTGTGAGTTCTTCAAAGTTTACTATAAACCTCCTAATAAAGTTTATAGTCCCAAGGAAAGACTGAACGTCCTTCTTTGATCTAGGAAGAGACAGATTTTTAATTGCTTCTACTCTTTTTGGGTCGATTTTCACCCCATCAGCTGAAACAATATGTCCAACTAATTTCCCTTCCTTAAGTGCAAAATTTGATTTTTTTGGATTAAGAGAAATGCCATACCTTCGACATTTTAGAAATGTCCTTTTTAAGTGCTGCAAATGAAGTTCATGGCTACTTGAGAAGACAGTGATATCATCAAGATATATCAGGACAAATTTATCTTTCTCTCCAACGAAAGCAATGTCCATCGCCCTTTGGAATGTCGCTCTTGCATTCATCAATCCAAAGGGCATATTTTCATACATAAACGTACCCCATGGAGTAGTAAAAGAAGTCTTTTATTTATCGCCCGAATGGACAACAATCTGGTTGTATCCAGAAAACCCATCAATAAAAGACATCACCTTTGATCCTGACACCTTTTACAAAATATGTTCCATTTTGGGCAGAGGGTAGTTGTCCTTCCTAGAGCACTTATTCAAATTTCTGAAGTCGACGCAGAGTCTGATCTCTCCATTCTTCTTCCTGACCAGTACGAGATTTGCAATCCATTCTGAATATCTGAGAGGTATGATGATGCGGGCATCCAATAGTTTTTTTATTTCCCTTTCCATTGTAGGCAGCAACAAAGGATTAAAGGATCTAAGTTTCTGCCTAAATGGTTTGGTATCTTTGCTCAAGGGAATATTATGTTGAATTACCTCTAAAAGTGAAAAGATGGCCGAGTGACCTGGTTTCTTCACACTCGTTAAATTGGTCCAGAAGAACATCCCTTATGGAGTCCATAGTTAAGCTCTTTTTAGACTCCTTAAATATGAAAAGATTGTCGAGTGATCTTCTCTTTGTCACACTCATTAAACTGATTTTGAATAGACGTCTGTTCGGTTCTAGTTTATTCCTTTTTCAAGCCGACTAGACTACCTTCGAAAAAGGTACCCCAGTGGAGTCTTTGTTTATGTTTTTTCAGACTCTCTAAACATGAAAAACCATCGATCTTACCTTCTTTGGGCTCGTTAAAATTACATCAAAGGATGTTATCATTGTGTCTTATTAATCTCATTTTCATTCCTATGTCTTTGGCCTAATGCCGACTCCATTTTCTCTCAACTGAATCATCTGAAGCATGACTTATACGCAATCCTTGTAGCATTTTTCCTCTGCGTCTTGACACCTTGACCCATGGAGGATTTTTCCCGAGTGTCCTTTTCCTGCATATGTCCCCTTTCTCTGAGCATCAATGTGTTCCTTGCACTTGGAACTAGTATGTCTGTGACACTCAATCCTCCTTTGTAACGTAGCATTCTTTATTCTTTTTCAAGCTTCCCAAAATTATTGAAAAAGACAAAAAAATCAAATATACCCCAAAAAGAGGAGGGGAAAAGTATTTTCTTTTTGTTGACAACACAATGAGTCACCCTTGGACAAAGCACATCCTTTCATTTGTTCGTCAATCCCTAGGATTCACTATGAACTTAGGAAGTTGTTCTCGCTACAAAGAGTTGTGTCCTCCTTCGTTTGGTTACCCTTCCAAACATATGGAGAGTTCGCATTGCCTTCTACATCGTGAACCTATGTAAATTCCATGCTACCTGAGTCTCATATTTTGTCATGCTTTCGTCCAAGGGAAGTCTTACTAAAATTGAGTTGGCCCTTCTACAGTTTGTCTCTTGTTGTCATGCCCGACCACCCCAAAAGGCCAATCAAGTCCTTGTTCAAAATAAATGAAGTTCTCTGCACTGGTCACCAAGATCCTCTTGTCTGTTCCCGACGAGCCGTTGAAGACCCATGGTTAGTGAAGTTATACACTAATATTACACTCCTACCTAATTTTTGAATATTTTGAAGTTGTTGCTCAAGCTCTGAAGACCTCATCTCCAACCATATGATATCATTGGATTCTTGAAGATGGATACCATACATGTATATCTTTTGATTTTAAGATGTAGATCAACTGTGTACTGCTCATGACTACAGTTTATATAGTTATATGAAATGGATATGCAGTGTATTTGATTGGCAACCATGATTTTATTTCATCCCGAGCATGGGTATGCCCGCCTCGGTGAGACACATTGTTATTTTTTGCAGATGGTACCTTCTGAACTTTGGTTCCTGGGATCCCTCGCTTCGTACATCGGTGAATATTTGTAATGTATTTCGACCATCCAATGCTCTTCTGACCTCACACATTAGGGGGCATATGTTATAACGCTAAATTTCTCCAGACATGCATACCGGACATCAGGCCATCTAAATTGCTATATTTGCCAATCCATCACTAAAACATCTCTTCAAAAAACCATTGCTTTGAAGGTGTAGGCGCCCTGCACCACTACTGCCTGCATACACACTCCTGCTGCCCCACTACAGCCCGTGTACACTCATAGAATATCACGAAAAATGGAAAATTGCATAGGATACTGGTTTTCGGGCTGTTACTTAACCGTTTGACTTCCCATAGCTAGTCACCCCAACTGTTATTATCTCTTCTGGCCTATAAAAGAAGGGGTTGGGGTCCCATTGCAAGGAGAAGCATGAGAGCATAGAAACTCTTCCCATTTCCATATTCCCCCTTTGCCCCAATATTCGGAAACCACATTGTGAGTTTGAGACAGAATTCCCTTTTTCTCCATTGCAAGCCCTTGCCATTCCCCTAGAGAGAACTAAAGAGGAGAAGGAGATGTGGAAGCAGTTGGTGCATTGTAAAGAGGATCCCATGATCGAGTTCAAGGAGAAATGCTG
The DNA here is from genome assembly GCA_000966675.3 of Picea glauca. NCBI lineage: Eukaryota > Viridiplantae > Streptophyta > Pinopsida > Pinales > Pinaceae > Picea > Picea glauca. The sequence goes on along the minus strand of JZKD02S2100535.1, from coordinate 337,952 downwards.
GTCTCATATTGTAAGTGACTTATGTGAGATTGATATAAAGAAGTACTTTTTCCGTCCTGCCAAATGACGTCTTAAACTTATATGATTTGTTTACATTTCTTGTTTATGATGTCTAACCCACTAATCCATATGTAGAATGCATGCTTGTAGTTTCTTGTTTGTCTTTTGGTGAATGCAGGTCATCCTTGGGAGGAGACTTGCAGTCAGGAAAGAACTAAGTGCAAAGGGATCAACACCGGATGTGAAGTTTAAGGTATGCCTACCAGATCCCTATACATTGTCTTTTATGTATGATTGTGGGGTAATGTTAGGATAGTTGATAAAAAGTAGGAGACTTTAGATGGTTAGATCTGCCTACATTTTAGAACTTTGGGGTAGTTCGTAGAGGGGTTTTCTCGCTATAGCACCTCCTTCTTGTTGTAGCCAAAGAATTGGGGAGTTGGAGCTTTCCTCAGGTTGTATCTTGAGAAACTAGGGGTTTGAAGCCTCCTTCCAGTTGTAGCTAGAAAACAAAGGAAGTTGGTGCTTCCAATGAATGCAATTCTTCAAGACATATAAGAAAAAACATTCCGCGGTTTTCTCCCACTTGGGTTTCCACGTAAAAACACTAGTGTACTATGTATGTGTATGCTTGTTCATTTGTTCATTGTTTATTTACTTTGAAAATATTGGATGATAATGCTACATTGATATAACACTTGCATTATATGGTTAAAAATGATTATATTTCTCTATTACTGATTCACGCCCCCCCTTTCAGTAATCCAACAATTGGTATCAGAGAAGGTTCCTTCAGAAATTAGTTTAACCATTGAAAGGTAGATCATGGAGAGAAACAACATGTATACAAATGGAATACCACAATTTGATGGACAAAAGTGTGCATTTTGGAGCATAAGGATGAATAAATATATACAGGAACAAGGATTTAAAATTTGGCAATCAATTGTAGATGGATACACAACACCAACAGTTCCGTCGAAAAATGACAAAGTAGTGAAACTCGGTCAGAATAATTCCAAAGCCACAAATGCTCTTTTGATTGGTCTTGGAGAATCAATATTCACCAAAGTTGCACATTGTAAATCCGTTAAAGAAATTTGGGACAAACTTCAAAATATTTATGAAGGAGATTCAAAAGTCAAAGAAGCAAAGCTTCAAACTTACAGAGGTCAGTTCGAACAACTAAAGATGAAGGAAGATGAGAATATTGCAGCTTACTTTTTACGAGTCAATGAAATAGTAAATGCAATCTTGGGATTGGGAGAAGAAATCAAAGAATTTGTAATTGTTTAATAGGTACTAAGATCTCTTCCTATGAGATTGGACCCTCAGATATCAACACTAGAAGAAAGAGCAGATCTAAACTCAATAAGGATGGATGAACTACATGGAATATTCAAACATATGAATGAGAACTGCACAGGAAAATCCAGACATAAAAGAAGAATCCTTCAAAGCATCCAAAAAGTCAAAGAAAAAGGGAAAGAAAAAAGTAAAATAACATAGCAGCAACAATGACGTCTCTGAAGATGATGAAGTGACCAACTTTGTTAGAAGATTGAACAAGGGAACCAACAACAAATGTAGAGGTAAGTTTCCTTTGATTTGTTTTAATTGTGATGGTATTGGTCATTTTACTAACAAATGTTCTCATAAGAAAAAGAGAAATGATGAAGGTTACTCATATAGAAAACAAACATATAAAGGCAAAAGAACCACAAAGAAAGTTTTCAAGAAAAGCTTATACACCAAAGAATACATCTCATCATCAGATGAAGATGAAGTCATTGACAGTGAGATATAAAGAATTCTATTCATGGCCGTAGAAGACTCTGATAAAGAAGACTATGAAGAAGAATATGAAGAGGCCAAAGAAAAATATGAAGAGGCAAAAGTTGACTACCAAAAAGAATTTTTGTGTGCCATATAAGTTATCAGAAGAGAAAAGAAGAAAAACAAGAAACTACAAGCGAAACTAGACAAGAAAGAAGACACTCAGGAACTAGAACAAATGATCAGAAATTTGAAGGTTCAAATTGAAGAAGATAAGAGAATTGAAGAAGCACTCAAAGAACAACTAGAAGGAAGAGACATGATCATTGGAATTTTGGAAGCAAAAATTGTCACATTAAGAAAGAATCTTCAAAATAAAAATATGCAGAACAACTCAAAAGTTTTGAATGACATTATCAGTAGTCAAAAACCTCATCATGACAAGTCTAGACTTGGATACAATCAAACATAAAAGAGATCAAGATCCAAAACAACAGAGCAAGAAGCATATCCAAAAATCTATGCAGAAACAATCAAAGGGGATAGGAAGGTCTACAAAGAAAATTACATGGACACTCCTCCACCGAGAAGATCCAGATTTCAGAATCAACAACCGACAGAAACATATAGGCCTCAAGAAAAAGAAGGATTCATAAGAGTACCTCCTTTGAGAAGATCTTCAACTCCCAGGTATCAAACTATATTTTTTGGTTTAAGTTATGCATGTGATAATTTTGGACATAAAGATGTGAATTGCAGAGCTAACAACAGGAACACAAACAACTTTAAAAGTCATAAACAAAATGGTTATCGAAAAAGGCCTAGTGAAACACAAAGAAGAAGTTACAACATGTTTGAATCTTTGAGCACTGAAGTGGAATGATACAAATGTAACAACTTTGTACACATGGCCAAAGATTGCAGAATGACAGTCCCTCCTAGAGAACCACAACAGAACAACAACAGTCGCAGATAAGAACTTCAGAAAAGGACACGGATAAGAAAGCATAATCAATATAGTAATGAAGAATGCACACTCACTCTACAAGATAAGCAGAAGAAACATGGTTGGTATGTTGACAATGGTTGTTCAAAACACATGAAAGGTGATAGAGACAAGTTTCTTACATTAATAAAGGAAAGAGATGGACCAGTCTCCTTCGAAAATGATGATTCATCTAAAATCATTGGAAAATGCACAGTCAGAATTGGGAACAAGAATACCAAGGAAGAAAATGTTATACTAGTAGAAGATATGAAACATAATCTTCTAAGTGTGATTCAAATGTGTGACCAAGGCCATAAAGTTACTTTCGATTCACAAAAGTGTGAGATAAGAAAAGAAGGTTTAGGAAAATTGATTGCAACAACTGCGAGAACTTCAAGCACCATATATGTATTAAGTGAAATTGGAAATGAAAAGTGTTTCCTAGGAAAGGAAGATGAATGTTGGCTATGGCACAAAAGAATGGGTCACACACATTTTGATAACCTTGTTAAAGTCAACAAAAGGGAAGCAATTAGAGAAATGCCCCAGATCATGAAACCAACCAACACTTTATGCAAGCATTGTCAAAAAGGAAAGCAAACAAAGACCAGATTAAATCAAAAGAATATTCAATGACAAGACCACTAGAAATTGTGCATACTGATCTTGTTGGACCAACTACAACAAAGGGTTTAAAAGGTGAGAAATACTTTATGTTATTATTTGATTATTATACAAGAATGACAACAATTTTCTTTCTCAGGAATAAGTCAGAGGCTTTTGAAAACTTCAAGGTCTACAAGGAAATGGTTGAAAATGAAATGGATTCAAAAATCAAATGCTTGAGATATGATAATGGAGGAGAGTTCACTTCAAAGGAATTTATGGATTACTGCAACAAACATGGAATAAAAAGTCAATTCTCTGTTGCTAGGACACCTCAACAAAATGGAGTTGTTGAAAGAAAGAACATGACAATATAGGAAATGGCTCGAACAATGCTAATGGATTCCAAATTGACAGATATCTTTTGGATACAAACAGTGCATACAACAGTTCAAATTCAAAACAGATTAATGCTCATAAACGAAACTGACAAAACTCCCTACGAGCTATGGAAATGAAGACCAACAAATGTGAAGCACTTCATAGTTTTTGGAAGCAAATGCTACATCAAAAGAGAAGATGGAAGAATGGGAAAGTTTGACTCTTGTGTGGACAAAAGAGTACTTGTTGGTTACTCAAGTATAAGGAAAACATACAAGTGTTACAACTTGAGATTGAACAAAGTTGTGGAAAGCATCAACATAAAAATTGATGAAAAAGGCAGACACGAATTAAAGGAAGAAGAAAATGAATCAATGGAACAACTTTACGAAGAAGAAACAAAAGATGAGAAATAAGTAGAAGAGGATCTGACAGAAGCAGAAGATAAAGTTCAACAAGTGCCTTCAAAAAAACCTAGCAGACGAGTATAGAAGAATCATCCTTCAAATCAAATTATCATAAACAAAAATGCAAGAGTTGATACTAGAGAAGAATCCATTCACCAGAACAAACACACCTAGAACTCTCATCTATGATTGAACCAACCTATTTTGAAGAGGCCAACAAGGATGTATTTTGTAATAAGGCCATGAATGACGAATTGGATCAAATAGAGAAAAATGACACTTGGGAATTGGTTCCAATACCGAAGGATAAGAATGTGATCGACACAAAGTGGGTATATAGGAATAAATTGAATGAAGACGGATAGGTTACAAGGAATAATGCTATATTGGTATGTAAAGGATATGCATAGGTGAAAGGAATCGATTTTGAAGAGACATTTTCCCCAGTTGCCAGAATGGAAGCAATTCGATTTCTTTTAGTTTATGCATGCTCCAAAAATATTAAAGTGTATTAGATGGACGTAAAATCAACTTTTCTTAATGGGGAACTTGAAGAAGAAGTCTACATTGAACAACCAGAAGGATTTCAGTTGTCAGAGAATGCAGATTATGTGTGTAAATTAAAGAAGATCTTGTGTGTTCTAAAATAGACTCCTAGAGCATGGTACTCTAGAATGGATAAATATCTACAACATGTAGGGTTCAGAAAAGGAAGTGCAGACAACTAAATCTACATCAAGGTAACTCAAGATAATATTTTATTAATTGAAGTTTATGTTGATGATATTATTTTTGGAAGTACTGATGATAGGTTGAGCCAGAAATTTGGAAAGGACATGCAAAATGAATTTGAAATGTCATTACCTGGAGAACTATCCTTCTTTCTGGGTCTTTAGATACGTCAAAGCAACCAAAGAATTTTTATTTCTCAAACAAAGTATATCAAAGAAATGTTAAAGAGGTTCATAATGGAATATTGCAAATAAATTATCACTCCCATGCAAACCAGTTGCAAGTTGAACAAAGATGATGATTCAAAGTCTATAGATTAGAGGCAATACATGTCAATGATTGGTAGACTACTATATGTGACAACATCCAGACCAAATGTAATGCAGGTAGTTGGATAGGTGGCATGATTTCAAGTAGCACCAAAGAAATCACATGTATTAGCAGTGAAGAGTATTTTCAGATATCTCAAAGGAACATAAGAGTTTGAATTATGGTATCCAAAAGGAAAGGATCTATCACTTATTGCCTACAAAGATGCAGATTGGGCAGGTTTCATTGATGACCAACGAAGCACCAGTGGAACAACTTTCTACTTGGGTGAGTGTTTAGTATCATGTCTAAGAAAGAAACAATCATTAGTATCTTTATCTACTGCTGAGGTAGAGTATATTGCAGCAACAACATGTTGTACACAGGTTCTATGGATGAAACAAACTCTGACAGATATACAGGTTGAGTATGATGAGCCCATTCCAATATATTGTGATAATACAAGTGCAATCAATATCTCAAAGAACCCAGTGATGCACTCCAAGACGAAGCACATTCCAATCAAGTATCACTTTCTACGGGAACATGTTGTAGAAAAGAACATCAAAGTTGAATATGTGGGCACAAAAGAACAAGTGGCAGAAATATTTACAAAACTACTTCCATGGGAAGCCTTTGAGTATCTTAGCCAGAGACTCGAAGTTATTTGTACTCCAAAATGAATGCTTTTGAATGGTTATCTTATATGTCTTAGATGCACATGAGCAAGCACCATAAGGAGGACAATTCAGGTTGGGAGATGAGACGAGTCAGTTAGGGGGAACAACTCTGAATGGAAAGATACCTTTGTCATTGATGACAAAGGGGGATAGATTTATCAGATGAAGAGGACATAGGCATGGTTCTAGGGGGTGCATTGGTCACAAATATGTAGGCATGGTTCTAGGGGAGCATGAGTGATATGATTTTAGTATTGCATCAGAGTGTTGCCATCAATGCCAAAGGGGGATATTGTTGATTAATTGGGTTGGTTGTCATTGATGTCAACCCTTGAAGAAACTCTGGTAGTGAATTCTGGTAGCACAAAGGTTTGGGTAATGGACCCAAGTTTGTTTGATGTATAATGGTATGAGTTTTGATATATTTGCAGGTAAGAATATTCTAGATGGATAGCACATGTCATTCCACTTCCGGTGGTATGTGGAACGTCACATAACTCGTCACAGTTTGAGAGTTATGGCCTTACGAAGTTGAAGGACCCTCATATGATTGGCTTGAAACCCCAAAAGGTAAAAAAAGTCAAAGTGCTTGCAAATAATAAATTATTTAAATAATAAAGTGAAGTGAAAAAGTCAAAGAGGATTATTTAAATAGTAAAGTGAAGTGACAAAGTCAAAGATGATTATTTAAATAATAAAGTGAAGTGATAAAATCAAAGAGGATTATTTAAATAATAATGTGAAGTGACAAAGTCAAGGAGGATTATTTAAATAATAAAGTAAATAGAGAAATTTCTAATTATGGGAAGTGGTTATAAGAAGGTTAACTCTAAAATAAGGAAAATGGGTTAAGTGGTCAAGTGGCTATTGGATACATGGACAAGTGACAAATTGGGCAAAGTTGGACATAGGTGACTATGTGGACAAAGTGGCCTAGAAGATGCTTCTAAAGAAGCTACTTGGAGAGTATAAATAAGAGGCAAGGCTCTCTCATTTTAATCACACTTGAGCATATTGAATATATACAGGTGACTGAGGTAACCAAAGGAAATCTAAGCTGAATTTTAAAGGGAAGGTGAAGTAAAGAAGACCGAAATTCAAGGGAGGATAAATTCTTTTGATGATGCTTTCTAAGGTATGTTATTTACAAGCCATCTCACTATTTTCGCAATAATTGTTTTTCTAGAATGCTTCAGACTGTGAGATTGGGGGCCATTGAGGAAACATATCCAAGTAGCTATGGTACAAATTTCATCTTGTGGGTCATTGTATGTTTGGAGTTACACTATGTGGAAATTAAGGTTTGTGGCTAGTCCTGAAACTAGTATAAAAAAGGTGTTTCGGGTAAAAACGTCATAAATTATTCATAACAGATCCAAATTTAGTAAGACCAAATGTGTTGGTTAGAGTACAGTCTGTAGTATTATGTGTAAATTTTTCAGATCCATACAACAAATATTCCGTGTGGGGCACACTCTACAAGTTCTCTCTCTAGAATAAGACATAATTCAACAAGGTATGCCATTTTTGCTATAAATCCTTTTCTGAGAGGTTCCAAGTAGTGACACCTGGAGGAATTGCATAAAACACATTGAAGAACATTGTGTACTATTTTAAGATATTTAAAAATTACAGGTACATAGTTATGATTATTTCAAGTTAGGGTTGTTGACTAATCCAAAACTAGTCATGTGAGACTAAAGTAAAATTTGATGAAAATGATAGTCTCTTGTTGTTAAAGTTAATGAAGGTTTGCAGGTTGAGGTACAGGTTGGTGCATGGTTGATGCACTTGTTTATGGTACATTTTGATTACAGGTTGAGGTATAGGTTGATGCATGGTTCAGGTTATTGGTACAGGTTGTTTGGAGTAGGTTGATTGGTATAGGATTACAACAATATATCTTACAGTGATAGTGTGATAGTGGTTCCATCATTCTACTTATATGTCATGTGTGTGGATGGGGCAAGGAAAGGTGATTGTATCCACCTTCCATTTGTATCTGGAGAACATAGGGGGTTGAAGCCTCCTTCTGGTTGTAGCCACCTTCCGGTTGTAGCTGGAGAACATAGGGGGTTGTAGTGTCCTTCTGGTTGTAGCCAGAGAATTGGGTAGTTGGAGCTTCCCTTAGGTTGTATCCTGAGAAACTAGGGGGTTGGAGCCTCCTTCTAGTTGTAGCTGGAAAACAAAGGAAGTTGGTGCTTCCAATGAATGTAATTCTTCAAGACATATAAGAAAAAACATTATGTGGTTTTCTCCCGCTTGGGTTTCCACATAAAACCACTGGTGTACTGTATATGTGTATGATTATTCATTTGTTCATTGTTTATTTACTCTAAAAATATTGGATGATAATACTACATTGGTATAACACTTGCATTATATGGTTAAAAAGGATTAGATTTCTCTATTACTGATTCACCCCCCTCTCAGTAATTCAAGAGCGTACAAAGAGAAGGAGACTATCAAGTCTTTTAACCTACGTTTCACCAAGGTATAATCAAATTCCCAAGCTTATTTTCCCCCAGAACCAAGCCACTTTAATGCATTACTACAATGCTCTACCTTCCCCTTATCGGCATAGGCTTGAAGAAAAATCTATTGAAAATATTGGTTCCGCTCTTCATACTTGTCCAGAGTATGAAGAACAACTAGAAAGAACATGTCTTCCCAAGGGAGACTCAATTAAAAAAACATACATGTCTGCCCTCCTACAACTTGTATAATATATGAATAATCGAATGATAACATATGAGCGAAAGGGAAATACCCCTTCACTTACTCATGGGGAATCATATTCTTCTTCATCATCTTTTAGGAATACTAATGAAAACAACTTTCATCCCAAGGCCATCATGCCTTGTAGTTGGTGTAACATTTGCGAGGAAAATCATGAGGAAAGTACTTGTGAGGTAAAGAAGAGTGCCAAAGATAAAATATTTGGAAAAAGGATTGAAACTACCATTGCTGTTCTAGATTGGGAAGAACTAGAGGATATCATAATCATAAACACTAGGAGTAAATCCCATGCTTCAAAAGGAAAATATGATCCCCCTCGTACTTCTTCTATCCCAAGCTCATCTTCGCAAGCTGCTATTGAACAAGCTACCAAGACTCCTGACAATAAGGAATTCTCTCCCCTCTTCCCTCTTCCAAATATAATATTCTCAACCAATTGGATAATATCAAGGTTGATGTTACTCTTCTAGACATGGTGTTTGTCCTTGAGCAACAAAAGCATCTAAACAATTTCATGGAAGGAAAATATTCCACCATATAAAATATCTGTGAAGAGGTAAAAGAAGAGGATTCTATTGTAAGTAAAGTAAGTGTAAATAATTTTAGACACCCTATAAAAAATCCCCCATTTTTCATTTCTGTAAAGATTATGGAAAAAATAGCCCATTGTTGCCTAATTGACGGTGGTTCGAGCCCAAGCGTAATGTCAAAAATGATTATGGAAGAGCTAGGATTGTCTTGTACCAATGAAAATTCTAGAAGCATGCTCTCATATAATAGTCTACAATAGTCGACTATAGGTGAAATAAAAGACGTGACTTTGGTTCTGTGCGCACATACTGAAATCATGACAACCCTTAATATCTAGGTAAATGACATGCCAGTAAGTAATTATTCTATCATCTTAGGAAGAGACTGACAATCCTTGACATGTGGATATATTTGACTTAACGAGACACACTTATTTGTTCCTTGGAATGGAAATAATATAATAGTCCTAAGGGAAGGAGGAATATCACCTTACATAGAAAGCATTCCACAACCTAATGTAAAATATGTCGAGGAGGATTTAGGGGTATACTCCATCTTTGTGGATGAGGAAGACACTACCACATAAAAAAATGATCTAGAGGATGGTATGTGGCACATGCACTTTGATGGATCATGCTCCAACAAAGGTAATGGAGTTGACATTATCTTGTATTCACTTGTAGGTAAAATTCACAACTTTTCCTATAGGTTAGAATTTTCTTGCATAAACAACGTTACTGAATTTGAAGCATTATTGCTAGGCATTGAAAATGCCTATAATTTAGGTTGTGGACACCTTACACTTTTTGGGGACTTTGAGCTTGTTGTGAACCTTGTATGTAAAATATATTCTCCTAGCAACAAGTTAATGAAACACTATACCCAAGCTATTTGGATGCTTATCTTGAACTTATTATCATTTAACATCACTCATGTTAAAAGGGAATTGAATTCAATGGCTGACAGGTTAGCTGTTTTTGCAGCCTCTCCTACTCTGCAACTTCTGCCACAAAGACCTGATTGTACTTTTCAATATTTATATCGTCATCATATCCTTGACAATGTAGATTCATGGCAGGTCTTCCCTAGTGATGAAAGCATTTGTGCTTTCATACAAAATTAACCATATAAGCCGAAAGATGTTATATCCATGGAAAATAACAAAATTACGAAGGGCTTGACTCCTTTAGAAATTTCATTTTCATTGAATAATGTAGGAAACAAAGAAAAGAAAAAAGAAGAGGAGTCAAAAAGGAAAGTGGGTGAAACCATTTGCTTGAACATTGGAACACCCAATTCCCCAAAGAATGTTAAGATAGGTGCCCAATGTACTGATGAAGAAAAGTTGAAATTCACTGAGTTACTTCGTGAATTTCAAGATGTTTTTTCTTGGTCTTATTAGGATCTTGGTGGTTTTGATCCTTATCTTATAAAACATGCCATTCCTACCAAGGAGGGTATAAAACCAGTTAGGAAAAAACAAAGACCTATTAACCCCGCACTTGAAGTTACTATTAGGAAGGAGTTGGAAAAACTCTTGAAAGCTCGGACCATTTTTCTTGTTAAGTACTTTGAGTGGGTTTTGAATTTGGTTCCCGTTTGAAAAACAACAGGTCATATCCAATTGTGTGTTGATTTTCGTGCATTAAATAGAGCGAGCGTAAAATACCATTTTCCTCTCCCTAATATGGAAATGATTTTGCAGCAAGTTGCAGGGTCACAAATGATGACCTTACTTGATGGTTTTTCTGGTTATAATCAAATCAATGTAAAAATGACTGATAAATTCAAAACCACTTTCACTACACGTTGGGGCACATTTGCTTATGAACGTATGCCTTTTGGTTTATCTAATGCAGGTGACACCTTCCAAAGAGCTATGCAGATAACTTTTGATGATCTAATTGGTAATATTATTCATATTTATCTTGATGACTTGATTGTATATTCAAAGTAATGATTGGATCATTTTGGTCATCTTAGAAAAGTTCTCATGCAATGCAAAAAGTTCAACATTTCTCTAAATCCTTCTAAGTCTATTTTTGACGTTACCAAGGGCAAGCTGCTTGGGCATATTGTCTCTGATTTAGGAATAAGCATAGATCCTGAAAGGATTGTTGCTATTCTAAATCTTCCCGCCCCCACTTCCAAAAAGGAGGTTCAAGCCTTTATGGGAATTATCAACTTTGTCCATAGATTTGTTCTTGATTTTGTTGTAATGGTCAAACCAATTCAAAATCTTCTCAAGAAAGATGACTCCTTTTCTTGGACTAATGATGTCGAGAATGATTTCTTGAGGATTAAGAAGGAAATCAGTTATGCATCGGTTTTGGCGAAGCTGGATTTTGAGAAATATTTTATTATATACACTAATGCCACGAAGGAAGTAGTTTCTGTTGTTCTCATACAATTTGATGACCGTAATAACTAAAAACCAATAACTTACATGAGTCAAAGCTTGTCACACGATGAATTCAAACATTCTTATATCAAAGAACATGCTTTTGCTCTTGTTAAAGCTATGGAGAATTTTCGCCACTTTATCTTAGGAAAGCACACATTGGTAAAAGTCCCTTTTCCTGTTGTCAAGTTTTTGCTCTCACAGACTTATCTTTCATGGAAGCTTGCGCATTGGCTTGCCAAGATCCAGGAGCATGGTTTAACCATCATGACTTCGAAAGCAATTAAGGGACGAGACTTAGCCCTTCACTTGGCTCAACATGCTAAATCAAGTGAAGAAATTGATGAACAAGATAATCCTCTTTCAACACTATTTTACATTGATAGTTAAATCCTTCCTATAGTTGAACATCCCTGGTATAAAGATCTAGTGTATTAATTGCAAAATCAGAAATGTCTGGATAGCTTAGATACTCATCAAAGGAGAAGGCTTTGTCTTAAATCTTCTAGATATGTTATTTTAGGAGACTTCTTATTCATGCGATCTTCTGATGGTAAATTACTTCGCTATGTAAATAATGAGGAAGCATATAAACTATTACAAGAAACCCATGGATCTTCAGATTCTGTTATTCATGTGGGTGGCCACTTTTCTTCATAAACTTCTTCTTTTAAAATCATCAGAAAAAGTTATTACCGACATTCAATTTTTTGAGATTCATATAACTTTTCAAGATCTTTTGACAAATGCCAAAAAATCGTCGGGAAAGAACATTTGTCTGTCATGCCTTTGAAACCTGTCCTCCCTGATTTTCCTTTTTCAAAATGGGGTATGGACTTTATCGGTCCTATTAATCCTCCATCTTCAACATGAATTTTTTTTATCTTTACAACCACAAATTATTTTACGAAATGGACTAAAGTTGTCCCACTTAAACATTCACAGGATGAACATGTTGGATCATGTTGTCATTGATGCCAATGGTTTGATTGATTAATTTCAAGTGATTAAATGATTAATGGATGGATTGATTGATAGGCTTTATTGATTGATGATTGATGAACAATGTATATGTATTTTCCTTGATGATAATCATATATGTCAAGTGGAAACCAATCGATGAAGATGGGTCAATAAGCTATCATTGATGAGAATGCATAGATGAAGATGGATCAATGAGTTGTCATTGATATGATGAATATGGATCAATGAGTTGTCATTGATACATGATGCATATTTGGATTCATATTATCATGGTTGATAAGGTGCACAAATGGATGAACTCCAAAGTGGTCCCCTTATGGTGAAAGTCCTCACAGGAAGATGCTTTACAATTGATTTATCCTTGAAGTGTGGATGGAGAACCCATGCTTATATGTGGAATACTGAGATGAATATCAATTATTTTGTTAGTGAAACTATCCTATATGGATATTTCTTGTCATTCCATTTTCGGTGGTATGTGGAATGTCACATAACTCCTCACGGTTTGAGAGTTATGGCCCTACGAAGTTGAAGGAACCCCATATGATGGCTTGAAGCCCCATAAGGTCAAAAGAAGTCAAAGTGCTTGAGAAGAAGAAATCATTATTTAAATGATAAAGTAAAGTGACAAATTCAAGGTGGATTATTTAAATAATAAAGAGAAGTGACGAAATCAAGAAGGAATATTTAAATGATAAAGTATTGGAGAGCTTTCTATTTATGGAAAGTGGTTAATCCTAAAATAAGGAAAATAGGTTAAGTGACCTAGAAATGGGTTAAGTGGCCTAGAGGATGAAAGTATAAATAAGATAACAATGGTCTCTTGTATGATATCTTTTTGGTGGATCTATGGAGAGCTTCTTGTGAGATTATCTTTTTGGAGTATTGATGGAGAGCTTCTTGTGAGAACTTCTTTTGAGAGCGTATTTGGTGTGTATCTCTTGAGCATGATTGAAGATCTATTATGAGAAAGAGAGCCTGAGGAGGATCTCATGGACACATCAAAGTTTCGGCAATATCAGAGATCTTGATGACAAAAGTCTCGGAGCTTCAGAAACCCTAGTTTCTAAGGTGTGCGCGGGCTGTAATGGGCCAAGGCACGTACATACATGGGTTGTATGAGGACAGGGCATGTGCAATGGATAAAATCATGGATATTTTTGTTTGATATGATGACTGACTGTTGAAGACTGAAGCAGGTTCCAGATTTGCATTCTATGGGCTCAGATTTGTCACTGAGACACTAGTATGGTTACATTATTGTTTTGATTGATAGTATTGCTTGTTGTGAATGCTTAGAGCATTCTTGGTATAGCTATTGTGATGTGATTTATGTTGGTTGATGGAGTGAGCAGTACTCCTGTGATTCAGTTGTGATATGATTTCTATGATATACTAGTTTCTTATACATGATTGAGTTATAATTCATATTGATTGGTTGTGGAGCATGAGTAAGCTATTGGAGAGCTTGGATGTGTTGTGATTGGCTAGTGGTTAGTTTGGACAGTGGAAGATGGAAAAAATTCTTCTTGTAGGTTGCAGAGGATATGAGTGTGTGATGAAAAGGATAAACCCTAATAGATTAGAAGGCACACACAAGTTGCTGTATATATTGGCCGCGTACATACACAGGCTGTAGTGAGCTATGGCACGTACACACACGGGTTTCACTACTGACAGGTCACATACCTGTTTCACATTGATATCTGTTGAGTATTGTTGCCTCATCTCAGTTGGTGCTGAGGGTGTGTTAGGTGATTTATATGTACTAAAAAAGACACTAAACTACCCTCAATTAAATTGTCAACCCGGGGTAAGTAAACTTAGAGTTGTAGAAAAATATATGCCAAAGGTAAAAGGATGGTAGGAGTATAATCTAATTAATGAAAACAACTATCTAAGACTAATCTATTCAAGCAAACCTATCTAATGAGAAAACCCTACTAAGCAACTTGAAACTAGGTAACCTAAGTACTTTTGGGCCAAGGACTGATGGATAGTTCCTAATAAAGCAAGTAAAAACCCTATTCAAAGCAAACTAGTTCATGACAATAAGCAAAGGTAAACTACTAAGAATACTAAGAAAATGATGAAAGAAAACTACTTTTAACTTGCCAACCTACATTCAATGAGAAACTACCCTATGAAAACAATTAAATAAGCAAGTAAGAAAAAACACCTATCTAACCTATTAAAACAAATAGACAAGTAAGAAAAGACACCTAACTAACCTACTAAAGAAAAAGACAAGTAAGCAAAGACAACTATCTATCCTACTAAATCAATGGGACAAGTAAGCAAAGACTTCTCATTGAACAACTAGCTAGCTTAAGAGGCAAGTGGACTAAATGCTTGATGCAAAACTATTTCTAATTCATGAGATGAAATCCATTTTATTGAAAGCAATTAGGACTACCAACTAAATGCCGAATTTACTATAAACAAAATTGCTCTTAAATCTATGGAAACAAAATACTAACTACCCTATAACAACAATAAAACTATATTCTAACCTATGAAAGCAAGAAACTATCTTTTCTGATCTACAAAAGAAAGAAACTATCTTTAATCTATGAAACACTCAAATGTAATGTTGGTGGTTGTGTGAATGCCTTCGGTGGTGACATATGATATCTCAATGACACTTGACAACAAAGGACAATTCCAACGGTATAAACTCAACACTAATCTCAATGGAAAAATGAAAGGTATGTATTAAACAATCCAATGAAAATTTAGCCATGAAAAAAGTAATGTTAAATACCCTGCATATTCATGTATAAACCATTAACATCATAATGAGATCATCATTATCTAACTAAGGAATTTAATTGCATTTTAATCTATGAAAGGAAATTACGTAAAGGAAAACTATGCTATGTCTACTCTAATCATTCAAGCTATGATGAATTAAAAACATAAATTAAACTATGATATCAAGAAGTAAATTGACAATTACATTAACCAACAACGAAGCAAATGAAATCTATCTAAAACTGAATTAAGAAAACTATAACTAAGAACAAGAATTAAATCTATCCATCCATCAACATCCCTGTCAAAGAAACCCAAGTTAAAACTTTGTTCTATCTAATTAAAAATCTGTTTTAAACTATACTATAAAATCATAAAAGAAAGTATGATCTAATGTCTAATTGCACATGGGGTTAGTGTAGAAACTTGAAAGTTTGTTCCTAATCTACAAAAATAATACATGCTAAAACATATCATCATATAACCTACAAAATAAAAGAAATACAATTAAGCTACAACAAATTAATCAATTAGATAAAAACACACATGTACAGGAAATAAGAAAGAGTAGTTAAATTAATAAATTGCATAAACAACAAAAATACAATCACCACACTGCTGGTGGGCCCCCCAACAAGTCATGTCTACCTTCTACAAGCACACCACGAACTTCAGCATGCCGAATTCACCATGAAAACATGAAAACGCAGTTCTCGCACAATTCTGGCAATGTGAAATGTCAAAACAGAGTAAAAACGAGTTTCTGGCAATACTAATGCTTATGCTACTTGGTTAACAATCTAATGACCATCCTATTGGTATTTATAAGCTTACAACCCAGGTGGTTGACCACAGGAGGGTCAAACCACCTCTAAATTCGGAAAATTACAATAAATGCGGCCATAACTAACAAAACGAAGGAAGCCAATAATCACCCTCTTTGGACAATTGAAATCGAGTTGTCTTGAGCTTAGTAGCTGGAGGGGGCGATGATAAACAAAACCCATGTGCCTGATTTGTCCATCACTGGCCGCCAATGCCATAACCGCCAACTCGCCTTGCGTTTTTGTGCAATACTAGGTGCTGGAACGAGTGTCGGATTGGGTACCGAAACGAGTGTTGGAATGAGTGTCGGATCAAGTGTCAGAATTGGAAACATGGTGCATTTTGCCCTGTAACATCATAAAATCACGAATTAACTCTTAGAAACCATAAAACATTATGAATTAAACTTGATTTAATCATAAAACATGAATTGCACGTACCTCATGCCGATTACACCATTTTGTCATAAAATTCTTCAAAAATCTCCTTGAAAACGTGCAAAACATATATGTACATGAGGAAAAAATGTATAATAACCGTCATAAAAATGATCATATCTCGGGCCCAACATTACCCCCACACCTACGACTTTGCAGGCCCCATTGCAAACAAAAAGAAGTTACCCCTCGAAACTAGACTTGCTGAGGAGGATCGGCTTTGAAAGCTTATCCTTCTTGCTGTGTCGACTTAGCCTTATGCCTCTTGTGTTGCTTCAATTGTGCTCTGAGGCTATAGTTATATTTAGTCATTTCATCAACCAACCGCTGAAGGGAATTGACCTTTGCCTGAAGGACTGCATTATCATGATGAAGGTGTGTATCTATTGTCTTCCTCTCTTCCAATTGTTGGAGAAGCTTATGGTTTTATTTTTGTAGCTGATCTATGGTTGGGATAGAATCGGTGATCTCTGAGGAAGGCTTAGATGCTTTGAGGGATGTGGACAATTTATCATTTTTAGGATCAAGAGTAGGCATGGGTGAAGTAGGAGTGATGGGAGATGGGAAAGGTGAGGTAGGTTCTGATTTTGTTTTCCTTAGTGGTTCTAATCCATCCACAAAGACTTCTCTAGGTTTCTTATGAGGGCTCTCAAGGTTGGAGGACACTTGGATAGGATCTGAAGCAGGTGGAGGTTTTGCATAAGGCTTGGTTCTTATGTTCCAGGTACTCCTCTGAAAGGGTCCCTTACCAAATTGGTTGGATCCCCTCTTGTTTGTGGGAATGATGGGAAAGTCTTGTTGCATTACTTCTTGGGGATTCTTAGGTGTAGGATCAAGAGAAAGTGAAGGCATTGGGGGGTCAAAAATAGGCTTCTTTTGGTCTTTGTTCTTGGTCTTTTTTCCTGATGAAGAAGTAGGAATGTCAACAAGCTTTTGGTATTGTTCCGACAAAGAGAGGGTTTGTGCAATGGATTTTTGAGTTCTTGGAGAGTGAGGCTTGGATGGAGATATAGTTTTTAGGCTAAGTGGCTTTCTGTCGGTCTTAACTGTGAAGTGGGGGTTTGCAAATTGGTAGATAAAGGCATCCCAACTTTGCCCTTGTTTCTCTAGTTCGATAAGAACGAGGAGTTTGATCAAACCGTGGAGGAAGAGACTATTGTGGGGGTTAGTCACATTTTTCCTCACTTGAGAGGACATATTCTCCAAGATTTTGAGAAAATAAAAGGGAAACTTCAAGGGTTTATTGAACAAAAAATGAGCCAGCAATCTAAAATGACAAGCTTTGAAGGTGGAGTATCTACCTTCACATGTAATTAACCTTGTGATGACGATGAGGGGATTGACCAATTATGGATTTATCAACTCCTTAGCATACCATTTATCTTTTGAAATTATCTCGAATTCGGGCTTAAACACCCTGTTGTAACTTGAGCGCGACAATTGATGATTCTTGAACCATCTATCTCCCATTCTTGGGAGTTTTGTTGCAACAGCAATTGACTCTTCTGTGACTGCAAAGTTGAGAGACCCTACATGTTCTATCTTTCCATCAAAACCAACTGCAAATTTCATAGAAATACCGTCATCATGGCCTTGCAAATTAGACAGAAATGCCCCCCATCCAACACGCAATAACACTTCCCTGCACTGTGTGAATTCTGGAATGGCAAACAAGTCTGCATAGGAGGAGGGTTCGTATCTCCTGGGCATTGTGACAGAGTTTGAATTCACCAAGAAAGGGAGAAATCGAGCCAAGCAATGACACAGATTGGGCATGGTCTGAGTGTGATTGGAATAGAGGGCGAATTTTACCAAACAAGGGTGTGAACAGGCCAAGAGGTGGCATGGGTTTAGCACAGTTTGAGTGCGATTAGAACAGAGGGAGAATTTGGCAGAGGTTGGGCGTGATTCCTTAACGCGGGGTAGAGAAAATGGAAAGGGAAAATGAAATAATAGAGTGCCCAACCTAATTTGGGATGTACTTAAGGTGGAGTGAGTTACACACATTTGCACACGTGCTACCATGTGTGAATAATTCAAATTCAAAGGCTCAATTTTTGGCAATGGACTGGTGCATAATTAGATCAATGTCCAAGTCTTTTGACTTGGACATTTGATCATAACCATATGAGGCATCTTTTAATCAATTCCAACAACCAATGTAATTGAATATAATTGAATTCTGGTTATCTGGAATCTAGGACAGTTACTGGTATGCAATTCAATGACACTTCAAACGACATCTCATTCGACACTTCATACGGTACTTCATCCGGTACCCCTGTGTTAAGTGCATTTTCACCTCTTATACTGGATAGCCTGCAATTTTCAAGTGTTTTTGACAACCATAGTGGTTAATGAGCAAAGGCAGAGTGCTCCATGCTCACTCATTCTTCTTGCATATGACATATAATGTCAAAATCTACAATGAACGAGTTATAGAAAGCATAAAACATGTATTGTCAAACCTACAGTATGCATCTTGTAATGGAAGATAACCAATAAAGAGTGGTTTGTTAAATAACCAATAAAGAGTGGTATGTTAAGCATGAGTTCAGTAATGTATAGCACACAGGAGTTAAGCATTTAAAAATAACATGACTATTAATGTAATAACCTGTATCATGGTAATAATACACAAATTCTTGCAAAGACTCTTTTCTCTAGGCAATGATCATTTGTCAGCTCATGAACCCCTCCCCCAGACCTAAGTATTGTGACACCTCACAATCAAAAGTATAGGAAACTAGTCAGTATCCCCCAATAGCCGAAGATTTACAGTATGTCAAGTGTAAAGATGAAATTTCATAGATTGGTCTAACGAGACAGTTAGGAGATGGCCCCACCTATAGGATAAGAGATCCTATATATAGATAAGAAGAGGTAGGAAAGAGATTTTCAATATAGTCTTAAAGTTATTTCCCAATGGCAAGTGTATGGAGTTGATTAACCTTAGCTTAACCACACATACTTCATGTCATCTTTGTCTACAATTAATGCCATACATCAGGACAAGTTTACATTTATTATTTATTTTTGTCAGATTACCATCCTCGCTAGGTAGAATGCCCCGCTGCCAGCAATCCTGTTCAATACTCCGGCGGGTTTACCTAGTCATACCACAGGCTAGTACCTGTTTCCAGTAGACCTGTTCAGTATCCCGACGGGTTAGTCTCTTAAACCCTCAGAGAATGGTCCTCCATCTTTTAAGATTTTAATATAAGATTGCTTATGCAAGAAGATGGGGGGACAGCTCTGAAAACAATTTTTCTTTCTTTTTTCTTTTCAATTGGGATGGTATTTATGTTAAAGGATGAATTTTTGTTATATTATTAGTGGCTGTACTGATGTAAGGGGTACTTAAGCAGATGTGGCCTATTTAAAGATATGATATAATCAAGCTATTTAGTGTGTAGTGGATGGTACCATCGAGAAAGAACAGAAAGGTATCTCTAGGCTCAACTCACTTTCTTCTTTTGTGATTATTATGATGTTTCCATGACCAACTACTAATGATACCTCCCTATTAATCTTTGATAAAGACACTTGACTTACTTACTCAGGTTTCTTGGAAAAATTGTACGAGAGACATCTAGGCTTGATAGTTATGGTATCACTTCCTTATACAGTGGTGAATAGTTTCAAGAGAAACTGCTTTAGAATGCCTTAAAAATGATAATTTTACAAAAACATGGCTAATTACAGTAAGCCACTATTCATTTGATGCTTTAGCAGACACAAAATTCAAGTATAACAATGCTGTGAAGAAAGATATTGAAACTGTGTACTCTTGGTGAAATAAATACTTACAGAAACCTCTTAGAATTGCCTTATTAACAAAAACTATTTACATATATACAGTAGGAAATATTTAAAAAAGATTTTCAAGAACAAGGGGGGGCTTTCCCATATACTGAGGCCAATGCCTTGTTAGATGACATGATCTGTAGAAAATCCTCTAAAATTTAAGTCAGTGTCCATTTACCACAAAGGAGACTTGTCCATCGCCAATTTTTTTAATTTTTACAGCTCCATTGTCATATACAGTGTTTACCTCATAAGGGCCCAACCAACATGTGGTAATTTTTCCTTTGAAGGTTTTGAACTGGGAATCAAACAACAGGGCCCAATCACTAGGCTAGAAGTGTTTCTTTTTAATAAACTTGTCATGCCACTTGCTCCTCTGGTTTTGGACCAATATTGTCCGTTGGATGGCATCTTGCTTGATTTCATCCAACTCATTCAATTGTAGGGCTCGTTTCTTCTGAGCCTTATCCAGGTTCAATCCTAATTTTGCGGCAATACGGAAGGTCCTTACTTGGAATTCTATTGGTAAAAGTACTTGTTTCCCGTACACTAGCTCATAAGGGGTATGCCCAGTGGTATTTATCTAGGTAGTTCGGTATGCCCACAAAGCCTCTGGGAGCCTATCAACCCAATATCGGTGATGTAACTGAACAGTCTTGGTCAAGATGGCTTCCAGAACTTTGTTTTTGGATTCTACCTGACCATTGGCTTGCGGGTGGTATGGAGAATATTTACAATGTTTAATCCCATATTTCTCTGTTAGCTCTTTCATCATCTTGGAAGTGAATTGAGTGCCTTGGTCGGTAAGAATTTCACGAGGGACACCAAAGCGGGTAAATATGTATTCATAGATGAATTCGACAACAGACTTCTCTGTGGCCCTAAATAGGGCTTTTGTCTCTACCCATTTAGTGACATAGTCCGTACAAACCAAAATATAGTTCTTCCTACGGAACATGGGTGAAATTGGTCCTACAAAATCGAGGGCCCATTTTTCAAAGGGTTCTATCATAACTTGGGCCTGCAAAGGCATTTCTTTAGATGATGTAGGTCTTCCTAACCTTTGGAAACTATCACAACTTCTCACATACTTGGAAACATCTTTGAAAATGCTAGGCCAATAGTAACTTGAATGTAACACCTTATATGCTATATGTTTTTCGGATAAATGGGCACCACATAGTCCATCATGAAAAATTCATAGTATTTCAGGTACCTCATCCTCTCGGACACATCTACGAATAATCAAATCAGGACCTATGCGGAAAATATCATGACCAACCCAAGAGTAATTAGCACTATGTGTAATAGTTTTCTACTTTTCATGAGGTGACAAATGAGATGGTAACTTCCTAGTGGCCAAATAGTTTTCCATATCCGCAAACCATGGGGTATTGACAGAGAGGGAAAAGAGATGCTCGTCTGGGAAACTATCATCTACAGGGATATCATCATCCTCGTTGTTTATTTAGGAAAGAAAGTCAGCTACTACATTATCCTTTCCAGGTCGGTCAAGCACAATGATATTAAATTCTTGCAATAACAAGAGCTGCCTAGTTACTCGGCCATTAGTTGTAGGTTTGTTCATGAGAAACCTAATGGCGGAATGATCGGTGTGCAAAAATACTTCATAACTTGTAATGTAATGACGAAACTTGTTAATAGCATGAACAATTGCCAATAACTCTTTTTCAGTGACTGTGTAGTTCAACTCTGCAAGGGACAAGTTCTTTCTTACAAAATAAATGGCATAGGACTGTTGGCATTCTTTCTACCCTAATACCCCTCCTATTGTCATGTCATAGGCATCAGTGGATATATGAAATGGGAGAGTCCAATTGGGCCCTCTAAGAACTGGTTCCACAGGCAGCTTGGCTTTCAGGGTTTCAAAGGCAGTTTGATAATGCTCAGTCCAAACAAAATCAACATCTTTTATCAATAATCCAAACATAGGTGCAAGAATCTTTGTAAAATTTTCAATAAACCACTGGTAATATCTGGCATGTCCAAGAAATATTCTTACCTCTTTCTGGGTCTTGGGGGGTGGAATTCTTACAATGACCTCAATCTTTGCAGGATCGACTTTTATTCCTTCAGATGAAATATGATGTCCTAGAACCACTCCTTCAGTTAAAAATATTTTGCATTTTTCATGGCTTAGTGTTAGGTTCATTTCCTAACATCTGATGAGGATTTTTTCTAATTTGTCTAAGGCTTCTTGGTCAATGTTTCCATAGACTGTGAAGTCATCCATGCAGACCTCCACACAATCATGAATAAGATCAACAAATATACCTAGTACTGCTCGTTGAAAAGTGGCAGGGACATTACACAATCCAAATGGTAAGACCCTATAGGAAGAGGTGCCCCAAGGACAAGTAAATGTAGTCTTGTCCTAGTCCTAGGGTGATATAAGAATCTGATTGTACCTGTTGTACCCATCTAGAAAGGAAAAGTACTTATTTCCATAAAATGTATCTAGAACTTGGTCAATGGAAGGAAGAGGAAAGTAGTCTTTTAGAGTGGCCTTGTTGAGTTCCCGGAAATCAACACAAATTATCCATTTCCTAGTCACTTTCTTTGGGACCACTACAAGTGGGGATACCCACTTACTGTCGGAGATGGATAGATAAATCTGACATTTAACAACTTTTGGATTTCCTCCTTGACTATGTCTTTGAGTGCTAGGTTCATCCTTCTCTGGGGTTGCCTAATAGGTGTTACTTCCCCCTGGGTGTATATATGATGGATGCATGTGTCAGGGTGTATACCCTTCATGTTAGTTTATTCCCAGGAAAACGCTCTTGATTGTTCTTTAAGGATATCTACTAACTGTTTCTGTTGGTCTGTATCTAGCCCAGAGTTTATATGTAAAACTTTCCCTGGACTAATCTCGTAGGGCATAGTATAAGACATGGTAGACTCATCTATCTCAAAAATAAAAGATGTCTAAGACAAAATGGATGGATCCAATTTTTCTTGAAATTCTTCCCCAAACATGTACTCAAATTGGGGAAAAGACTATGGAAAATCCACACATGTGATAACAAAAATGAACTGATTTAGCACATTTTATGTTGTGTGCTCTTGAAGTGCCCATGCATGGTCACTTGGCAATATGGGTTCTTCCCAGTCCTCATTCTCATATGGGAATTCAAGCCACCATAGATTCTCCATAATAGGTTGAGCTGGAGGGTAAATGGTGAGCTTCTGGATAGAGAGACCATTCAAGATGGTTATTTATCCTTCTCTACAACCAATAAATGCATTGGCTGTGGCTAGCCAAGGTCTTCCCAAAATAATGGGATGGCCTTTGGTAGGATCCTTTGAATGAATGACAAGGAAATCTACTAGGTACTCCCACAAGGCTAAAGTAACCATGACATCATCTAAAATCCCTTCAGGTATAACCCTAGTCTTATATACTAATTCCAAAATGGTTGGGGTAGGCCGAAGAAGAGGTTGTAACTGTAATTGTTCCAAGGTAGTAGCGGTCATAACATTAATGGTTGCCCCTAGGTCTATGAGAGTGTTTCCGATGGATACCTCCTTAATGGCTATGGTCACTATGAGGTTTCCTAGATTCCCATACTTTTCTAGCTTTCTAGCTTTGGATACTCTGATATGTATTTAGAGAGTCCTCCTACCAAATGTATTGTAGGGGGGTCCTTTTGCTTCCTACCTGGATTCTTAATACACAATTCTTTGACTACCTTACTATAGATTGGAATGCCTTTAATGGCTTGAAGCAGAGGAATCTTGACACAAATATTTTTCAATTCATTCAAAATGTCAAATTCCGGTCGGGTGGTAGGTTTCTCGATTACTAATCAGTCTGGATAAAGAGGGACCTTCGTAATTTGTGAAGTTTCATTTTGGGGAAGCTCGGGTTCTTGATTCTTCGGGATAATAACATCTTCCCACCTAGTGTCATCCGTGGGTTGTTGGGTGGTTTCTTCTTCTTCTTCTTCCTGGATGACTACTGAAGGTCTCTGCCTATCTAGAACTTTTCCTGATCTTAGTTGAATTTCTTGTAATGGAACAAGAGTAATGCCATATGTTGGGAAGGCCTGCATCTCAACATTGTTAAGAGGTTGAGGGGGCTTATTATTAGGGTTCGACACTGGTTGTGCCGGTAATAGTGTCGGTCTTGGGGAGCTTGGATTTTGATATTGTATGGGTTGTTGTTGTGGGATAGGAGGTAAAGGTGGTGGAACGAATCCTGGTAGAAGCTGTGGAGTGTTCGATGGAAACTGAGGATAAGGATGGTTGGACATAAGAATAGGTGGAGCTTGAGGGTTTCCTAGATTGTGTCCTCCTCTCCATCCTTATAGCCAAGGATGTTGGTATTGAGTAGACCAGTTTTTCTAACCTGGTGGGTTCCACTGTTGTTTTTGTTGATAATAGGGTGGAACTGGGGATTGTAGATCTAGGTATGTGGGCTGATTCCTAGGCTGCCATGGCCTCCTAGGTGCATAATAAGACTCCCCAGGATCTCCACTCCTATAGATGGCTAATAAACTGGGCAAGGATGGAAATTTCTCAGTTGAATGGTCTTCTATACAAAAGCCACAAACTGAAATGTTATCTAATGGGCATTCCCTTGAGGAATGCTTCCTTCTGCATATTGGGCAATATATGCTCATTGCTAC
Source organism: Picea glauca (assembly GCA_000966675.3). Lineage (NCBI taxonomy): Eukaryota > Viridiplantae > Streptophyta > Pinopsida > Pinales > Pinaceae > Picea > Picea glauca. The sequence continues at coordinate 312,943 of JZKD02S2100535.1, read as the reverse complement.
ATTCTCCTCCTCTTGTTTCTTTTTGAGTTTAAGGGTGTCCAACTGGGAACCTATTGTGCTTAGGATGTCTATCTTGAATTTTTATAGAAGGTTCCCTATCTCTTCTCTTGTAATACCACCTGAACTAACTGGTTTTAAGCTTCTATTGTAAGGGTCCCAAACATTCTTTCTTGTTTTGGCTCTACTCCTTGAGTAGTTTTTACACATTTCACATATTTAAACAAATGGTTTATGAGAAATATCACCCGATGCCATCAGGTTAAGCATCTCTAAATATTCTTCTAAAATTCCCTTAAGGAAAAGAGCCCTAACTGCATCCTCTGGGAGGTCATGGTGTTTTGACTTCTGGGAGATATAACCAAATATTTCCATATAGTCTTCAGGGGTATCGTCTTCTAACTATTGGACTTTAAAGATGTCATTACAAGACTCTTTGGTCTTGCAGTAGTCTTGGTACTTCTTAAGAAAGATGTCTTTCATGGATTCCCAAGACCTAATACTGGATTCTCCCAACCCCATGAACCATCTTAATGCAGAGTCTTTGAGGGTGGCAGGAAAGATTTTTAATTTCTGGGCATCTTGCACATAGTTATAGCTCCTACACAAGATGTCAAATTCAAATAGGAAAGTGTCTAGATCTTCACTATTTTTACCATAAAAGGTAGGCAGTGATGAGAGAGGAATATTCTTCATGTTGACATTTGGAGTGGTGTCTAAAATCGAAAATCCGAGGGTAGTTTCGGTTTGGTTTCCAGTTTATTCTTCCTCCCCGTGTCTTACATTGTTATGGTCCTCCTAATCACCCATATTGGCTTGGTTTCCTAAAAGAGAGTACCTAAGTGGTTTTATCTTTTAAGAGAACAAAGTTTTTCTTTGATGAAAAGGTCTTCCTACTGATTGGATGTCTGGGACCTCGAGCTGGTTGAGATTATCAATGCCAAAGTTTCTGTGTCAATTTGAGAGATAATTACATTGGATGAGATACCAAACAAAATATTCATCTGTTCAGGGTCTATGATATCTTCAAAATTAGGATTTCCTGGTGGTGGTGTAAAACCAAAAGCTGTATTGTTTGGTTCTGTAGAAGGCTCGAGTGGTCCTGCCTCCTGTCCCAATATGTTTGATGCTTCAATTTCTTGTTCTATAGTTCTCCCTATGTTATTCTTCTCAGAGACTATTTTTTCTCTTTGGGTTGAGATAACTCCTATTTTTCAGTATCGGTCTGTGGATTTTACAAGCGGAACATTCCTTCCCCAAAAAGATTGGAAGGAACCTTGGTTGAAAGGTCTGATTTAGATTTAATGTATCTACCTTGTGGGTCTCCAGGTCTATTCATGAAAGAAAAAAAAAACAAAAAGGAAAAACTACCATTGGGTTTAGGGGAGCCTGCAATAGCAGATGTGCAGGTTCTTACCTCTCGTCTTAAAGTTTCCCCGCCACCAATCTAATGCTAAGGTCTAGGAATTATCTATTTCCTAACTACTTCTTACCTTGAGACAACTCCCCGACAACGATGCCAAAATTTTAGGTGATTTATATGTACTAAAAAAGACACTAAACTACCCTCAATTAAATTGTCAACTTGGGGTAAGTAAACTTAGAGTTGTAGAAAAATATATGCCAAAGGTAAAAGGCTGGTAGGAGTATGATCTAATTAATGAAAGAAGCTATCTAATACTGATCTATTCAAACAAACCTATCTAATGAGCAAACCCTACTAAGCAACTTGAAACTAGGTAACATAAGTACTTTTGGGCCAAGGATTGATGGATAGTTCCTAAGAAAGTAATTAAAAACCTTATTCAAAGCAAACTAGTTCATGACAATTAGAAAAGGTAAACTACTAAGCATACTAAGAAAATTATGAAAGCAAACTACTTTTAACTTGCCAACCTACATTCAATGAGCAACTACCCTATGAAAGCAATTAAATAAGAAAGTAAGCAAAAGCACCTATCTAACCTATTAAAGAAAATAGACAAGTAAGAAAATACGCCTAACTAACCTACTAAAGCAAAAGACATGTAAGCAAAGAAAACTATCTATCCTACTAAAGCAAAGGGACAAGTAAGCAAAGACTTCTCATTGAACAACTAGCTAGCCTAAGAGGCAAGTGGACTAAATGCTTGATGCAAAACTATTTCTAATGCATGAGATGAAATCCATTTTATTGAAAGCAATGAGGACTACCAACTAAATGTCGAATTTATAATAAACAAAACTGCTCTTAAATCTATGGAAGAAAAAGACTGACTACCCTATAACAACAATAAAACTATATTCTAACCTATGAAAGCAAGAAACTATCTTTTTTGATCTACAAAAGCAAGAAACTATCTTTTTTGATCTACAAAAGCAAGAAACTATCTTTAATCTATGAAACACTCAAATGTAATGCTGGTGGTTGTGTGAATGACTTCGGTGGTGACGAATGATATCTCGATGACACTTGACAACAAAGGACAATTCCAATGGTATAAACTCAACACTAATCTCAATGGAAAAATGAAAGTTATGTATTAAACAATCCAACGAAAATTTAGCCATGACAAAAGTAATGTTAAATACCTTGCATATTCATGTATAAACCATTAACATCATAATGACATCATCATTATCTAACTAAGGAATTTAATTGCATTTTAATCTATGAAAGGAAATTACGTAAATGAAAACTATGCTATGTCTATTCTAATCATTCAAGCTATGATGAATTAAAAACATAAGTTAAACTATGATATCAAGAAGTAAATTGACAATTACATTAACCAATAACGAAGCAAATGAAATCTATCTAAAACTGAAGTAAGCAAACTATAACTAAGAACGAGAATTAAATCTATCCATCCATCAACATCCCTGTCAAAGAAACCCAAGTTAAAACTTTGTTCTATCTAATTAAAAATCTGTTTTAAACTAGACTATAAAATCATAAAAGAAAGTATGATCTAACGTCTAATTGCACACGGGGTTAGTGTAGAAAATTGAAAGTTTTTTCCTAATCTACAAAATTAATACATGCTAACACATATCATCATCTAACTTGCAAAATAAAAGCAAGACAATTAAGCTACAACAAATTAATCAATTAGATAAAAACACACATCTACAGGAAATAAGAAAGAGTAGTTAAATTAAGAAATTGCATAAACAATAGAAATACAATCACCAGACTGCTGGTGCCCCCCCCAGCAAGTCATGGCTACCTTCTACAAGCACACCATGAACTTCAACAGGCCGAATTCACCATGAAAACATGAAAATGTAGTTCTCGTACAATTCTGGCAATGTGAAATGTCAAAATAGAGTAAAAACGAGTTTCTGAGAATTCTAATGCTTATGCTATTTGGTTAACAATATAATGACCATCCTATCGATATTTATAAGCTTACAACCCAGGTGGCCGACCACAGGAGGGTTGAACCACCTCTAAATTCGGCAAATTACAATAAATGCAGCCATAACTAACAAAATGGAGGAAGCCAATAATCGCCCTCTTTGGACAGCTGAAATCGAGTTGTCTTGAGCTTAGTAGCTGGAGGGGGTGATGATAAACAAAACCCATGTGCCCGATTTTTCCATCACTGGCTGCCAATACCATAACCGCCAACTCGCCTTGCATTTTTGTGTAATACTGGGTGCTGGAATGAGTGTGAGATCGGGTACTGGAACGAGTGCTGGAATGAGTGCCGAAACTGGAAACATGGTGAGTTTTGCCCTGTAACAATAGAAAAACATGAATTAACTCTTGGAAACCATAAAACATGATGAATTAAACTTGATTTAATCATAAAACATGAATTACATGTACCTCGTGCCGATTATACCATTTTATCATAAAATTCTTAAAAAAACTCCTTCAAACGTGCAAAACATATATGTACATGCGACAAAAATGTATAATAACCATCATAAAAATGATCATATCTCGGACCCAACAAGGTGTAAGATGAGTCTTTCATTATAGAGATGATGCTCTTGTAGAGTTGTAATCTATTAAGTTGTTGCTGAAAAACCCCAAGGATTGTAGTCTGTAATAAAAAGAAAATTGTACATACATCTTGTGTTCTTTGTGGTGATGACTTATTGATGATCTATGTTGTTGATATATGCTACTGATATATGTTCACATCTAACTGGTTATAAATGATAACAATGAGTAATGAGTAAAAGTTGAATGTTAACTAATGAGTTTTGTGTAAGAGGGAGGCTTTTGTAAAAAGTGCCCCACACTCATTCACCCCCCCTTCTAAGTGTGGTAGTTGTGTCCAATAGAACATGTTTTTTCTTTCCTTGAAACTAATATTTTCTCCATATTTGACATTCCTTTAGAAATTATTACAGACAACGGTTCTGTTTTCATTTCTTCTAAGATGACTTAGTTTCTATCTAAGCCGGGAGTCAAACAATTTACCTCATCAACTTATTACGCTCAATAAAATTGGCAAGCCGAGTCTACTAACAAAACTATGGTTAGAATTATCAAGAGGATGATTGAATATAAGCCTCGTCAATGGCACACCATCCTCACTTATGCCATTTGGAAGATCACACTACTACCAAGGTAAGCACATGTTGCACTCTCTTTCAACTTGTTTATGGTCAAGAAATTATTTTTCCTTGTTGGAACTTTCTTCTCTACGACTGATGCTACAGATTGAAGAATTAAATTATTCTAATATCTCTCAAAGGATAAATGCCAAACCATAAATAAATATTTCAATAAAAGCGCAAAAGCTGTTAGATTTAAGGTAAATGAAAAAGTCTTTCTTTGGGATTCAACTCATGTTGATAGAGGAAGGCATTCTAAGTTTCAAAAATTATGGCTGGGTCCTTTTAAAATCGCTTTTGTCCTGGGCACAAATTCTTATCTTCTAAAGGACTTGGAAGAGCGATTATTTTCCTATAGCACCAACGGTTCCCACTTGAAACTCTATGTGGAACCAGTTGAGAATTAAACGCTGCATGAAAATTACTTCTGTATTATAATTTTTGTTTCACTTCTTTGATTTTTCCTTGTTGTTTTTATTTTTCTTCTCTTTCATTTCTACTGTTTTTCTTTTATTAATTTCTTTTCTTTTCAAAAATAAATTTTGGATAAGTTTTGCCACAACGATGTTATTCTGTAAGTATTCTTAATCTATAACAACAAGGTTACACAATTGTTATGATGTCCCCTTTTTAGACATCACTGCAATTTCTTTCTTCTTCCATTACTGCTATTAGATAGATAATTGAATTTTCATCCCAACTTTTTGTCTTCCCTTTCTTCCCTCCACCATGAGATTCAAAAGAGCACACCATAAATTTTTCTCCTTTAAAGAAATAAACGCTTTCACTGTGACTGATCTAATGTTATGCATACAAGAATAAGCCCCTCATATATAACACTTTCCATGAATTATTCCCAAAGTCTCAGATCATGTTATCCCTTAAACTACCTCACTTCCCCCTGTTGCATAATCATTCTGGTAAATATCTTATTTGATCTACGATTCACCTGGTATGAAAAACCAGACATTTTGAGTTCTTAGTCTATTGGAAAAATATTTACCTGTGGAGTAACCAATTTGTTGACGCTTAAAAATGAAACGATGAATATTATGCTCGCAAATGATTGCTAAGATTTATTATATATCTATGTTAATAATAAACTAGTAGGTGGGCCCCCCTTGTTGGACTTATGGCACTATGGTGGATATGCTACACTTATATTTTGTTTTCTTATGTGATGGTACCCACACAATCTTCTACAGTTCATTGTTTCAAATCATGGTTTAAAATGTTGTGGTAACATGTGATGGTTGGTTGATTAAAACATGGCACTGGATGGCTTTGATAACCTCTCATAGAATATGTTAAGGCTGCCCTGTGGATGAAAGAATTATTATCATTTTTGGCTTTGATATTGCATTGAACATGGCATTAAATGGTTTAAATGATCTTGATAAAGGATAATAATGGAACTCTTTTGAATAAAAGAACTATATTCAAGTTCTAATGTTGTTCATTATTATGACAAAGAATGGGTGCTCTTGACCCTTGCTACTATGCACCTTGTTTGAATTTCATATATGGTTGAAAATTGGGTTATGTTCCTAGAACATGGTTATTTTAAAGAAGTTGGACATTAAAAAGGGGTGGCGCACTTTGCAAATGTGATATGACAATGGACATTTGGTTGATTAATGTGTAGTGATATGGTGAATTGTCTTGGATCATAATTTGAATTCAATGAGGTTGGAAGGGAGAAGAGACATGCATTTACTGCATATCAATCGAACTCCCCTCTAGCCCGTCACCTTAGTCATTCTTGCATTTTGGTTTTGGCTCTGGTAGTTGTTGCTTCTCCACATTGTTCGACCATGAATGAGGTATATAATCTAGTTTTCTTCCTTGCGTAGGCTTTTCCAGGTATGGGTTTCTTACTCTTCCATCCATGATGGTTACTCTGCTATTTGAATCAACTTTTGGCTCTGAATTGCTCGTGGTTTGTGTTATTCTTGAGCTGTTATGAGATATTTGAACTGTGTATTGGTGTTTGTGTCAGTTGTTTCTTATGGTGATTATTCTGGACTGTTGACACTTAAAAAAAGAAATGGTTATGATATCTTTGCTGTGTGTAATCTTTGCATAGGTTTATTGGATAAAAATGGCAGTGAAGCCTGCTTGGTCATGGTTTGGGTTTTGGGTCTGGCATCTCTGTTGAAATTGAGTATCATGGCTTACCAAATCTATGAGCTTTGCACATATCCTACTTATGGATTGTCATAATAGGTCTCTGTGTTTAAGTTTCCCACTCCATGTTCATCTCTGTGGCTAGTATTTTTTGACCCTATGGGTTGCAATGTGAACTGATGAAAGATTAAAATATTTGTGCCTTGTCTTGGAAAAACTATGAGCTGTTAGCTACCTTGCGTTTCCCTCACTGACACAGTTTCTTGGATAACATTTCACAATATGAGTTTAACATCACCCAAAAGTTGATATAAGTATTAAGGATACTTTCTGGTCGGGCATGGGTTTGTTCTTAGTCCCTCGTTTTACAGTGTTGATTAAAGGGACTGGCTTCATTTCGTTTTCCTGTTGGAATTGATAGTCTAGATTTTTGGTAACCCTCACAACCAAGAGTATTGTTACATGTTATGGTTCTGTGGTAAATTGTGAAAGGCATGAGCTGTTTGCGCTATTCGAAGTCTTAACCCTCTGGTCGAGCCACCTTTTCTTACCTTCCACTTGTTGTTTTAAATCCTAAACATGATATTGATATCGTTTTACTCCAGTTGATGGTTTATGTATCACTGTGCATGCTTGGTTTCTTGGGCATGATTTTGGTTGCGTCCCTCGTTTGGAAATTTTGGAAGAAGTCTATACACACTGATTTGTTTGAATCTTGGGCTCATAATATTGAATGTTATTTCATTCAATCGTTATGTTGGATATATAAAGGGGTCACCTATGTGAGAATTTTTTGAGGCCCAATTAAGAGTTATAACATCCAGTTGATTTCTTTGGACAATGTTTAAATAATTGATGGATACAAATGGTTATAAATACTGTGCATGTTTTGTCAGTTTAAAGATTAAATATTGAGTTAATGGTTGTGGCTCAAAGGGTTATTGTGGTTTCTCATATCAACTGCAATGATTTTCGTAATGACTATCATGTAATGATTATATGAATACAAAGGCTATTGTAATTAAATAGTTCTGGGCATATAGATTATTGTTTGGAATCCAACAAACAAATTTGTCAAAGGAAGTAACAATTTAAATTGTGATTTTGAAAAGTGAATACTGTTGAACTTTGAAGGTCGAAATAGAGATACGTTTGATTGCATGTTTTGATTTATTTTCATTTCAACAGTATCCATATTATTTCCCTTCCATTCTACCACTTTTCGCTTATTACATTCCCCTCATAATCCCAATTTCATTTATGGAATCCCTGCTATGTGAAATAAATTAAAAAGGAAGTTTGTGTAAAAGAGACAAAGAATAAAACGACAAGGATTGGTGACTGATATTTTATTACACAGTTAAATTATTTAATTAATTACTGAACAATATTTGTGTAGTAATCCCCTATTATTATATCTCTTTTCTTTAATTACACTCCTCCATATGTCCCATGAACCCTATCACCCCCTGTTCACTTGGAAATTATTAAATGGTTTGTTATGGATGGATTTGCATGTATCTCATGTCAATTTCAGAGCCAGTTTTTGATTTATGTAAGCAAAGTGTCATGTAAGGTTTATTAAGAGCTTAGTTACTGACGAACTGCTACTACATAATGAGTTTCTTCAGTAGCGACAACCATGGATAAAATAACAGAGGCAGGGAAAATTGGAACCGAGGGCCCAGAAGGCCTAGATTTTCCATCCATCTTGATGTTGATCCCCAAGAATTGAACCAACTGTTCCAAGATGGGTTATTTAACTGGATTGGTCATGGAATAATACACCCTCGTCTAGAAAGACCTCCTTTCCAGCCTCAGAACATCTCTAGCATTTCTGTTCCTCCACATGTGTCCTTGCAATCATAAGTCTCTGCAAATGATGGATGGCAAGAGATTGTCAACCCGACTGTCTCTCCCACCACCAGTCAATCCTAATGTCCAGATTGCCCATGCCGATTCACCTGTTCAATATTTACTTTCTAGTAAAAGACTAAAAACTGATATCCTCCAACCTATTCAAGATAAAGGCAAAGCAGATGCATCCCCTTCTTCTCCATCAGATGATTCCTCAAAATCCATGTCTTCCCGCGTGCATTTGAAGGATGACTGTTCCCATGTGATCATTGAAATACATCCTCAAGTTTCTAATCAACCACGGGCTACTTCTGGGAAATCAAAGGGGGACAACAGTGAAAAAAGAAAAATTGCCTCCCAGAGTGGCAAGTATGGATTTTAGATTGTGTTTTTTATGATTATAGGTGATGAAGACAATGTTAATGGTTTTCAAAAATTTTGGACAACAAGCTCTGTTTTGGATAATGTGGATTATGTGGATATTTATATATTTTTGGATATGATTTAAATTATTTCTGACATTTAAATATTCAGTTTGGAAGGTATCTAAGGGAGCTACAAGGGTTAAATACTATGCATGTTCCTGTCGGTTTAAAGATTAAATATTGAGTTAAAGGTTGTGGCTCAAAGGGTTATTGTAGTTTCTCATATCAACTGCAATGATTTTTGTAATGAATGTCATGTAATAATTATATGAATACAAAGGCTGCTGTAATTAAATAGTTTCGGGCATATAGATTATTGTTTGGAAGCCAAAAAACAAATTTGTCAAAGGAAGTAACAGTTTAAATTGTGATTTTGAAAAGTGAATATTGTTGAACTTTGAAGGTTGAAATAGATATATGTTTGATTGCATGTTTTGATTTATTTTCATTTGAACAATATCCATATTATTTCCCTGCCATTCTACCACTTTTCGCTCATTACATTCCCCTCATAATCCAAATTTTATTTATGGCATCCATGTTATGTGAAATAAATTAAAAATGAAGTCCGTGTAAAAGAGACAAAGAATAACCCGATGAGGATTGGTGACTGATATTTTATTACATAGTTTATACCACTTTTCTCTAATTACACTCCTCCATATGTCCCATGAACCCTATCACCCCCTGTTCACTTAGTGATTATTAAATGGTTTGTTATGGATGGATTTGCATGTACCTCATGTCAATTTATGAGCCAATTTTTTATTCATGTAAGCAGAGTTTCATGTAAGGTTTATTAAGAGCTTAGTTACTAACAAATAACTGCTACATGATGAGTTTCTTTAGTAGGGGAAACCATGGAAAAAATAACAAAGGTAGGGGAAATTGGAACTGAGGGCCCATAAGGCCTAGATTTTCCATCCATTTTGATGTTGATCCCCAAGAATTGAACCAACTGTTCCAACATGGGTTCTTTAAATGGATTGGTCATAGAATAATACACCCTCGGCTAGAAAGACCTCCTTTCCAGCCTCATAACATCCCTAGCATTTCCGTTCTTCCACATGTGTCCTTGCAATCATAAGTCCTTGCAAATGATTGATGGAAAGATATTGTCAACCAGACTGTCTCTCCCACCACTAGTCAATCCTAATGTCCATATTGCCCATGCCGATTCACCTGTTCAATCTTCACTTGCTAGTAAAAGACTAAAAACTGATATTTTCCAACCTATGCAAGATAAAGGAAAAGCAGATGCATCCCCTTCTTCTCCATCAGATGATTCCTCAAAATCCGTGTCTTCCCGTGTGCATTTGAAGGATGATTGTTCCTATGTGATCAATGAAATACATCCTCAAGTTTCTAATCAACCACGAGCTACTTTTGGGAAATCAAAGGGGGACAATAGTGAAAAAAGAAAAATTGCCTCCCAGAGTGGCAAGTATGGATTTTAGATTGAGTTTTTTATGATTTGAGTTGATGAAGACAATGTTAATGGTTTTCAAAATTTTTGGACAACAAGCTCTGTTTTGGATAATGTGGATTGTGTGGATATTTATATATTTTTGGATATGATTTAAATTATTTCTGATATTTAAATATTCAATTTGGAAGGTATCTAAGGGAGCTACAAGGGTGGCATTTGTTAAAATGATTATCCTTTTGTGTTATATTTTATGATTTTAAAAGAAGAAATGACGAGAGTCACAAGGGGTCCCACCTACCTAATTATTATTAATTAAAGACCATTAACTATATTATTATTATTATTTATTTCTCCTAAACTAAATTAGTTAAGTAAAACTAACTTAACTAAAGAAAGTAGTTGAACTACTTCAACTTATTTGGAAAGAATAAAAGATGAATGAGAAGAAGAAACAAGGGGAGAATAGAAGGTGAAAGAAAGACTAAGGTTTTCTCTTTTGGTTTACTAAGATAGTTTTAGTTTTCATTCATTCTTGAGTTTATTCAAAGCCTAATTCTCTTTGTGATAGTAGGGTCTTATTGTAGACAACAAGCTTCAAGACTGAACAAAACTTTTGAGATGCTAGTTTTAAAGGTGTTGATCCATCCTTGATAGTCTGTGTATTCTTGTCTGTTTGTGAATTAAGTTTCATGGTTGATAAATAATATCTTGTAGAGTCAAATTGACAACAATTTGTGGCAAGCTGATCCAAATTATAAATTTTAGTTTTGCTTGATTGTCAGAGTCTTTTTGTATGGTGTTCATCGAGGATCTCTAAATCAGAGTTTCCATTCCCTTACATGGGTTTTGTAAAGAGAAAAACACTTTTGATATCTCAGAATGAAATAAATCAGATTGTTATTCTGTCTTATATATGTGTAATTATGACTTGGTTACTTTTCTCTTTTTGATCTCCATGTTTACTTTCTGTAATCCGTGCATATTTCAAAAACTTATATAAACTTTATTTTATATTGCAACATTATTTTCATTAATAAATCATCCTCGATCCTAGTAATTAATACTTACAGATTGGGAGAATATTTTTGAGGCTATAAAAACCAGGGTGATATTCCCAACTATCTTGTCCTAGCCAGGCAAAATTTGAAAATAATTGAGTAAGGTATTTCATACCTTTTTCTCAAGAACTACCTGCTCCTTGTACACTGTCCTCAACACAATCCTGGGAGACTTCTCCTCCCTATTGGATCCCGAGGGATAACTCCCTTTGAACTCTAGCTCCCTTTGAGTCGGTACTACTGGTGGGGCCACCCACCTCAACACTCGTGGAGATACCTTCTCCCTCTATACCTCTACTGCTAGTGGGGCCACCTGCCTCACCACTGGTGACTCTACCTACTCCTCATCTGTCTCTCTTCTCCTGCTGGTCACACCATGCATAGGATGGCCCTCTCTAACTTCAAGAACAACTGCTTATATGGAGCTAGATCCCCTGGACATAAAAAATAAATGTCTAACTAGAAATATTATGTGGTCCCCCTTTCTCTCAATCTCTAAGACTGAGAGAAAACTCATATTGAGTTATGGAATCCATAACACATTTGACACCCTCAAAACCTCTCCTGACTCTAATTAGGATGATACTATACCAAATCCTTGTACTGCATGCTTGGATCTTGTGTCAAGCTCTACACACAAGTTTGAGTTAGTCTCTGTGAAAGTATCAAACAACTCTCTAGCACCTGTCATATGGAAATATGCTTTGCTATCCACCAACTAAATCTCCCTGATGGAGACTATACCTGAAAGGTCAGAGACCAACAAGATCTCCCTCTGGAACCTGTTTGCAACCTCATCAACCTTTGTTTTTTATTCCTACTTCCTTCTTCCTCTTCCCCTCTGGTGTGGAAAAATCTCTCATGCACATATCCCCTACCCAAAAAAGTTCCCAAAACCTAGGAAGACCAACTCAACATCCAATAACACTTGTCCATCACATAACAACACTGCATAGTCCTACTCCTCAATCCTTGAGGCTGAGAACACACTCTTGACACCCATAACACATTTTCCACTTGCAACACACCCTTGATTCCTTCTGGAATACCACTGCTCCAGATCCCTGTACTACATTCTTGGTCCTCCTACCAATCTCCTTGTACATACCTAAGTGAGACACTTTGAAGCTCATGAAAACATCCTAGGCCCCAGTCATGTGCTTGTGGATCCCACTGTATAAGAACCATGAAATCCTCTAAGGCAAGCATCCTGCTTCCCCAATTCACGACCATCCAATGAACTTCTACCCAAGTCCATCATCCAAGTCACCAATAACTCTTCATGTCTACACATGCTACCATTGATCCCGTGTCTTTTTATGAAAAATCCCAAGTTGTGGTTGGACACTCAATTTAGTCCACTCTAGACCACCTCAACTCATGTCAGAAAGTGTCCTCATCCTCCTGGGTCAAATACCTCATACATTGTCATACCTTGACAATGTGAAAATCTCTGACCCAATGAAGACTCTATCTCATCAACCTACCAAACATCTAAAGCCATCTCGTCTGTGCTAAAGCACCTGAGCTGCACCCATCATAACTCACCATGATAAGTCACTGGAAGTCCATCCACATGGTTGGAAATTTTCCACACAACATATTGTTGTGATATGGTCTCTTCACCAATCCATTGTAACTCCCAACCTGCCACATCATCGAGCTGCAATAGTCCACAAATCCTTGTCTGGAAAGTCTACGATGTCTCAAACTAGAGACCATCTAACCCATTTCCACTTGCAATTGTCACTGTAGCTCCCTCTCAGAGATAACTTCTTATCTCCCTCAGAGTTGTCACCTGAGACCTACCTGGGACAAGAATGAGAACGAGAACAAGAATAACACTTCTCCATTGTTGTAGCCAAAATATGTCTCAATATGATCCCCTTCTCTTCATATCCCAAGCTATGAAACCATGCCAATTTTCACATGTAACTCTATGTGACTAATTTCAGATCTGAAAATTGCTTCCTAGTGATCTAACAATAAAAACATAGTTGTTATCACTAAAAAAATTTACACTAAAATTATTGACTGAAAACATATGCACCAAAAACACAAAGATTAGAGATGAATCATCAATACACATGAGACACAAATTTTAGTTTTGTAATCTTGTTATCATCAAAAATCCCAAGGGAAAAACCAACCCTCCCAACCAATACAATATCACCAAAATTTGAGGACAACCTTGTCCTCCAAAGTCACCAAAATTGAGAACAACCTTGTTCTCCAATTACCATACAAATTAGAAAAGAAAACCTTAGCAATATCTGGAAATATCCTCTGCACATGAATCTTCTATAGACCACTTGTATGACTTGTTGAAGTCACGTGTCATCCTATACGAATCTTTACCTGCCCAGAAACGCAGATACACGATTCACCAACTGGAAACCCACAGACATATGTTGTTTTCTCCATTGCAAATCACATATACCCTATATGTGATTTGTCCTTCTACAACTCGTGCATATACACACTTCATCCTCTTTCAAATCATGTATGGTATGAAAAAAATTTTCTCACACGGGTGACCTTCTTTGCTCCTCTTTCTTGGGTCATATTTGCCACCTTGCAGACTTTCCCTTTGCTGAGATCACCAATCCTCCTAGCACAAGTGTAGACTCACTTATGCTAGTTCCATGATGTCTCCACACACTCTACATGATGTAATATGAAATGTCAAAATGACCTCTTTTCTTTATATACAATCATTAGGGTTCAACATAGAAGCCCCTCCACAATTAAATATCAAATTAGTATTTCCTTGTGGGTGTGAAGCCCCAACACAAGCCCACAAATCCCATCGCCAAACACATGAATCCCCCACTTAAATCCAATATGGTTTTCACCAAAATGAAAGTGTGATGTGATGCCCACGAGGATTCCCACATGCCCAACACTTAGTGTCATGTGAGAATACCTTTCCGAAGATACAAAAATCAACACTCCCTCTTAGCAAGGAAGGTATTATCACTAAATTGCACAAGCGAGAATGCCTCCTGATGCTACAAAAGAATCAACACTCCCTCTTAGAAAGGGATGAATTCCATCCTCCATCATCACTTGGAAGTATCTCTGTCTCCCGTATCAAATCCTCTACCACAACTGCTTTCAAATCCATATGATTGGATGCCCTCCAATCCATATGATTTACTGCTCCTTCTATCACCAAAGAAAATCCTTCCTCCAATCCTCCTGAATAGCTGCATCCTTGGTCAATGAATCATATCCTACTATTTGGCATGATCCCATCCTGGAAGAAATCCTACTCCTAGAATCCTCCTACCTCTAAACCTCCTTTCTAGCCATCTCAACCCATGACACCTACCTGATAGTCTTGAAATATGCCTCTCTCTTATATAGACTTGAAGGTTGGCTCCCACTGAGCGAATGACTCTTTTTTTGAGCCTCCTGACTCCCTCTAAGCCTTCTGACTCTCTTTGAAGTCAGACTCCCTTTGATCCCACACCACCTTAAGAGCTACCTGCTCCCTGTCTATTGTCCTCTGCACAGTCTTGGGAGGTTGCTCCTCCATGTTGGAGAAATTTCTATTTTTGACACACTAGTTCAGTGGGAGTTAATTGACTAGTTCTATTTTAGACTTTCTATTTTTACCATAACTATTATGCATGCATGCATTCCTAAGGAAATCTAACTTCTTGATTTATTTTCTTAATTATGGAATGTTTTTCCCTATATATGAGTGTATTCCACTCATTCATTGGATCATATTGATCATGATCTATGTATCAATCATCAACTCATTGGAGTAGTGTGTGTTTCCATCATTATATACACTTGCAAACGTGAGCTAAGTCCTGCTCACTTAGTGTGTCCTCAGAGGCACAATGCCTAGGTTCAAAGTCCACGTTGTCACTTTGACTTGAACCTCTTCCGTATAGGCTAACTCCTAGGGAAGCCAATGGGGGTAGGCCCTAGTTACTAGATGATATTAAGAGTTTTAATGTTCTAGGAGTTGGTTTTAATTGGTTAAAAAGTCAAGGGGAATCTAGCATAAGATGTCAATCAACAAATGCAAGATGCAACTATCTAGGTATGAGAGTCAGACCTTTACCTAGGGAAACTAAGACTAGTGCCTAAGATTGGGCAATGGGGTCAACTAAGTTAGGGGGAATGTTCGTTACAAGGTAAGTTACAAAGTATTACAATAAGACATATACAATTAGATACAAAAGAATATATCAGATATACAGATTTAGACTAGATACAAGATAGACAATATACTAACAAGTTTGCTCGCATGTGCAGGAATTAAAGATACTCAAGATAAAAAAATGAACACATGAAGCCAAGCATGCTCACAACAGATAGAGTTCCATTGGAATGATTTTCAATGGCCAAGAGATGCAAATCACTCAAGACCCAGTCAAGAGAGTGCCCCCAGGTGGATGCGCACTTCTTGAAGGATCAGACCATGAGATAAAGGAACAAAATAAAGATGAAATCTTTGAAAGTAAAGTGCTCCAGATGAAGAGATATAACCACTTTAAGTAATAATTCTACAACACATAAATGATAACTTGCGT